>JAJGOT010000420.1:0-365000 GCA_022457155.1 Cladopsammia gracilis | reverse complement strand
CCCGCCATTCGCAAAAAATTTCCGAAATTTCGTAATGGTTCCGAATCTCGTTATGGTAACGAATTTCGGAATAGTTAGCGTGGTATATTTGCGCCATTTTAAACCTTATTTATTCACCGCATATCGGTTGATATAGTCTGTCATTCTTACTCTATTGGAAAAATTACCTTTATCAGCGGTTCAATGCAAACTGTAACTTATGTTCAATTTTTACACCAATTAAAACGAAAAAACATCCAGTTTTGTCTGAATGTTAAGTCAAATGCTTTTTAAAAAAGGTCGCCGTTAACTTTGGTTACCTGTCTCTCTAAAAACAATTTACGACTGTTAAGTTTTCATGGTAAACGTGTTTACGCGGTACATTTTTTTTCGTGCATAATACAAAACCTTTTGTCGTTAATCTAATTATTTGAACGTCACATTTCAAAGTCGAGGAATGAAATGCAAATTCCAGAAAAATCCCCTAAAAATCGATCAGCCCACTTTCCGTCCAAATACAATTAAAGCATATAATAAACTTTATCTACGTGATGTACTGCTTTCCAAGTCGTATAATATACAAATACAAATACACTTTCTCAGTTTCAAATACAGCTCGTATTCAACCATTTTTATGGTTATGAATTTGCCGGTTTCAAAGCGACTTAGGTCGTGGTCGTGTTCTATTGGGATCAACCGTTTCAACCTAAACCGGTTTTGGTTGATTTGGTTGAGGTGTCCCAATAGAACACTTTTCAACCATTTTCGATTTCAACCAAGTTCAGAGCTGGCTGAAATGGTTGATCAACCAAACCAACCGAAAACGGTTTTTTTCCCAATAGAACACGAAAAAAATCCAACCAACCCAACCAACCGAAAATGGTTGATCCCAATAGAACACGGCCTTAAATACGACGGATATAAATTGAAGGGACACTGCTATATAGACTGATAGATCGTGTATTCATGTTTATGGCCAGGAGCTTCCTTTAAGCTTTCTTTATTATCTTGAAATAGTATTGAACGCAAAGAAATATGAACTAAAGAGACAAAATAACGAAGATGTCTCAAAATTTTGCCAGAAGAGCAATTTTGATTTCTTGACCGTCTGTCACAAAATCAAATTTGACGAACTGCCGTTGAACTGTAATCCACTTCCATCCTTGCAATCCTACACTTTTTTTCCAAACTAGTAATTCTGTTTTGCACTATAGAATCTTTTTATTCAATTTAGTTGTATATTTGGTGGCATTTGGCGATATAACATGAAAATTAAGTAAGCGAAATTGTGTATTCGTGATTAAAATAATAAAATGGCGGCTGGTGTATAAATTTTAGACACCACAAGCCGTTGATAAAAACCTACTTTAACACCCTTTGGCACCTTTTTATCAACTTTATACAACCCGTGAATACCACAAAATAGTTTGAGAGGTTTTTTTTCCCCTAGGCATTTGCGTGGTATATTTGCGGCGTTTAAAAATCAACATCGTATTTCTTTGAAGTCTAATTTAATTTGTTGCACATCATTCTATTTCTGACGTCATCAAAATTCTAAAATCTAAACAGGTTATTCCAAACGCCCCCTCTTTTAACAGGTTCTTCATATCAGCTATAGTAATCGTTGGGCCAAATGTCAATACAATGCATTGCTTTGGAGATAGAGCAGTTTTCAATTGAGTGTCGAAAGTAATTACACAATTGCTTTGGTTTTGCATTGCTACGCTTTGTGATTGACTAAAAAATCTCGCGCCACTTTCTCGACCAATCAGCAGTGAAACCAGAACCAATCGTGACTTGCTCGCACGCGTTTTCCCGCGCTTGGCGCCGCCGACATGTAATTGCTTCGAGCTCTGATTGGTTCATTTGATTGTTTACGACTGTTGTGATTGGTCAGAGAAATTACTTTGGTTTTGGTAAGTTTTGGTTTCATCTTTTTAGTGGTACAGCTGATCGTCTCCATGTAAGAAACAAAACCAAGTATTTTTCACTCAGTTTGGAGACTTTTCTGAAGCGAGTATGCAATTCAGAGGTCTTAAAATCTACGAACTGAACAGAAACAATTATAAAGAAAATTGAGTTCCATTTTAAGTATTTCTTAAACATGCAAATTCGGCCGCCATGTTGGTGTACCAAAGTGTCCACTGCGGTCAAACGAGAGAAATTTGCAAAAGCTAAGCTTAATATATCACCAATACAGAGTCAATACACTGTCAATTCACTAAACGTTTTGAACGTTTACTCAAAAAGTTCTAAGCGTTTGAAAACTATGAACTGCAGAATTGTCGACGTCATTTGCCAACACAATTTTGCTCAGGCTCGAAGCGTTTTGGGTAGTTTTCACGAAAAGAAGCTCATTATTTTGAGAAAGATGAAAAGATTGTTACATAAACTAATTATTTCATACATCCTTGCCCATGTTTCCACTTAATATTAAATGAAATCCCACTAAATGAAATGAAAAACGCCTCGGACGTTTGACCGCGGTGAAACCAAAGTGGTACACCAACATGGCGGACGCATGCAAAGTTATCTAATTTCCGAAATATTATTTTCCACATAACTCGGTTATTAAGGATCGTTGGGCTTGAAAATTTTGCCCAAGTCGTTTCGTTTTGCATTCTCTGCAACATCCATCTCTTGGCTTGCTCTCAAATCCAGAAAAACAAACTGCTTGAATTACTTTTGGAGCAGTTTTCATGCAATTGAGTGTGAAAAGTAACGCTTTGTGATTGGCTAAAAATCTCGCGCCACTTTCTCGACCAATCAGAAGTGAAACCAAAACCAATCGTGACTTGCTCGCACGCGTTTTCCCGCGCTTGGCGCCGCCGACATGTAATTGCTTCGAGCTCTGATTGGTTCATTGGATTGTTTACGACTGCTGTGATTGGTCAGAGTAATTACTTTGGTTTTGGTTTCACCACACTCAATTGAAAACTACCCTATCAGTGGTTCATTACAGACTATAGCTTTCTATCGCCTTTCTATCGCCTTGTTATCCAAATTGTCTTGATTCTATGCTTTTGAAACATTGGTAGTCGTCAATATTGATAACCTTAAGCCTTTTTATCTAAACATTTTGCGAATGTGAAATTTTCTTCATAGACCTGTTTACACGTTATGTTCTCTTTCGTCCATAATGCAAATATTTTATTGTTATTGTAATTATTCAGTGTTTACGTCGTATAATGTGTGGAATGAAATTCGTATTTCCAGAAAAATAGCTGAAAATCACTTAATTTCCGTTCAGATACGTAGCAAGTAATAAAATTTACCTCTGTGATTTATTGTTTTCCAGTCGATATGAGTCACATAAATTTATTTTCATCCTGGTACATTTTTGCGATGCGACTTAAATACGACACGTAAATTAAGGATAAAACACAAGCTGTGTGTTCTTAATTGAAATTATAATAAATTCCATTTGCATGATGTCCAAATTTTGTCACCTATTCGAATTTAAGAAGCCAACTTATTCGTTTTAATTCTTAGATAAACGTTATCATTGAAACTTTTTGCCTTCTTTGGTAACCTGCTTTATCTTCTTCGACGCTTGCAAAAATCCGTGAATAACGCACAATTTTCAAATGTTTTCCCTTAAAACATATTTACGTTATATATTATCCTGTCTGCATAAAACAATGTTGGTATCATTAAGGTTTTTATTGAAGGCGGAGCGAGATATCGATCTAAATGCAAATGGTTATACTGTACTACTTAAAAGTACACAATCTTTGTTAATTTCCGACTTTTTAAGAAGGAATTGACGTCTTTGTGGCTGCGATAAGAAGATAAAAGTCGTACGTTTCATATTTGCGGAAGGCAGTCTCGGCGTTTGCTTTAAATTTTCATCAAGATCAGCACAAGTGTCTTCATTGCGTGAGAGAGTTTTCCTCTTGTCTTCAAGCAGGTTAATTATATTTTCTCTCAGAGATAACTAAGCGAGAAGTGAAACACATACCTGGCTAAGCACTATCACCGAATACACAGCTTAAGCAAGAATTGTCGCTGTGTGAAATCTCAAGGAGTGAAGATCAGTTCATCGAGATCACTGCAACTGAGTTACTGATCATCGTATCTTTATTACCTGTGAAAGAGATTCCCAACAGACTACCTAGCGGTTTCTCTGAAGCCCTTTCTGGCGAGGAAGGTTGACCGAGAAGCAAATCACATGTTCGCTTGAAAACTTTTTTCTGTGTGTAATCCAATCTCAAGGCGCCAAGATCACTTCGATGAGATCAGCATCGACAAGGTTCCTGTTATCATATCTTCGTTACCTTTAGAATTCTGTTAGACGTCGAGTAGCCCCTTACTAGCAGTAACAAGAGCATTACAACAACAACAAATTGGTATTTGGCCCTCAAATACCTTGACATATACCCTTTCTTACTTTTATTGGAAAGGACCATCGTTTACTAGGGCGTTGGCAACAAACCGCCTCCGCATCGAAATCCAGACAAACCAGTAAGGAGCCTCGTGCATAGCCAACGACGCTACCGATAAAGCAGGCGTCTGAGTTAATAATTTTATTTATTTTATAGACTAGACTGTCCATTTCTATTTAGATTCAAGATTCATTAGATTTCATTTGAAAGTCACACTGTGCGATTTATCCACAGACTCAAAGGAAAGCGCCGCTTTGAACAGCGTCATTATAAATAGAACCGCAGAATAGTACTTACGCATTTGAATGGTAACACTATAGGATTTCATTCACGAGACTTAAAAGTTAGAACCGCCTTGTACAGCATAATAAACAGCACCACAGGAAAGTACTGCTCAGTAGCTTTCATTTGAATGGTCACACTTTAGGATTTCATACACAGAGTCAAACGTTAAAGCCAGCTTGTTCAGCACATAATAAACAGCTTTGATGGATACCAATAGTACGAATTCATCAACACCCGAAGCATGGAGTGATCTTACCACTCCTACAATGAAATGGTTCTTTCGTCTGCTGTTCTCCGCAATCTTGTTCATCGGCTTACTTGGAAATGGTGCCGTTTGCCTGGCTATTGCCACGAAGCAGCGATTACGAACAACAACTAACCTCCTGGTGCTAAACCTCTCGGCTTCGGACTTCATTTTCGTAGCACTGTACACTCCAACTCAACTCTCCTTCTTCGAGAACAACTACAGCTGGGAGATGGGTGATGCCATTTGTAAACTCACTTACACAGTCCTACCAACCTGTTTGTCCTCTACCGTGGGAACCCTGTTGTGTATCGCTCTCCTGCGCTATAAAGCGGTATCAAACCCCATTCACGTGCGTTTCGGAATGACTCATAAGACAACAGCGGTCGTGATAACTGTGATATGGCTGTTATCCCTTCTGACTGGATTGCCAGTCCTTCTTGTCGCGAAAACCGCGCCTTACAAAGACAAGATATTTTGCGACGAGGTATGGCCAGTTGACAAGCCGTTTAAACAGGTTTACTGGATTCTTATTTTCCTTATACAGTACGCTGTCCCACTTGTCGTCATCATGTTCCTGTCCATTGCCACAGTGTTCAAGGTTAAGCGGAGCCGCGCTCGCGTGTTACCAACTGCCTCGACCACCAACAACGAGGACAATTCGATGGCAAGTGTTTTGAACGCCAGAGTGAGGCAGAGGCGAAGGCAAGAGATTAACATGTCCAGAGTATTAGCATGTTTGGTGATCTTGTACGCCATCTGCATGCTTCCACAACATGTGGTGTTCTTCTGGATGACTTATGGTGATTTGATGAAGCAGAAATACTCTCTATTTATCTTCACCATGGCTAACATCTTCCCTATTGCTAACAGCGCGTTGAATTCTCTGATCTATGGCAGTTTACATAAGGAGTTGAAAACTGGCTTTAAAAACTGTCTTAAATGTGCTTGAAACGGCAGTTAGATCTTTCACTAACATATCAATCGTAAAGCGAATAGTACGGATAAAACATCACATATATACAAATACCTTGAGAGCTCAAAGGGATGTTGTGAGCTGTCATAGTGATTGTTTTGAAATACTTGACACTGCTCTCATGGGTATCAATCTAAAGATCGAAGAAGCCTTCCACATCCGTTGGGAAAATCATCGTTGAACCAACAAATAAAGCATTTGAATTTAAAATTATCATTGTAATTCAAATCAATCTGTTACGTAGCTATTTAAGCTTTGTTAATTACCGTACCATCACATTGATGATGGGAGTTGAACTCCAGAAACATGTCTGTATTCAAAGTTGTAGTGTTCGCTTTAAGACTTAATATTATTAATTATTAATTGTTATTAGGTTCCTGTTACTCAGACCGTTTGGAAACATATCAATCTGTATATTTGATTTCTGTAAGCTTGTTTTAGGCCGTGACAATGTTAAAACTAGCTATAAAAACTGTTTTAATGTTTCTTAAAAGAAGAGTTAGATCTTTCACTGAGAGCCCTGATATGCCAATCTGTGTGTTTGATTCCTGTAGTCTTGTGTTAGGCCGTAGGAATGTGAAAACTGGCTTAAAAACTGTCTTAAAATGTGCTTGAAAGGGCAGTTAGATCTTTCAATGAGATACTTGACAAGGACTCAATCTGTGTATTTGATTTCTGAAGTCTTGTTTTAGCCGTGGGAATATGACATAAGCTTGATCATGTTTTGTAAGAACTTAAACTGATTTGAACACTAATCATATGCTAAATAGGACCTCTAATATATAAGATAACTTTCTCGTATTAGCCATAAGTTGTGTACGGAAACCAAGAGTAATCTTCTTTCAGTAATAAGTTCAAATATAAATGTCTTTCTTTCTGATACATCTCTTCGCCTAATTCTTTTTTTGGAACTTTGCTAGAACTGCAAGTTTCCCTGTAAAAATAAAGTTAAAGGCACGTAAAGAAAACCTTGGATTTGTTTTTTATCATTTAGTTAAGTGCACTGTTGGATTTTGTTTTTATTCATAACCGTTATTAAAAGACGTAATTGAATTACTTTTTGTTTTGAACCTATTAGTACAATTTGCATTTTCTGTAAGTTATATCTAAGCTGCTGTAAGCATATTTTGTCTGTCTCTGTGATGACAAGCAGACATATTGTAAATAAGATGGAATAAAATGTGATCAATTAATACAATATACTGCATTTTGATTGGTCATTTCCTATGATGTATGAGAGTACAGACGCGGACAGTTGGACGAGATTATTCTAGAAAGAACAAGTGGAACTATTGACAATTAAATATTTGATGGGCGATCAGTATCCATATATGATAAAAAGTGTTTATAAAAAACGTTGAAGCTGATCTAGACTGAATTTTCGACTGCAAAATTCGGTGAACGAGCGGAAGCCATTCCCTTCTGTCTATAAGACATTATTGAAGCCCCAGGGAATAAAGTAACTTCTTAATTTAGTTTTAACATATTACACTCGAACTGCATATTTTAGTTACTCTGATGAAGACCGCAGTTGCAGTCGAAAATTCAGTCTTTTAACGATATATTTTTATCTAGATCAGCTTCAACGTTTTTTATAAACACTTTTTATCATATTGACAATTATATAAGAAAAAGACGAAACTGAAACGAAAAGTAGTTTTGTTGACGTGGAAAATGCCGAAATTAGAAAAAAAACCTCGAAAAGTCATGATCAGACAGTCGAGTGTTACGAGGTTAATTTTTTCTTCCCTGTCAGTGTCCAACAAGCCGTACACTTTCGTTCTTACCACAATTTGACGTCATGTGTAATCTATAACTAAAGAGACGCACGGCGCACGGCAAAATGGAATCTGTTTGTTAAATAGGCGCAAAGAATTAAGATTCAGTTGAGCTTGCGATATGTAATGGTCGCCTGCCTTATCCATGGGACGGCGTGGGTGGGGAGGGTGGGTAGCTGTGCGCAGGTGGTGGGGGGTGGGGGTGTGGTCGGTGAAGGGGAAGGTCCGAACGTTCCGTGTACACGAGTTGGTTCATAGGAGCCTTTGATTATTGTACTTTATCAGTTCACATATACATGATTTTATGAGTGGCGTCCTCCCAGTTATATTTCTCTAGTTACTTCATATTTTGTTTTCCGATGACAAGTTTGTATTGTCGTTCTATATTTTTATTTTCACCAGTGAATGTTTTGCTGTGTGGAAGACCCTGTGGTGTTTCCCTTCCTGGGAAACTCGTGTTCTTGGTTTGTCGCTTTCAAGCTGTAGAGAAGAGGTGATACTAAGAAACAACGTTTTTCATAAGAAAGATGCAATGTTCATCATGTCACAAGCATGGGACAAAGAAAAATCTGGGTCCCCGACCGGAATCTGAATCTGATTCCCTGACCGGAATCTGAATCTGAGTCCCCCCGTGACCTTCTGAAAACCGGTCAGACGAGTTATTCTTGGCTTGCACATGATGTCATAAAAATTCAAAATTCTAAACTTTACATCCTACAAAGCTGTTTCTAACTTGGTATGTAGATACCAGTGTAAAGTTTCAGGTTTTAACAATGTTTTGCTTTTGATTTGTAAAGGTTTTAAATGTGCCACGCAATTCGTCACGCTATTTTAGAAAAGCCGTGAAAATCATGATAAACAAAATTGAACCAGTTGAAAGTTTTTTTCGCATCACAGATGCTTAAAGCCGATTTAATGTGACTTATAGTGAATCCAATCTTTTGTGATGAGATTTTTTGCGTAATTATGACTTGGAAGTTTTGGCCGCCGTGTTGGTGTACTGAAGCGGTACACCAAGATGGCCGCTCCGTACAGTTTTACTAAAAATGTCTAATGCTCGTTCGCCTATAACTCTTGAACGAAATGCTCTGGCGCTTCACAATTTGGCCCAGATGTGTAGTTTCAAACTCTCTACAATTCCATAAATATTTTGGAATCGAAATTTGTTTTTTAATGCTTCTGAATTTTGATATGACATGATATGACGTTAGGGAAAGCCATGAATTACTCGTGGCGAGTTACAACAACATTGTAGAAACATTTAGTTGGAACAGCTCACCCCATAATCGAATTCCGACTTACAGCGTATATCTGCCCCTCCCAATATTGAATTTTGAAATTCTGTGATTCAATCTCGAAAATTAATATTGAGTGGGGAGCGAATATCACACGTTGTCCCAACAAATGTGTCTACGAGGGTAGGTCATGTCACACGCACCCTACATACTGCTTGTATCAGCAATTTTGTGCAAATATAGCTATGGTGGCGGTAATGATCCTATAACAGATCTCGAATATGGGACAAAATGTTGTTTGGAAAAATAGAAGTGCTTTTACTTTCCAAGTAGCCCGTCGGTGTGGCGGTTATCCTTGGTTTTTCGTAGCTTGATGGAACCTGGAATATAACTACTCCTCCCTGGATGAGGTGCTGGTCCATCATAGGGTTATCCCCAGCACTTTGTTTGCGGTGGGGTGGGGAGGGGGATAATTTGAAACATAACGCCAGGTATAACCTCCCGTTGGACTAGCATATTATCCAGGCGGGAGTAGCAATATTCTTAGTTGCTTCGTGCTGGAGAAACTGGGTTAAGCCCCAGTTGAATGGGCTTCCTGTGGCTGTTCCTGTGTGACTTGCTCACTTTCCTTTTGTCAATCAAAATTTATGGAGCTCTTTTTATTTCGATAAGGTACTTGATAGCTGCATCAATGTGTTGTGCTGGTTTCATATCCCTCCAATGACAGACAAGCACATTTCTTTAAAGGTAAAAACCTGAATAAAGTCAGTCATAACTTATTTTTATTCCCGCTGGACTGTTTTTGTCATTCCAGTCTACAGTGATAATGTCACTTTAATTCCCACTTGAGAAAAACATTTAGCATTTCAATCTGATTATCTACATTTTGCAGGAAGCGTTGAAAGAAATCCTTCCTCCTCTACGTCTTCTTAAATCGAAAACCAGGCTGCAATTCGCGGATCTTCAGTACATCGTATTTACAAGTCCTGTATTGCATGCACCGGAAGCCGTCATTTTGTTGGGTAGGCTGTTGATGGTGTTCCTGTGCGGTGCAGGTGGTGGACATTTGGTGTTCAGCAATGTTGTTGGAATGGCAAGTAGAAACTTTTGAATTTTGTTTTTGCTTGTACAGTGGATCACCACTATGTCGAACATCGGTTATGTCTCTTACTTTTCAGATAATGGAAGTAATACTTGGGTTCACCGAGATATGAAATCTTTCTTGTGTTCAACAGATATACGAACGTTTCTTATCACTTTCCAAAAACGTCCGAAGATTGCCCAAGGTTTTCTCCTAGGAAAATCTAAAGATGTTTCGAATACATTCGATTATATACCAACAGCTACCTTTTAGTTTGTTTGATGTTTAAGCAGTGAGAAAAAATGGTAGCAATTCGCATTTTCGCTATTTGTCCTTAAAGGCCGCCGCACACTAGCCGATTTTTTGTCTTTAGAACGCCGACAAGTTAAGATTTTTTGTCGGCCGACAAAAAAATATCTGGCAGTGCTAGATCTTAAAACGTCTTGTCGGGCATTGTCGGCTAGTGTGCGGTGAACCGAGACAAAAAATCGGCGTTCCAAAGACAAAAAATCGGCTTGTGTGCGGCGGCCTTAAGGGAAAAAAGAGATAACTTCACTTGTGTTGATATATGATTTTCCCAGTTCGAGACATCATCATAATTGTTTTATTTACTGAAGTTTATAAAGTGATTCTCCCAACTTGCAAAATACTGATGCATAGAGACTCTTAAGGTGAGGGCTTGACGTAATATTTCTAAAATGCATTAATAATTCATGACGAGAACACAAAGGAAACTACTACCGTGGATACCCGATCTTAATTTGCATAGATTTTGGCGATTTTATTCCTTCTTTTTGTCTTCATTTAATGATCAGTTTGAGAAGCTATATTAAACACTCCTAAGAGTGTTTTATCAGGTATCCAAACACCTCCAAGTGAGTTAAAAAAAAAACTCGGCTGCGCCTCGTTTTTTCAACCCACTTCTCGGTGTTTTGATATCCTGATGAAACACGTTTCCCTGTGTTTGATGTGATATATCAAACACGAGGAAGAGACTTTCATCAGTTTTGATATATCACATCAAACACATGGAAACGTGTTCCATCAGGATAGCAAAACACCGAGAAATGGGTTAAAATACGAGGCGTAGCCAATTTTTTTTTACTCACTTGGAGGTGTTTGGATACCTGATGAAACACTCTTTCGAGTGTTTGATATAGCTTCTCAAACCTTTAATAATTCTTGGAGAAATCAAAAGCAAACGTTGCGACACTTTATGATAATTATATCACGTACCCAAGCCTCGCCTCCTTCACGGTTGTAATTTCTTTTGTTTCTCTTTATGAATAATTAGGGAGCTTTAGATTTGAGTACGAGTCAAGATTGAGTACGAGTACGACTTTTGAATTTAAAGCCAGTTCCGTCCCCAGAACTGTCGGTCCTTCCTGTTGCTGACCAAAAGATAAGAAGACCCTAGATATAAAATTGGGCTGATTTATAGTCATCTAGATCGCACGAACTAGGTTTTAAAAGTCGTACTCGTACTCAATCTCGTACTCGTAGTCCGAACTGAAGTTCCCTATTTATGAATTTGGGAAGGATTGAGCAATGTTCTTTCCCTTTCTTTCACGTTTTAGCTCACGGCCAGTTTTTCTCCTGTAAAGCGTTTATCTTTTGTGTTGGACTGCTTCGAAAATTCCGCCTTGGAAAAGAAATCAAGTTCTATGTCTTCAGTTGATCAGACGAAATCTCGGCAACTTTTGCTTAAGGAAATCATTGAACTACTCAATGCTGCCAGAGCGCAACTTTCAAGCAACTCTTTTGCAGATTTGACGGTGACTTTTGAATCACCGAAAGGGGATGACAAGGATATTTCATTCAGAGAGCTTGTGGCAAGAACTAAAGTAGTTATCGCTGAATTACAGTCTGGTAAAAACATCTAGAACGGCCCGTACTTTTCCGAAAACGTCCGTAGAATACCGACGCTTTCCGAGGAAGATCCGAAGATGCCCTTATTGCTGAATTACAGTCTGAAAGGAACATCTAGAAATGTATGTATTCTTCGTGCCTGACACGCAGATTTGCAGATGTGCCCATGGTCCTCGGTTCACATACCGTGATAGGATGGTCATGGAACAATTTTTTGCATGTAGATGAAACGAAAGTAAATAAGGCTACTTCAATAAAACGATACAGTTGCTGAAGTGCTAGCAAGAACTGAAGCATTTGCTATCGTTGTTGTTCGCTTACAATGTGAAGGCAACATGTTGAAATTGGATTTAGGGAACAACGGAATCACAGATGGCACTCAAAGAGACTGCAGTCAAAGGGCTGCTGACAATACCTGGAACACTGACCCAGTGGCGCATTTTCACCCCCCCCCCCCCCCCCCCCTCCCTCCCCCTCCCCCCACCTCCCTCCCTCCCTCTCCCCCACCTCCCTTACTCAATACAGTTTGTGACAGCTAATTTCTTCGAGAATATTCAACACACCAGACTAATGTTTACACTGATTGCAAAGTGTGGCGTGCTTTTTTTAGTTTATGTCGTCCACTTGTTAGTAGCTTGTTGTTTGATTTATACTAATGACGTCCGCAAAGATTACCCTATTGTATGTTTTCATGTGACCGGTGGCCATATTGGGGTGCTGAAACAATAGAACACCAATATGGCCACCATTGCATTGTTTTGGGACACCAATATGGCCGCCGTGAAGTCACGTGGAAACGCTCTATAGGTTCTACCGTTTAAGTTACTGGAAGATTAGAGCACAAGAAACACATGGCATTGACCCAAGGTGAAGACGATTTATTTAAACGATCATACAAAGACGCCTTGTGACTAGCTTGTTGTCACACCACACCGAAATAATCCCGTTACTGTAAGACATTCCAAGCCCAATTTATGATAAATTAAAAAGATCGATTACATGATATTGTTATGTTTTTCATCACTCTGTATTTAATTTCATACCAGTGCGTTCAATAGAAACAGTACAAAATGCATTCTTATGGCTGAAAAGAAACAAAAGACTTATTTTGCTGAAGAAAGGGCCTTTTTGTTCGTACTCCTGGTATACAATAGAACGGCGAATGGACACAAAATGGATTAACTTTTTGGCCAGAATTAAACTTGTAGATGCTTAAAAATGGAAGCAGTGTCGATTTCAAATTCTTACTCTTGCAGGAATTTAAGTCTTAAGTTTTTGCAAAGCAACCTTTCATATTATTTATATATTAAATATTAAATGGAATATATATAATGTAACTTGATGTAATGTCGTATTTTAACCCATCAATTGCCCGAGTGAAACGTTGATTCTCGTTGTGTAGTTTTAACTTTTGAGTCTGTGGATGAAATCCTAAAGTGTGACCATTGAAATGAAAGCTATTGAGCAGTACGTCCTGTCGTACTATTTATTATGCTGTATAAAGTGGTTGTAAATGTTTGTGTCTGTGGATATAATCCTAACCAGTACCTAACCAGTGCGATTTGGGATTATTTTCTCGAATTTTGATTTCTACTCCCACTTTGATGACAGAGTGGTGAATCGTGCTTGTAAAACCCGATTCTGTCGGCTGTCAGCTTCCTAGTTTTAGACAAAATCTCGTCGCCTGTTCCTATACCGCAGCTTTAATGTTTATATGGACAAGTTTCATTGGGGGCGCGATGAATTCCAAGTTTATTACAGCACTGTCTCCATCTCGTAAACTAGTCGGTTTCTGTCCGAATGAATACTTTGAAATGTTTTTCTTTCCGTTTTCTGGATTCCATCACAATTCACCTTTAGATGGGATTTTCCCTCATTGGACGGTAACTTGCAGATTTCAGTTTGCCTTGTTGGCTTTAGTTTCATTTCTGGAAGAGGTGACACCATGGTTTCCCTTCCGCTTTTCCACTCCATAAGCAGGGGCTGACCACGTCGACTTTTTTGCATTGACATTCCCGTCTTAGATGTTGAATGGTCCATATTTCGCCTGAAGAAGTCTCTTTGTTCGCTCATCTTAAAGCAAACACAACCGAACACGCTTTTGAAGACGGCTTTAAACTCTTTATTCAATGTCCCGTATGCGATTGCATTCAGTGCGCTGTTGGCTATGGGAAAGATATTAGCAATGATATTAACTTGTTCTCTGTAGCTCTTTTTACCCAAGTCTCCGTATGGTACCCAGAAAGTGTAAACCACGTGTTGAGGTAACATACAAATGGCGTACAGCAAAATCAGTGCTATCAACATTTTCGTTATGCGCTTTGTCTGTTTAGCGCGTTTGCGCAGTGTCTTCCTAAAGATTTCGCTTTGTGCGCATGTCTCCATTGTCGCTGTAAGTGAATGTTTCCTCAAGGTATGCGCTGTGATTGCCGCTAGAACTGCAATGGCGCATAAGGGAAGAAGATATTGGATCACAAACATGCATACCCAATATATCTGAGAAGGCCATAGTGATTCGGCGCAGTACTGGACGCCAGGTTTTGGCGAGGATACAGTGACCACAAATACAAGCGGTAAAGCTATTAACGCGGACACCAACCAAATTACTGCTATAATCAGAATCACGGTCTTCCTAGAAAGCCTTGCCTTTACTGGAAATACAATGGCGCGGTATCGGTCTGCAGTGATAGCCAGCAAAGATCCAACTGAAACAGTCTGAGAAAGAGGAAGTATTACATACACCAAGTGGCACATGAATTTACCAAGTGTCCAGGAATAACAGTTTTCCATTACAATCATCTGTGTTGGTACATACACTATGACGAGTATCAGGTCGTGGAAGGCCAAGTTGAAGGTAAACATGCTGCAACTGTTTTGCATTTGTTTACGTTTGAGAATTGCTAAACAGACAACCACGTTACCGAACGTTCCAAGGATAAATATGGTTGAATAAGCCAGGCGTAATGTCCATATTAAATATGTCGGACCGGGGTTGCATTCTGTAGTAGACATGTTAGAGTTGTTCATTGTGAGTAGTATGGCCTGTTACTAAAGGTTTAACGATATGTAACACAGCACGAAGTGTCCACGGGACGAGGCAAAGAAAACGAGGAAAAACTTATGACTGCCCTTTCTTGAAAATTAAACTTTTTTTGTCCACCTGTTTCCAGAGGTTCAAAGCTTCAAGAAGATGCAATGCTTCGAGTAATCTGTGACAGAACGGAAAGAAGAATTGTGAGTACTAACTATCGTGATTAGCATCAAAGTCAAACAGTCAAGCTCTGCACGGTACATTACATGTTGTTGCATTTCTAAAAGTATTCTCTAAAGACAGAAACGCCATTTCTGCATGACAAGATTTTGACAAGATTCTCTTGCATGTGGCTTTCAAGAAAAAGTTCGACGCTCTTATCACTGACCTACAGAAAAATTGTAGTGAGTCGTTTTATTTACTAGGTTCCATTGTAGGTTTTATGGGAAGCATATTTCCATCTGTTCTCCAAGTTCAGAGTTGAAAACAAGTTACAAGATGTGTTTTCTAAATTGGTATAAAACGAACAGCGTATAACGAAAGTAATGCATGCATTGTAGCATTAATTCAACTGGTCACCTTTACCGAGTGAGAAGTTTGAGCCACATTGTATACCATAAAAAGCAGCACCTCTGAAAAAGTACTGTTCAGTTCTTTCATTTGAATGATCACCCTTTAGGATTTGGTCGAACAGAACGAAATTTATGATTTTATTTACCTGTTTCCTCGCAATAGTCTCAAGCCATACGGTAACCATTACATTGCCTTACAAAATGCAAATGATTTCTAATCACATGTGTGCGGTATGACAGGTCTTGTGTTAAAGTGTTCTTGCGCAAATGGAGTTGTAAAATGTAAATGGTAAAAACTTAGGCTCCCTCGCAATTTTAAGAAAACGCGTGAGTACGGAAATGATCAGAGCCATTATCTCTTTTCAGTGCTGTCACTGTTCACTTCGTCAATCTTTGATTTTTCAAGTGAAGTTGCTATTTACAAGACTGATTTAAAAGAAAATTTGGTTGCTAACGGGTGTGAATTAGTCGCCGTAAAGAAATTCAAAAGCTGATGTTGATAGAGCTACAACCAGTTGCAAAATGATCGGAACGCGCTCCCAGAAAAGTGCCTTTCCTTAAAAAAAAAACGTACAAATATTCGAAAAAAATACAACTCAGTTTGATTCTGATCCCCCTCCACCTTTTAAAGTTGTTTCGCTTACGGTAGAATGTAACACCGACATTCAGACAACATTGACAGGGGGGGGAGCCTTCAATATTTAAATTGTAAAATTTGTGGAATTACCGTTTTTATGCAATGCCTCAACTCTTTTTGCAAGTGGTTGAAGCTCTTCGTCATAGCGGCGATGATTCGCTCCGACAAAGAGGAACCGCTCGAAACAGCTTTTGAATCTCTTATCGTTGCCAATCTACCTTATCCACGCAGTTGATAAAACAAACGTTTCACGTGTCACTTCCTCGCCGACGCAGCACCACGGTTTCTTTAGAAACTAACCCTAATATTGATTTAAAAGAAGTACATGTTAAATGTTATTTATCCATGTAAGTGTCTGCCAGCCATTTTGGCGTCGTATGGCAGAAAGGGGCTGCTTATCATGTGCCAATCATGTGGACATCGTTTGGCAGGAAAAGGCTTCCAATCATGTGAGTTGTCTTATGGCAGGTAGTATCTCGTTTCCAAAGTGTTCTTTCCTAAATAGAGTGTTTTAAAACCCTTTCACTTCCAAATTCAGTTATGAAGACATTTAATCGGTAGTTTTAACTTTTTAGTCTGTGAATGAAATCTTTTGATGTGGCCATTCAAATGAAACTCCTTCGGCAATACTTTTACAGGGTACCGTTTGTTTTTCAATATTCCACAAAACGAAATTTGGAATTTTTCTTGAAGTTCGAGTTTTGACACTCAGAATTTAAGGGTTAAATGGTGACTCGCGTACTCCAAAAAAAAAAAAATAACGGCGATGCTCTCGTAGTGTGTTTTCCAATTCAACTTCGTCAGATGGGCGAGAAAACATGTTATGTAGGCATTCCCGAATAGTTTTTTCCGATTATCTTTTTTTAAAAGTGCAGTCAAATCGAAATCTTGTGATATTGTGTAGAAATTGTACCTGCAAAAACCTGCCCTATGTAAACAGTTTTGTTGGATTTTCTTTTATCTGCAACTGACATCTTTATGTCATTTGGTAAATACAAGAATCGTTTTGCATTAGTCTGGATATTTCGATTACAAGCTAATCGTGATGAAACTTTTATCTAGCCTTCGAATACAGCGGCCTCTCATCGCTTCGGGGCGTTCGCTCGAGAACTTGAGCGAACTCCACTAGCGGCCGGGAGCGATGAGAGACGGCTGTATTCGCAGGCCAACTTTTAACCTGCAAATCATTCGGTTTCTTGCTGCTGTAAACTTACTTTTTTATCGTTTGAATTGTCGTCGTCTCTTAATGACATTTTAAGCTGTGAGCCAGGTCTATTAGCTAGGTGATAATATACGATGACAAAAATGTTTTTCAGTTCCGTTTCTCATTTAAATTAATACGTGACTCAGAATTCGTTCAATACTAAAATTGCGAGACGATTGTTTATCGTTTATAACCTTAAGTGTGCATGTCCGTGAAAATGAAAGCCACTTTTTTACCAGAACTTTTCTTTGATGTTCCTTATCATGCTGTTGGTGTTCCAAAAATCATTTTCTTTCTTCTATCCCTTCTTGAAACCTCTTAAAATTTCATTCAAATTCACGTGTAACCCCGCCTTAAGCCATTAAGGTATCGTTTAGGGTTACATGGGCGGCACGGTGGTCTAGTGGTTCTCCACACTGTCTCTCTCCACCCAGGTGTATAAATGGGTACCGGCGACAAAATGCTGGGGGTAACCCTGCGATGGACTAGCATCCCATCCAGGGGGGAGTAGCAATATTCCTAGTTGCTTCATGCTACGGAAACCGGGTTAAGCTCCGGCCGTCTGGGCCATCGTGGCCCGAGTGCGACTTTACCTTTTTTACCTTTTAGGGTTACATGAGAAGAATAACTAAAAATTTATGTGCTATTTTGATCTATTAATAGATGAGAGCATTCAAAGGCGTCTTCAGTCGTCATTAAAGTCACTGTAACTCTTGTTTGTTGGTAGTCCTTTTTACAATGGTATTTTTCGGTGGTCAAATTAACCTTAAGCCACTGCCAGATTGTCTCTTTTTAAAATCCCAAAATGTCACGAACCATGAAAGCTACCGAGCAATACTTCTGTAGTACGAGCTGTTCGAACTACAGTAATTTGTCAATGGAAACGAAAAGATTTTTTTCTCTTTTAAACTTGAAAAGACTAGAAAATAAAACGGTTGAACCTTTCTTTCTTTTACCAATAAATTCGTGTCATGCAGTTCTCACCTTTGATAAAAAAAACTAACGTGTGACCAGCCGTTCATATAAAAGCTATTGATCAGTACTTTCTTGTGATGCTGTTTTTGCCTCTACAATGGGATTCTTACTTTTAAGTCTGTGAATGAAATCCTAAATTGTGACCATTCAATGAAAGCTACTGAGCAGTACTTTCCTGTGGTACTGTTTATTATGCTGTACAAGGTAGTTCTAACTTTTGAGTCTGTGGATGAAATCCTAAAGTGTGACCATTCAAATGAAAGCTATTGAGCAGTACTTTCCTGTGGTATTGTTTATTATGCTGTACAAGGTGGTTCTAACTTTTGAGTCTGTGGATGAAATCCTTAAGTGTGACCATTCAAATGAAAGCTACTGAGCAGTACTTTCCTGTGGTATTGTTTATTATGCTGTACAAGGTGGTTCTAACTTTTGAGTCTGTGGATGAAATCCTTAAGTGTGACCATTCAAATGAAAGCTACTGAGCAGTACTTTCCTGTGGTACTGTTTATTATGCTGCACAAGGTGGTTCTAACTTTTGAGTCTGTGAATGAAATCCTGAAGTGTGACCATTCATATGAAAGCTACTGAGCAGTACTTTCCTGTGCTACTGTTTATTATGCTGCACAAGGTGGTTCTAACTTTTGAGTCTGTGGATGAAATCCTAAAGTGTGACCATTCGAATGAAAGCTAGTGAGCAGTACCTTCCTGTGGTACTGTTTATTATGCTGTACTAGGTGATTCTAACTTTTGAATCTGTGGATGAAATCCTAAAGTGTGACCGTTCATATGAAAGCTATTGAGCAGTCCTTTCCTGTGGTACTGTTTATTACGCCGTACAAGGTGGTTCTAACTTTTGAGTCTGTGGATGAAATCCTAAAGTGTGACCATTCAAATGAAAGCTACTGAGCAGTACTTTCCTGTGGTACTGTTTACTATGCTGTACAAGGTGGTTCTAACGTTTGAGTCTGTGGATGAAATCCTAAAGTGCGACCATGCAAATGAAAGCTACTGAGTAGTACTTTTCGGTGATACTGTTTGTTATCCTGTACTATGGGATTCTTACTTTTGAGTCTATAGGTAAAATCGTCGCAGTGTGACTATTCAAATAGATTGTTCTCTGTAACATTTCTTTTAATCAAATTTTCTTTTACAAAACTAGCAGAAAAACTTACTGATCATCTAATACCGAACGCGTATTAAATTTTACGCTTGTAAGAATATTAAAATTTTACCCATATGCTAGTTATTTACACATGAACATTTAACTATCCACAAACCTCATGAAATTGGATTAACACTTCGTCGAAGAAACACAAGATTCGTCGAACAAAACAATCAATACATTCGTATCCAGATGCATGTGTGATGAGAAAATGCTCATGTTCTGAAGGTTTAAGGTCTTAGTGATTTCACGCGTTTTAGCGGGCACTATGGTGACGACAATTTAAACTAATTCAGTTTTAAGTTCTGCATGCATCGAAGAAAATGTCAACCGTTCAATTATTTACGCGTGTCCTTATTTGCACAGGCAGACGGTATAATGTGAATAAATTCGATATTTTTTAACATGCGAAACGTTGTTTGTTCAAAAACGCTCACCTGCCGGGCTTGCGAGACGTATTAACTGAAAGCGTTCGCTAACAAACTTATTTAACGAACGTGCACGATAATCCTATTTTTACTCTTTTTCGTCTTCTTCCTATTATTTCATTCTATAATTGTTTATATATTTTGGGCTGTCGGATAAAATCAGGGTGATTTTGGGTAAACATTTAATGACAAAAATAAGCGAAATTAGAGACTACGTTTCGATACTATCCTTACATCGATCATTGATTGTTAATTTTTTTTCATTATTCTTGTAGTTGATGTCAGGATGTTTTTATTTTTTAGGATAAAACTGTTCAAAAATTGTACCGCACTTTAAAGTAAAGAAATTGTTAACAAAATATGTAGTTGCGCGTGAAATAAAGAAAGTCGCGTGAATAAGTGAAAATATAATTAGGTCTCGATCTTTTAGGCGAGATAACAATTACATTTTGGTGTAGGGTGTTATCATCCTAAGCTATTTACATTTATCTTCAAAAGCATCGTGCCCTTATTTTTCACATATAAGGTTTTTAATTTGCAGTCCACAGGGAAATAAATCGTTTATGGAATTGCTTCTATTTCGCAAATGGCTTAGTTTTAACAAGGGCGTGCCTTTCGACTTGTAAAAAAGCGATAAATATTGAATAATATTTAATAACCGGACTGTCTCTATCGATAAACAAAGAAGGTTGACAAGTTATTGCCAGTGAAAATTTGCTTCAGTCATCCCTTTCCTCCCATTGGTTTTCAAGCTTTAAAAATAAGGGGGAAAATGAAGCTACCAGCATAACCGAAAACGTTCTGCTCAATCAGGGTTTCAAAACTTAAAACATCATTACATCCTGTGCTGACAGGTTTTACTCTGGAAATAAAATATATGGTAATAGATTTGAAAACAATGAAGAGAATATAACAATACAAAAAATGCCCTCCAAATTGCTGTAGCAGAGTTCTAGTTTTCGTTGCGAACTACCCTGCATGTACGGAGAGAATTTCCCGGGTTTAGTTTACAGAGAAAAAAATATTGTCTTGGTATTCCGAAAATTGTCGTTGATATATGAATACTATTATTTCTTTTCGTTGTTAAACATTCGATATCTATTTCACTTACCCTCACCGATCCGTCAATTGGTATCTTAGGAGATCATCGTTTTACGTAAAGTGTGTTTTTTTAGTCGTTGTGTTCCAACCGTATTAACGCATAATCCTTGGTATATATGAGTCGCGTTATAGCCAACACAAAAGCAGTGGATATACCCAACAATATGGAAGTAATTTGCCAGAGTTCGTTTTCCTTTTGACGTTAAAACGTTTCTTGCTCAAATAAACGCGGCAGTTCAAATGTCTTAAATCAACGCGGCCACTGTTGCCCTTATTTAATTAAAATCGCTTTATCTCTATTGGTCCATCACAAAATGACTGATTTAACACTTCGTAATTTAGTTTTGGCTTCTGTCCTAATTTTTAAATTACCAGAACATTTGATTATGATATTGTCAAAACCCGTACACGAAAATACCTGACATATTCATTGAGAATAAAAATTTTAAAGAAAATGCTCCCATTTGGACAGTTGTTAACTGATGGCCATCGAAACGGTGTTTCATTTTAATTCTTTGCACTTGGAGTACGGGAAAGAAATTTAAAATAACCAAAGAACCATCAAAGCAATGATTCGAGGATAAATTTGGAATTTACAGATTAAATACAGGACAATACGTGTATATTAATAGGTTGAATTTTAGCTTAAACAACGCTTTTTTGGCGTACTTGTCATAAACAAAATGAAAAAGATACCCCTGTAATATGCAGATTTTCTTAGGCGTATGTCTACTCATTCACACGCTGATTATTCAGCCCTATGTCAATTGTATGAGTATGGCTTTCGCCAAAAAAATATATTCGCAAGTACAAGCAAGATATGTATGCGCCAGTTGCAATTGAAAGAACAGAAAGTTGGCGTCATTGCTAATACATGAGATTTGCGTCAATTAACCATTTCACTTTCATGGGAACCTAAAATAAAAATTTCGGCAAAAATCCAAAATTTTATTTTGTAAAATAGCGATTAATAAACAGAACCACAGAAAAGAACTGCTAAAAAGCTTCCATTGAAATGGCAACATCATAGCAATTCATCTACGGACACGAATGAATGCAAGCAAAAGCGTAACCTGCGTGAAGTCGTCTTCTATAGAGCGTTTTCACTTGACGTCATAGCCGCCATATTGGTGTTCCCGTACAAAAGAATTTTAATTAACTTCTTTTGTTAGGAACACCAACATGGCTGCCATGGCCTTTGTCATTTGAGTCCCACGGGACTGAAGGTCACGTGAGTGAAAACGCTCTATAGAGTGTTTTCACTCACGTGACGGGCGGCCATATTGGAGTGCTAAAACAATAGCAAATGTTTGAATAAGAATAGAGCTAAAGTCCCATAGGATTCGTTTGGGACACCAACATGGCCGCCATTTCATTGTTTTGGGACACCAATATGGCCGCCGTGACGTCACGTGAAAACACAAAATCTTCTTTAGGAGACGTCTGCTGGTAAACGCGCGAATAATGAAGAAGGAAATTTGACCCTTGCGTTTCCGCTTGCGTTCATTTTTGGTGTTACCGTATAATTAAGGTAACAATAGGCCATTTCCGAGTTGCTTTTTGTCTCATTATCAAAGCGAGGCTTGGTGCACAACCTTTCATATGAAAATTAGTTTTCATTCACATGTAAATAAAACTGTTTCTCATTCAACGCCTTTTGGGTGACACAGACAACTTGATTGGCCCGGACAAGCTGTCTGAATTGGCGCAGGATCGTTGTGGTTGGAGGAAGCTTGTAGTCGCCTGCTCTGCAGCCGACAGATAATGATTAAATAAAACTAATTTTCACATGAAAGGTTGTGCACCAAGCCTCACTCTAATAACGAGACAAAAAGCAACTCGGAAATGGCCTATTACAATTTCGAACATACACACATGCATACTTTATTGCTGTTCCTCTCTCGACCACGGAAGTGCGGCTTTAAGACAGCGGAAACCCCTGGGAACGAAATTATTTATTTATCCATCAACCTCGTTCCCAGGTATCTCTTCTTCTCAAGGTCTGGAAGAAGAGAAACCTTGGGAACGAAGTTGTCATTGATAAACCTTGACACTACTGCTGAAGAGCTTGGTAGAATGGTCGTACGGTAGTAATAGGCTCCTGCCACAGACTAAAACGTTAGTTCCACATTACACTACTTAAAGGGACATTGTCCCGGCTGATATTTAACTATTATAGCGCGAAAGCGCGCGTGATATCGCCCAATACTTAGCCGACGAGGCCGTAGGCCGAGTCGGCTAAAATTAGGCGATATCACGCAGGCTTGAGCGCTATAATAGTTTTACAATTCAACACATTGATAAAAAAGCACAGTTTGAAAAAAAAAATATCGCCGACAGGCTTTTATTTAAAAAAAAAAAGCTTACATATGTTTTATCGCGCGAAACTTGCAACATCACACAGTTCATGAATGAAAGTGGCGCCTTTGTCAATATTGCGCATCTTGAACACTATAACTGTTTTATAATTCAGTTAATTCAACACATTGATAACAAATCATAGTTTCGAGGAAAAATTCATTGAGATATACAACCTTTTATTATTAAAAGGCTCAACAATATTTTAACTCGCGCCATTTCTTACACAACAAGCATCGAATGCCAAAACGTTTGCGGAGCTAAAATTAATTTGTGAGTTTCTACGAAGAGCTTTCGTCTACGTAAAGAACGAGACAGAGTAGTGATTACACGAATAAAAATACAGCAAAATGGCATAGAATTTCTTAGTTACATGTGTTTCGTGTCTTAAAAAGTTCATTTCAGAATCAAAACAAATTGAACAAACACACGGCTACCTTAAAACATACCGGCGAAAAGTCTGAAAGAACTTCAATCCGCTTAAAACAAAGATCAGAAACTTTTCTGAGGAAGTATCAAGTCTAATCATATTCCAGAAGTGATTACTAAAGGTATTTTCCGAAAATTGTGCTCCTTCATTTACTTCTTGTCGAGCGGTTGGCTTTGAACCAGCTTTCATTCAGCTTCGCCAAGAAACACACTGCGACCGCGACAACGCGAAAATTTCGCGCCCTTTTTTGTCCAATCATGTGATCAAAAGTTTTTCTCTTTTCTTTTCTTCTCTTTTTTTCGTTCCTTTCCCCTTTTTATCTAATAGTTCACGCATTTTTCTCCCAAAAACACGAACCTGCAGGCAGCGGTCATTTTCATTTTCCTTCAAAATGCGAATTTTACTGCCATCGCTGGATATACGTCATGTAGACATAGCGTATGTTGATAACTTTTTGACCATATTTGGGCAGTGTATCAATGTGTTGAATTATAAATCGTGTTATTGTGACTATGGCCAGGAGCTTTCTTTAAGCTTCCTTTATTATCTTGAAATAGGAAGGAAAGATCACCAAAAGAGATGAAAGCAAAGAAACACTGCCACTAGATGTTAGGAGAGATAAACATACTGTGCAAGCTTTTAATAATATTTTAGCCTCAGAGGACCACCCATGTAGGAGATTCATTAACGAGGCTATGCACTCGTACCGTCTAAGATCTCAACTGGCACACGTGCCCGTACCGCGTACAAATAGAAATCGAGACTCATTTATCCAGCGCGGGGCCAGGCTGCACAAGTAAATAGTACAAAGGCATACAAGTATATTGTATATAGTATAGCAAAGTTTGCTTTTTGTAATCTTTTTAATTGTAAATTCGATGTAATTCTTTTAGCCAAAGTCGAGTATTAAAGTATTATTATTATGTTAACTAAACAGACAAACTAACGGCTAAAAGAGGGAAAATTCCACATGTGAATGGCAGTTTTGATTTCTTGACCTACTGTCAATAAATCAAATTTCATAAACTGTAATCCACTTCAATCCTTGCAATCCTGCACTTTGTCTCCAAACTACTGCTCCTGTTTTGCTCTATAGAATCTTTTTTTCCAACTTAGTTGTATATATGGTGACATTTGGCGATATTACATGGAAATAAGCTAAGCAACATTTTGTTATTTCGGCGGTGCAGCATTCCAGGTTGAACTCTGGATTAAGCAAAGATATGAGCCCAAGCTTTCGTCATCTACTTTTCCCAATACTTTAACTACTGTTTAAGTCCCTTTCTGTATAGAGAACATGGAAATTTAAGTAGTGAAAAAGAACGTTTCGAAACAACGGACGGCGGGTTGATTTTGCGAGCTGCAAATGTTTTTCTGATGGCTATGAAAAACCGTTGCGGTCGATTGATGCAGCTATGTCAAATCAAAGTGTGCACTTATTCATGTGTGTTTTTTATGATTTGCACACAAAACTGAAACCAATTTCTGATATATGTATATCGATGGAAGACGTTTCTACAAGAACTCCTTCAGGGCGATGTTTGTTTTTCCTTGATCTTCAGCATCTAGTACTTTCTCAGCATCCCCATTTTGTCTGCAGCAAATTTTAAATTCCAGTTTCCATTTTCGTCTCAGAAGACCCTTGAAGACCATCGCAAATTCCTTGTTCAAAGTTCCGTAAGCGATCGGATTCAACGCACAGTTAGCCATGGGGAAAATATTTGAAAACCTGAATATATACATTTTGAATCCCATCTGGTTAAGATTTCCATATTCCATCCAAAAATAAACAGCGTGCTGGGGAAGCATGCAAATAGCATAGATGCAGACCAAAGCAAAAAGCATTTTTGTAATCTTAGCTCCTTGATGCATTCGTCGCCGTACGGCTTTTGTTATCACAAGCGAAGCCCTATTTTTGTTAAATAACGTGTTTTTCCTAAGTCTCCAAGCAGCAATGCTTGATAAAACGGCAATAACAATGAGGGGTGCAACATACTGAAGAAGAAATATCGAGATCCAATAAACTTTGTCGATGTTGGAATTCTCAGGCCAACCTGGCTCTGCGCAGTAGATTTGACCATTTCCGTAAATTTCTGTCCCCGCCACAAAAATAATAGGTAGAGCTATGAGAAGGGAAATGATCCAAATGATAGCAATTATTAGCTTGATTTGACACGTTGTTAGTTTGGGATTCATAGGAAAAACCATGACACGGTAACGATTAACTGTGATTGCGAGTAGAGACCCAATGGAGGCCGATAGGCAGAGCGGGATTATAATGTAGGCGATTCGACACATTGTGTCGCCCAAAGCCCAGTTGTGGCCATTTTCAAATGCTGTCATCTGAGTTGGAACGTAGATGATCACGACAATCAGGTCGGAACATGCAAGGTTAAACGTAAAAAGGTTGTAGCTGGATCGCAAGCGTTTTCGCTTGATGACTGCAGCGCACACGATGAGATTTCCAACGATACCAATGAGAAAAACGAAGATGTATAACAGACGCAAAGTCCATATCAACGCTTCAGGTTCAGACAAACTCGGTATTACCTTGGAGATATTTCTGGTAGATCCGGCTAAACTTGAAGTTGAGTTTCCTTCGCGCATTTTAACTTGTGCGATTTTAGTAAACCAGGTAAAGGTGGTTTGGATTCTTCAAACATGTTCAAAAAACGCAACCATCTCCATCTTCACCTGGAATCCGTTTAGTATTGTATATAACTTAAAACAAAAGGAAACATGTTCGGTAAACTACAGTGACAAATGCAAAGCTTTATCTTGCATGTAATTCATAATAAAAAGCTTTTTTTAGTTTCTTTTCTAGAAACAAAGAAATCCAATACGTGGAATCAGTGGGAGATTTACCAAAGGAACAGCGGCTCTATCGGGTTTGTCTGGATTAAGAATATAACATATAATTTATTATTGCCTTTCTATGAACTCAAATTTTCAATTTTGTTTCTTTGTTTGGTTATATAATTATCTATTTCATACAAGTGTAAAATTGCGACTTTTACTTTTGTTTAGAACAGAAATTATAAAGTTAAAATGACTTAATTTTAATATTTCGATTTATTGAAAAAATTTCGTGTTGTCGTACGTCGCAGCTCTCATAACCATGACAAATATTTCTCCCGGGCTCTTAACAATCGAATTTTCTCAGCAATTAACATTTGCAAACTCCCCCGCGGTGTTTATAATTCAAACAGTGTTTTCTGAAGACATCACACTGCCATGGGAACATAACATATGTTTGGTTTTAACTGTGTTTTACGATTATCACGTTTTTGTTCAAAGGAAAATGAAAATAAGTCCGAGAGTATTTATTACACATTCCAGCAAATACATCGGCACAAAATGCCTTTAACCATTTATCAAATTAACCCAGAATCAGTTTTACTTTTGAGTCTGTAGGTAAACTGAATCCTAAGTGCGATCATTTGAATCACTATCGAGGAGTGCTTTCCTGTGGAACTGTTTTTTATGTTGTACAGACTCGAAAGTTTGAACCACCTTGTACAGCATAATAAACAGTACCACAGGAAAGTACTGCTCAGTAGCTTTCATTTGAATGGTCACACTTCAGGATTTCATCCACAGTCTCGAAAGTTAGAACTACCTTGTACAGCATAATAAACAGTACCACAGGAAAGTACTGCTCAATAGCTTTTATTTGAATGGTCACACTTTAGGATTTCATCCACTTTAGGATTTCATCCACAGACTCAAAAGTGTGACCATTCTGAGCAGTACAATCCTGTGGTACTGTTTATTATGTTGGACAAGGTAGTTCTAACTTTTGAGTCTGTGGATGAAATCCTAAAGTGCGACCATTCAAATGAAAGCTATTGAACAGTAGTTTCTCGAGGTGATCGTAGTTTCTCAATGTATTACTAAACATAATTTTGGATTTGTTATTATTATTTTTTAATCTTGAATTCGGCCACTTTGCGAGTCAAAGGGTTCTGCAAAAACATTTTCAGTATTAAGGCCGCTATAAGTAGATTTTCATCGCATATTAGTGTATTTACTAACTGAGAATCCGGTTTCGGTATTTTGCTTTAAAGATAAGGTAATTACAAATGAGATAAGATATGGTCAATCTTGAACGTACATGTATGCCCGGGCCGGGGGTACTCTGTATTTTTGGGTGGGCGATTGCCGCTGGGACTCTGAAACCCTTACCCGATACCAGACCATGTTCAGCTGATTTTTCAACCCCTACTAGACTAGACACCGAAAATCCCTACGTTGAGTAGGTGGACGAAATCCTAAAGTGTGACCATTTAGATGAAAGCTACTGAGCAGTACTTCCCTGTGGTGCTGTTTATTATACTGTACAAGGTGATTCTAACTTTTGAGTCTGTGGATGAAATACTAAAGTGTGACCATTCAAATGAAAGCTATTGAGCAGTACTTTCCTGTGATGCTGTTTATTATGCTGTCCAAGGTGGTTCTAACTTTTGAGTCTGTGGATGAAATCCTAAATTGTAACTATTCAAGTGAAAGCTATTGAGCAGTACTTTCCTGTGGTGCTGTTTATTATGCTGTACAAGGTGGTTCCAACGGTTGAGTCCGTGGATGAAATTTTTAAGGGTGACGGCCACGTTACATTAACAATCATTCACAGACAGGTGAACAGATCTTGATTATGAAATCTATGTAAAGTGTTTCACTCAGTTTTAACCAAGGAAAAGAATGGATAGTTATCAACACAAAATGCCTTTTAGGGTTTCCTTTCAAAATTTCCGGTAATTACCCCCGTCAATGTTATATGGGAGTCCCCCCCCTCCGGGGGGATTAACGGATTTGTTTAAAATCTTGAAAGTGTTAACAAAACAGTTTTAGTTCTTAGAAAACATGACCAAACTTGTATCATATTTACACGGCCTAAAGCTGATGAATTGTCCGTGGATAAATAAAGATTATCTATCCATCCATCCATCCCATCCAACCCATCGATCCTATCCCATCCATCCATCCATCCATCCATCTTTCAAGCGCATTTAAGACAGTTTTTAAAGCCAGTTTTGAGCTCCTTGTGTAGGCTCCCTAGATAAGAGGATTCAAAGCACTATTAGCAATGGGGAAGATGTTAGCCATAGTGAAGATATACAAACCGTATTTCTGCTTCTTCAAATCACCATAAGTCATCCAGAAGAACACCACATGTTGTGGAAGCATGCAGATGGCGTACAAGATCACCAAACATGCTAATACTCTGGACATGTTACTCTCTTGCCTTCGCCTTTGCCTCACTCTGGCGTTCAAAACACTTGCAATCGAATTGTCCTCGTTATTTGTGGTCGAGGCAGTTGGTAACACGCGTGCGCGACTCTGCTTAACCTTGAAAACTGTGGCAATGGACAGGAACATGATGACCACAAGTGGGACGGCGTACTGGATAACGAAAATAAGAATCCAGTAAACCTGTTTGTACGGTTTGTCAACTGGCCATACCTCGTCGCAATGTATCTTGTCTTCTTTGTAAGTTGTGGTTTTCGCCACAAGAAGGACTGGCAATCCAGTGAGTAGAGATAACAGCCATATAATAGTTATCACGACCGCTGTTTTATTATGTGTCATTCCGAAACGCGCGTGCATAGGATTTAGTACCGCTTTATAGCGCAGGAGAGCGATACACAACAGGGTACCCACGGTAGAGGACAAGTAGGTTGGCAGGACTGTGCAGACGAGTTTACAAACGGCATCACCCATCTCCCAGCTGTAGTTGTTCTCGAAGAAGGAGAGTTGAGTTGGAGTGTACAGTGCTACGAAAATTAAGTCTGAAGCCGAGAGGTTTAGCACCAGGAGGTTAGTTGTTGTTCGTAATCGCTGTTTCGTGGCAATAGCCAGGAAAACGGCACCGTTTCCTAGTAAACCGATGAACAAGATTGCGGAGAAAAGCAGACGAAAGAACCATTTCATTGTAGGAGTGGTAAGATCACTCCATGCGTCGGGTGTTGATGAATTCGAACTGTTGACATCCATCAAAGCTTCTTAGCAGTACTTTCCAGCGGTTCTGTTTATACGCTGTTCAAAGGCTTCAGATGAACCGCTAAGCACTTTATGGGACTCTCTCTCTCTCACACCGGCACACACCGGTAGTGAAGATGCGATGATGAGTAACTCAGTTGTATTGATCTTGACGAACCGATCTTCTGGCCTTGAGCTTTTACACAGCGACAATTTTAGCTGTCCACTCTGTTATATGACCCTTAACCGGTTAAGTATTCATCGCTTCTGGATTGGACATCTCCGGGAGGAAAGAGAACCGACTTGCATGAAGTGAAGAGGAAATAAAATCCAAACGCCGGGGCTGCCCTCCGTAATATCTTGAAACGTAGGACAAAGACGTCAATTCCTTGTTAAAAAGATGTAAGTTAACAGGTGTCCTTTTAAACGGTAGAGTATTACCATACATATATATCGATATTCGGTCTCTCGCCTACGAACATGTCCAAGAATTAACAAAGTGTGAACGCCACATGCCATTTAATTATTTCATCTAAGAATACGCAGCTTTTGTTTTATCCACCTTAATTTATATGCGTCATATTTTAAGTCGCGTCGAAAACACATTCACAACCATAAAAATGATTGTATCTGACTTAACTCAGTTAACTTCGACTGGAAAGCAGTACATCATTGAAATAAAGTTTATTACACTTGCTTTGTGTTGAACGGAAAGTGGGCGGGGCGATTTTTAGGGTATTTCTTTCTGTAACTTGAATTTCTTTCCACGACCGTTTGACATGTGACGTTCAAATAATTAGACTAATGAAAGACTAAATGTGCCACGTAAACATGCTTGCCAAGAAAATTTAACAGTCGCAAATTGTTTTGTATCAACTGATGGGGAATAAATTAGACTTTTAATAATAAGATGTTGGTTTTTAAACGGCGGAAATCTACCACGCAAATGTCTACCAAAAAAACTTGCAAATGTTTTGCGTTGTTCATAGTTTTTATTAAGTTTTAGAATAATTGCCACAAACGTACAAACGTGTATCTATCTTTTATTAAACAATTTTTGCGACTTAAAAATTTAACCCAAATGGATGGGTATATTATTTTGAACAGATGTCAAAAGTCCACCTCCATCTGACGTTTAACAAACCACTGTTTATTGCAATGAAGGAAGAACTAATTGGCCAAACCATGTGTCTGCAAAAAAAAATTTATGTCCGTTTTAATGCTTTATCAGCTCAAGACTTGCAAACTGACTGCAGTCAGCTGTACTACACAATTCTTCGCGGTATGTACTTGGTGTATCCCTTATTATTTTGTATTTAAACAGTTAGTTTTTATTTCAGTAGAAAAAGAAGATAAAAACAGCAGAATGGGGAATCGAACCCGGGCCGTATGATCTACTCCATGCACACTATCCACTGTACCACCGAGGACTAGCTGCCGGAAATTGTAATTTTTAAGGGATATAAGATAATATGCTGCCAGCCCAGACCATATATAAGAACTAACCCTTTCGATACACTGGAAATACTGGAATCAGTGCTTAACTCTAAATACTAACATCAGTGCTTCAACCCTAGATACTGTAATCCGACCCTAAATTACACTGCAATATATCTAAATACATTACAATAAGGGATACATGAAGTACCATACATTATGATCAGGGATACACCAAGTACCTAGGTTCTTCGCTGACAGACTTCTGTGTAATTAAGGTTACAGTGTACCTTCAGATCGAAAATTTATTGAAAAATTTTTTTGGCGTTAAAATAAAGTTTACAGAATGAACTTTCATCCAAAAAAAAAAAGTATCGAAAAATAGTGAAAATTGACGGAGAAATGACGGTATAACTTTTGTGGGCGGAGTTTGTTTATTAAGCGATATGTTTTTTTAAGCGCCGTTTTCTCAAAGTTAATTTTTCGCTTGTTGGGGACACTTTAAAGAGCTACAACTCAAAGGAAATTTGTCTGATTTTCCTTAAATTTGGACAGAAGCTAGGCTAACATATAATCAACAAAAACGTGCCGGCGAATTTCTTAATTCCGAAAACTTTTTCGTCAAGAGGCATTTCCGTGCGATCATTCCAATTTTTTTTCTCCCCTTTTCGAAAATATTCTGTAACTTTTCACTGCAATTGAATATGGAAAATCGCCGACACGTTTTTTTAGCGCTTCGTGTCCGGAAATCCGAGAACAAATCAAATTAGCAAAATATAATAATCGCTTTGAGTTATAGCGTTTTAAAGCTGATTCGGACGTTCGAATTTAGACGTCGTAAAAAATTCGACAATTCATTTTATTACCAAATGGTTTCCATATTTAGATAGCCAGCTCTATAAGCTTTAATTTGATATCTGGGTTTAGGTATATTAAGTGTAATCTTAAGACGCTAGAGCTGTTATACTGGAGACACCCCCGAAGGTACACTGTAACCTTAATACCAAAGGGTCCTGCTGAATCATTGGCTCGAGGGCTTATGAGGAAAGCCCACGAGAGTTAAGTAACTCAACTTCACCCTTAACTGCCAGACGATAACATAAAACCCTGCTGGCCAACGATAACAAAGACAATCAAATGGAAGCAAATACATGAATGCAGCTGCCGCGCTTCGACTTGCGAAAAAAAATAAACTTTTGTAGTTCAGGACATTTAAACGGCCTCGCATCGAAAAAACGGTTTATTAACGCAAAACTGTAGATTGTTATAAGTGAATGTTAAACAAACCACTAGTGAATGTAGAAGAAATTTGAAAGAAAAAACATTAGATCGGTTTGTGACCTTGGCAGGCCAGGAAGAATTCTCCCCGAGGAATCATCAAATTCATGTTTATAAATGATCAAATTGCAGAGCGCCGAAAAAATGTGACCATTCAAATGAAATCTTTTTTGCAGTGCTTTGTTGTGTTACTAGTCACAACACTGTACAAGGTTGTTCTAACTTTTCAGTGTATGTATGAAGCCTTAAGTGTAACCATTCAAATGAAAGCTAGAGGGCATAACTTCCCTACATGCAGGATTCACACACCCTTAGCTAAAAGGGGGGGTCACTCTTCAGTCTTGGAGGTCAGATTTGCTTCGATAACTCCTGCAATGCACTGTAAATTCACCAAAAATAAGGGGGAAGGGAGCCGGGGACCCCCCGGAAGCTTCTGCTGCCGACAAGGCATCCCCGAAAAATCAGTTTCCAGTGGATAAGATTTATCCAGCTGATACCACTATTCACATTTTGAACAAATGAGTGCAGTTTACGGAGCCAAACAAAATGCTTCTTTTACGATGTACCGAAGCCATACAAAAAAATGTTTGTTTATTGATGACCATTTGACCCAGAAAACCAGGAACACTAACATTTTTTCTATGGAGTGTTTATTGTGTTACTAGTACATGTAAACTGAATGAGAAAACCTTCTAGTATATGAGAGTGAAAAAGAAAAGAAGTGCCGAGGTTGTTCACCTGTAACAAGTCCTATTGCACTTGCAGGCCGCCATGTTTTCAACTGAAGTATTAAATGGCATGCTCTGAAAAGATGGTGCATGATTGAACGAGAAATAAGTACATTGCTTTTTTAAATAATTAAATTGCAGAGTTGAGTTACTGTTTACATAGATTTCATTCATCCGAGTTCCAAGTAAATGCAAAAAAAAAAACCATTTCTGAAATGAAGAAATTAAACATTGCTTATCCAAATTTCTACAAAACCCACTTCGTAGCTTGGAGGCCAGGTGCCAGAAAGAGGAGAGAGAAGCAGGATTTGAGTACACGAGCATGGAGAATGAAGGGAGGAGAAGAAATAACCACCTGCAGAAACCATCTTTCTCTCTTTTTTTAGCAATATTATTGTGAGAGCAATTTGGCCATCTTGATAGCAAAACCAAAACACAGAATTTTTCCATGTAGCAAGACAATAGATGTTCTATCGTCTATAATGCACTTGTAAGAGCGGTTTTCAGTTGAGTGTCATAGAGCAGTTTTCAGTTGAGTATCGAAAGTAATTACACGATTGCTTTGGTTTTGCATTGCTGTGCTTTGTGATTGGCTAAAAAATCTCGCGCCACTTTCTCGACCAATCAGAAGTAAAACCAAAACCAATCGTGACTTGCTCGCACGCGTTTTCCCATGCTTTGCGTCGCCGACATGTAATTGCTTCAAGCTCTGATTGGTTCACTGGATTGTTTACGACTGCTGTGATTGGTCAGAGTAATTACTTTGGTTTTGGTTTTACGACACTCAATTGAAAACTGCTCTAAAACCAAAACCAAAACCAAGTACCGGTAATCACTCTGACCAATCACAACAGAGGCGGAAAATTCAATGAAACAATCAGAATGTGAAGCAAATACATGTATCTGGCACCAAGTGCAGGAAAACGCATACAAGGAAGTCACATTATTGGTTTTGGTTTTGCTTCTTTTTGGTTGAGAAAGTGGTACAAGCCATATAGGTCGTTTCCCCCGGGGGTGGGGGGGGGGGGTGATGCCTTATGTACGCTATATAGGTATGTGCCTCCCGATAGGGTAGGGTTTTTGAGGTACTCAGTCCTTAAATAGGGTATCCTTTTTGGTATTAATTTTGTGGTATTGTGATCCTTAGATTGGGTCACTAAATTGCAGTATCCACCCCAATGCGCAAAACGAAAAAGATATGGTCTGTTAAAACTGTACTACACGCCTGAATTGGGCCTTTAAAAGGGTTTCAAATCTCGATATTCTACCCTTAAATAGGGTCAGGGTTTGAGTACCTTGGCGGCACACACCTATCCTAAATTGTCGGGAGTACCCCCCCCCCCCCCCGGGTCATTTAAGCCAATCACAAAGCAAAGCAGTGCAAAACCAGAGCAGTTAAAAACTCACTCTCAACACTCAATTGAAAACTGCTCTATGACCAGAGCTTACTATCCTATTACTGTATATAATTATGTTATACATGCATCACTGTGCTCCACTCGGTATTTTATAGGCATAGTGGGCTAGTGGACCCTTGCAGGGTTAACCATTAAATTGTTACGATCTCCTGCCTTCAGCTTTCAGTCGTGCCTCTTCAATGGATTGAAAAGTAGGCATCCCAGAAGGAAGTTCAAGAAAAGAGCGTTCCTCTTGCATGATTTTTTCAGCTTCCTCTGAAATTAAATATAAATGAAATAAGCATTCAAGGGACTTTATGGCCTGTAAGATGTGGGATTCTGCTCTTCTGTACTTTGTGCTCAAAGACCATGTCAAGTTATAAGTGCCAATTTATTAAATCTGGGTATCTTTATGTTGCATTTCTGACATGTTTAACTCATTATCTAACCAAGGAATAAGTTTAACAAAAAACTGTGTTGTAGAAGATTTACACACAAACATCCTTACAAAATAGAGTCAAAACAGTGACATCGGCATCGGTATAAACTAGAAGATTCTGTGAAATTGCTAACTTGTGGTGCGGTAGTGCATGAATCCTGACAGAGACGGGGACATCTCGCAAAATTGCAAAATGAAAATATTCTAAATTCAGATTAGGGCCATGCAATCATGTACTGTATGGTCCACTCAACTAAAATTTACTGATCTACCTTTTTGTTTGTTTGTTTGTACATTGCAGACTGTGTTTAAAATGAAGCAACTATATTTCCCTCAGCATTCATTTTTAACAAAGAATTGAATTATATCAATTTAACACCCTCAGAGTTAAATGAACTTACCTCTGATCCTGCTCACTTTAGTTCCATAAACATAATCTGCCTGGTAAGCGACAATAAAAGAAAGAGGCAGAAAAGGAACTATTGCAGCTGGGTTTTTAGATTTCTTAAATCTAGGAAAAAATAACAAAAGTCAATGGAGTGTTATTATATGCTCTTAACCCTTTCACTCCCAGAGTCAATTATGGAGACAGGTAAATGTACTATCATTCTAACTTTTGAGTCTGTCAACAAAATCCTATGGTGTGACCATTCAAATGAAACCTACATGAATTCAACAGTACTTTTGCATGGTACCATTTGTTTTTCAATATTTCACAAAATTAAATTTGGGATTTTTCTTGAATTTTGATATTTGGGCTGGCCCCAGTTGTTCAAAAGGTAGCTAGTAGTGCTATCCACTGGATAACACAATTCAGGTTTTGTTAATGCTTATCCACTGGATAGTGATTTATCCAGTGGATAGCACTATCCACCTTTTGAACAACTGGGACAATCTGGGACCAGGTTGCTTTTGATAATGTGTATCTGATCATAAGTAACCTTAATATTGACGTGTCTGTACCACATGTCATGTATATGACTCAGAAAAATATCTTACTCATGAATTACTTCATGCAACAGAAATCGGGAAGCTTACAGCAACTGTATTGTGGGCTCAAATGAATATGTTTGAAAAAAGTTATAAAAGCGCTTTTGAAACTAAATGTTCAGACGTTTCAGCACTTCTGTCCCTTCCTCAGTGAATAGCCATTAACTGAAAACGCGCGTCAGCTATTTAAATGTTCCAAATGTCGCCATGTCGCAACATTGTAGCGCACGCGGATGAAGTCTAAATAAAACTAAAGTCAATGTTCATGCCGTGCGGTTGGAGGGTTTGGCATTTGAAAATTAGACGACACTCTGCACTGCGTCTCTCCGTCTATTGTGGGCTGCTTGGTTCATGAATTGAAGATGTTACCTTTTTCACCTCAAGGCTATTGCAGATGGTGGGAAATTCCTTACTCACCTCTTGGGATCAGATTTTAAAACTATACCCTAGATTATAGTGTACAGAATGTTGCTAATTACCCTGCAAACATTGCCACAGTAGCTATTCCATAGAATGATGCCAGCCAATAAAACATCTCTCTTGCTCCTGCCAATTGCATTGACATTTGCCGTTCTCTCATGGCATTCTGCATTTGAAGTTGTCTTCCTAACTAAAAGGAGAGATTGCAATGCTTTTAAAAAATGTGGTCAAGTTTCAATGTTATACAAGTCATGCACATCTAAGTGTGGTGTCTGCAACTGAAGAGATTCCAACCAATAAATAATATTGTTCACCCATAACTGTGCTCCTTGAATCTTGAATCTTAGGTCATGTGATGAAGTCCTAGAATGTTTGAATGAATGAATAAAATCAAAATTGTTCAAATGAAAGCTACTGAGTAGTACTTTTCTGTGTCACTGGTTATTTAGCTCTACACTCAGCCATTATCCCCAAAGCTTTTCAGTCTAACATACATTTTTACAATAACATTATTTCTAACCGTCATTTTTTGAGTTTGTAACATAAACTCTTGATTCTTCTTCATATTTTCATCCATCGTTTCCTTCATCGCTGATCCCAGAACGGCACCCATTGTTTTGTTTTTTGACTTGCAACCTACCTAAGGCAGGTCAAGAAATGGATCAGTTAATGATTGAATGAACACATTGGACTTATATGTTATGTATATGTTGTGGTTCAAATTTTTCTCTGGTTTGAATTTTCAAACCAGTTTAATTTTTATTTTCCTATGACTCAGATTCATTATCATAATCTGAGACAAAGGAAAACAAAAATCAAACTGGTTTGAAAATTTTTGATCCAGAGAAAAATTTGAACCACAACATATACACTGTAAGACAGAGATTTACTACCCAGACCTCTGCTCACAGAAGAGTGGCATTGCAGTTTGAAGCATCAGGTTCTGAGTTCCCACCTTCCCGCTCATTTTTCCCTAGTCATCCCACCATCCCGCCTCTTTTCACGTCGAAATCCTGATCCCGCCGTCATTTTCTTTTTAAATTACCTGAAAGTCGATACAGCTATACACAAAGCATCTATTTGTAGACCTTCGAACGCTGGCCAATTCAATCAATTCATGTTCAGATTACGTTCAGATTGTAATCCCATATCCCACGATACTATACCTCACGATTCCTGCATCCTGACCCCTCAAAAACGCAAAATCTCGCTCCCGCTCGTAGTTAAAATTCCGCTTCCCGCTCGTAGTTAAAATCCCGCTTCCCGCTATTATTTTTTAACTCTCATCCCGAATCCCGTCCTCAAAATACGGCCAGATCCCGCATCCCGCCAAACGTATTGTGTACCCTCGTTTTTTTGGAGGGAGGAAAATCAGAGTACCTGCAGAAAAACTCGTGTAGCAAGGATAAGAACCAACAACAAACTCAAATTTAACCCACATATGGTGTCACCTCCTGATTTTGAACCCGGGCCACATTGGTGGGTGGCAAGTGTTCTTGATTTACCACTACACCACCCCTTGCATTCAATATTTCATCCACCCTAAAGTATGTAGTCTTTTTATGGGCATTCTGGTTGATTTTTGCAAGGGTTTTATTGTTTTTTTGTATTATTACTTTTTTTGCAGTTTTGTGGCCAATGGTCGACCCAATACCCCCTCCTCTCCGAATAAAGTTAAAAAATGGTAGGTCTGTGCTAAGGCAGGTATGCCCTGGGTGGGCCTCTGTATTTACATACAAATCTTGTATTTCCCACCATGTTGTTTGATATACTGCAGCTGTACGGATCAGTGATCATGATTTTTATAGATGCAATGCCATATCATGATTTTCTCGCCTGGTCTGCAACAATTACATTAAATGCACATTTCATATATAAGCTTATCATACGTGCAAATAAAGCAAATATTCTATAGCAGGGTGGATGAGTCACGCAAGGTTTGCGTGTATCTAGATTCGAAATAAAAACAATAAATATACATTTTATAAAAACCTGATAATTAGAACTATCATTTATCCAATAAGAAGCAAAGTTGAGGAAGAATCATGACATTTTACCTCCAAAACTCCTTCCAACTTTTCCAATTCCAACTTCTCTGCGTTTGTTTGAAACTGCGCTCTGTTTGATCAGCAGTTTTCGGTGAATGCGTGGGTACTGGATGTAAGTTACTCACGAAAAATCAAAATGGCGAAGAAGAGAGCAATCGAAGAAGTGGAAGCTTCAACTGGGACAAACGGAGTTCGGACTAAGAAAAAGAAAACAAAAAAGGTATGAAAAGGTCAAAGTGGTATATTTTCATGTTTTTACTTGAAGAAATTTAAGTTTGCATTGTTTGTTTTTAGGGAAAATGGACAAACAAACAGCGCGTTCTTGTGTTCTGTTCACGTGGTATTTCACACAGGTATGGAGAAATTAGACTGAGTCACCTCCAAATAGAGCCACAACATCAACCGAAGCATTTGTTTATTTATTTTACTTTCCCATAAAAATGAAAATGAACAAGAGAATACTGCTTAACACAGTATGTACTGGTCACACAGTACCAAAATACTGGTCGCATAATTTTCATCCACATAGTACATGTACATCAGGGTTGGTAACGTTATGTATACAGTAATACTACAGTAGCTTAAATGGACTGCAGTAGTTTTAATCACAGGTAACCAAAGCTCACAGGGTGAGCGCGTTAATAACAATTTGCGATAAGGGAAATTTAATGAGTAAATTCTAGAAGCATAAAAATTACATGTAAATGTAAAAAAATTACATGTAGCTACAGCAACATGTACTTGCGGCATGTGGTAATCAAACCCAATCAAACTCGTTTGATCAATTGGGAAGGTCATGGGTTTGATGGCTTCATTCCTATTGAACACATGTCACATATGAACCTAGTAAATGACCTAGCTCGCAGCGAGTCTCCAAGTGGCTCATTTGTTTTTTGCATCTGACCAGTTTCCAGATGTTCATAGGTTCAATTCCCTTCAGGGGACTTAGGTTTTTTCTTTGTCCCATGCTCGTGACATGCTGAACATTATGTCTTTATTAAAAAGAATAGCTGCAGCCAAATCAAACATGTAGTTGATCAGAAAGTGCTGTCCATACACTGTAACCTTTAATAAACCAGGCGTAATTGAAAAATAATGAAACGTGGAGATGAAGTGTACATGTACTTTATTTTCACAGGGCAAGGCATCTAATGCTTGATATGCAGACACTATTGCCACATTCAAAATCAGGTATAGTGTGATAACGCAAAGAAATATATTATTATAATATGTAATAATAATTTACACCAAGTCCTTCAATAAATATTGTGTTGTCCCAGAAAATATCCAGACTCCTGACTACAAGATGTTGATTTAAAAAAAAGCATCTTCTTCTGCTGACCTTAAAAAAAATAGATTTCAAAAATTTAAATAGACTATTTTATATATTTTAATTAAAAATAAGGTAATTACCAGTAGTTGTTATAAATCATTATCTCATCTGTTTTTATCAATGTTATAAATTACAGTAATTTATTTACTGGTAAATAATATCAGCTTTTTTGCTCTGCATCCTTCTAGAAACCAAACTTGATCGTAAGGACAAACTCTTTGTCGTAAATGAGGTCTGTAAACAATTTTTGTCTCAAAAAAATCTATTTTGCATTTGACAAGACAATATTTTTATATTTTTATTTGATTAACTTTCACGATTTACCTGACTTTACATGTAGGTTTGTGAAATGAAAAATTGCAACAAGTGCATATTTTTTGAAATGAGAAAAGGACAAGACCTCTTTATGTGGTAAGCTTTTGTTTCATTAATTTTTTTCTCACCCTCTAGTTTATATCATACATGTAATTTACCTAAATCTTTTTTTTTAATTATCTTTTGTTTCCTTTTCAGGTTTTCTTGTACTCCTCATGGTCCATCTGCAAAGTTTTTAGTTGAAAATGGTGAGTAGAAGTTGCCAAAACCATTTGAAGGAAAGTCTTCATGAAAAAAGCTGTACAAATTTCATTGCCATGTCTTGTAAAGTTTTGCATTAATCATTAGGTTTTTTTTCATCTCTAGTACACACAATGGATGAGCTTAAATTAACTGGAAATTCATTAAAAGGATCAAGACCAATATTATCTTTTGATCAGGTAAAAGAACATATATGCCACTCACTCCTGAGGTCTCTGTTCTCATGTCATGTCTTGTTTTTGTTTTGTACATTTTTTAATGTACATGTATCATTCTTTCTAAAGTATTCACAGCAGATTTGCAAGCTGTCAATAATGTCTGGGGCTAGGATTTTCTACCTGCCATTGTGTGTTTGAGCCCCTGAGCTAAATGGATGGAAAAACAAATCATAGACAAAACAAGAAGCATGATTTTTCCATGCTACTTCCTTCACTTCCATACCTAGTTAAAAAATCATTTCAGCCTTGGATTTTTATGGGTACTGAGAATTTGATCTGTCACTTATTGCATATATGTATTTTTTCTTTATTCTCAATGACAGCATTTTGATACAACACCTCATAACTCAATTCTGAAAGAAATGTTTATTCAGGTTTGTACGTACACTGTACATGTATACTTACTTACTTACTTAAAAAATACACAATACAACTTTCTATCTAGGGTTTTCCAAAATCTGATACCATGATATGGATTGGTGGTTTAACAATGGACTGGTGGTTTACCAGTATAATTTTGGTTAGCAGATTGAAATTTCAGATGAGGGTTTGCAGTTTCAGGCATATCATCTCTTTAGATACCAGACAAGAAATTTTCATCCACCTCGCCTCTCTTTACCCAGGCTAGCTGCTGCATAAATTGGTACAAACATTGAATTACATAATTTTGGGGGTGAGGACCCTGCAATGGACTAGCATCCATCCAGAGGGAGTGGCAATACTCAAAGTAATAATGTTGCTTTGTGATTGCAAAACTCCCAAGAGTGTCCAAATTAAAAAAAAAAAATCCAAATTTCATTTTGTACATGTATCAAAATAAAATACTGAAAAAGAAGTGATAGCATACCAAAGTGCTGCTGAAGAATTTTCACTTAAATGGTCACACCATAGGATTTCGTTCACAGACTTGAACATACATTAAGAACTGTATCATATCTCCATGATTAAAAATAAATGATTGACTCTGGGAGGGAAAGGGTTAAACAACCTCATTCCCAGGGTCTCCCTCTCTCTCCAGGGGAGGAATGGGAATGAGGTTGAGGGTTAAAATTCTTACATGTACAGATAATGCAAATGTTGTGTCCTAAATGACTTTGTAATAAAGAAAAGTAGGTGTATAAAGCTAAGTTTGCAACAATAACTAATAAATTTAATGTTATTCATATGGTCATTGCAGATTTTTAGCACACCATGTTATCATCCAAAGAGCAAACCATTTGTAGATCACATTTTATCTTTCTCAATAGAAGACAACAGAATTTGGTTTCGAAATTTCCAGGTAAATACACATGTATATTATCCTCACAAGAAAAGGTTTTGAAATACATTTACAATAGAAATCAACAAAAATATTCAGTAAAAACGTTTAGAAAACATCTCAACTACATTTTCCAATTAAAAAGAACTCATTGATCAAAGGGAAAAATTAAAGGGGCTGTGAACACTCTATTGCTCTCAGTAACCATCTTTACGTATCTTTATGGAAGATTTGATAGCCAACAGGCAGACTTCTCTAACAAGGGCGGAAATAGTTGTAGAAGACATCTGCTGGCAGGCAGTTATTTTAAGAGTCTTTCTTTCTTTCTTTTTTCTTTCTTTCTTTCTGTTTTTTTTTTTATTATTATTATTAATCAACACATCATCTTTTTAGATCGTTGAGGAAGATGGGTCCTTACTTGAGATCGGTAAGTTTATTCTTATCCATTTGAATACATTTTATCCTCTTGATAAAGTTATAATCCACTCTTTGCACAGTTATGGAAGTTATTTAATTTCTATTATTCTTATGTTATTCCAGGACCTCGTTTTGTATTGAACCTCATAAGAGTGTTTGAGGGAAGCTTTGGTGGCCCAACACTGTATGAAAACCCTCATTACCAATCACCAAATGAGGTAAACGAAACAGTGATATTAAAAGAACACTGCCCCCTTAACTGGATCATTAGCGTTGGAGTCATAAGCGGAATCGGAAGAAAATGGAACCGTTCTGATTCTTCCGACTCCGATTCCGTTGAGCTTATGACTCCACTTACGACTCCGATTTTCACTAGGTCGGAATTGCTCTTACGACTCCGACTACGACTCCCTCGCCATTGAAAATCAGCCTTAACCAAATGCCACCAAATATACAACTTAATTGGATAAAAAGATCCTATAGAGAAAAACAGAAGCAGTAGTTTTTACATAAAATGCAGGATTTATTGGAAGGATGAAAGTGGATTACATTTCATCAAATTTGATTTTGTGACAAGCGGTCGAGAAATCAAAATTGCTGTTCTTATGGAATTTTGACGTTTTTAAAATTGTGTCTCTTCAAGCTTGGTTCCCACTAGCGACGTAACGTAAGCGGAATCGGAATCGCAAGAACCTTACGATCTAGTGGAAATCAAAACGACGGAAGCGATGGAATCAGAAGCGGAATCGGGACAAAAAGGAAACCTTCTAATTCTTCCGATTCGATTCCGTCGCGCTTCCGATTGCGATTGCGACTCCGTTTTTTGATTTCCACTAGAACGTAAGGCTGCTTACGCTTCCGACTCCGCTTCCGATTCCGTCGCGCTTCCGATTGCGATTGCGACTCCGTTTTTTTAATTTCCACTAGAACGTAAGGCTGCTTACGCTTCCGATTCCGACTCCGCTTCCGATTCCTTCGCGCTTCCGATTGCGATTGCGACTCCGTTTTTTAATTTCCACTAGAACTTAAGGCTGCTTACGCTTTCGACTCCGCTTCCGATTCCGTCGCGCTTCCGATTGCGATTGCGACTCCGTTTTTTAATTTCCACTGGAACGTAAAGCTGCTTACGCTTCCGACTCCGCTTCCGATTCCGACTCCGATTCCGACTCCGCTTCCGATTACGTCGCTAGTGGGAACCAGCCCGTAGGTCATATTTCTTTGCTTTCATCACTTTTGGGTATTTTTCCCCCATTTTAAAATAATAAAGGAAGATCCTGACCATAATCATGAAAACATCATATATCCGCCAGTACACTGCATATATTATACATATATTAAGGTTACTATCTTAAAAACTACACAGGCATAAAGCGAATGTTATCGTATCTGGGCGACCATGTGCATGTTAGACATGTTAGACGATGCCAAGCACGGGAAAACATGCAACCGTACTAAGCGCGGGAAAACGTGCCACTGGTACCAAGAGCGGAAAAAATGCAACCGGTACCAAGCGCGGGAAAACGTACACATGGTTTTGTTGTTGCTCTCTTTTGGTTATAAAACAATTCGTTTCAAAGGTTCTCTCTCTGCAGCTACATCACAGCTGAAGAAAGAGGACTCTGAAACGAGGTTGGGTTGAAAAATCAGGATCTTGCTCTGATTTTTAGGATAGTGCGCCTTCCGCGAAGTTTTCTCAGCAAATTAAATCAAAGCAAACACGTGATTTCTTTCGACAGAAAGTAAGAGCCTTTCTAGAATCTTTATTTTTTCCTTTCACTAACAACCCACTTTTTTTCTCAGTATCGTCGGTTGGTCCGCAAACAAGCTGCCCAGCGGTATCGCGATCGTGTGGAGTCGAGGCAAGCGCTCGATGATCGCCGGGAAGTCAACAAAGATATTCCAAAAGACATTTATGACGTTGATGACGTGTTTCATACGATTACCCAATCAGATGTCGACATTGCCAAGACAAAAGGAAGCAGCAGGAAGAAATAGACAGAAAAGAGGTTAATGAAGAAGGAAAGAAAAGCACGAGTGTTTGAAGAGTGAGGAATCTCAACGATAAATACAATGCTGTATACTGAGAAGTATTCAAGTCTTATAATTATGTTACGGCGAGTTCTGTACAACAACTCTGATCAGCCAGAATTTATTTGTGTTCTATATTCCGTACTTGTACTTGTCTTGTACTTTTTTGCTTCATGTTAGCAAAGCGTATTGATATGGTTATTTCATTATGCCGCTTTTATGGTTCAATTGAACTTAAAGACTCGCTATGAAGGGCCTTTCTTCCTTGAACTACATGTACCATCTTTATGAAATCCCGTTTGTAACATTTCTCAGTCAAACGCTGTATTAGTCCCGTAAGCCACCAACCCTCTTCAGCGACCATTTTTATGAAATCTAATTTGAAACATTTGTCAGTTCAATGCTGTCTTTAGCCTCTCTCGTAAGCGACCATTTGTGTCTCTGATCGACCCGGTCTTACTGGAGAACGAAGAACAGGGAGCGCGGTAAGATAAAAGAATTGTGAACGGAAGAAGGGGATCTCCTGAGGCCGTGATCAATCAGCTACACCTCATTTTTTTTGCCCGTGTACACGTACATTTGTAAACGCTTGTAGCGAACAAAATTCATGCTAACTTGGAGAGACGGCACTTTTTCTTCACAGCGCTATAAACTTGATACGATTTTGTTATGCTATCGTTTCAGATAAATAAGCGATTTAATCTTCGATTTAAAACACGAACTTTGGGTAACGCTTGTAAAATCGTTTTTGGTGTGTGTCTCGATCGTTTTCAACCATTCCAAAGCCAGTCCAGCGAGTGATCACACCTTTCCAAGTTACCAAGTTTACAGCTTCTAGGTGTTGTGCATGTTGCATTCACTAAATGACGTCAAACAAAAGATTCAACACCCACACCACAACACAATAGCTAACCAACAAAAGCTTGTGCGACATCAATAAATACCCCCAAGTTTTCAACAGTTACCAAGGGAAGTCGAGCGGGCGAACACGCGAGCAAGCACGGAAAACTCCGCGCGTCGCGTCTCCTCGCGGTAGACGATTTTCACGCGCGCTCACGTTAAGCTCGTTTTACATGCGTTACCTCTCGCGATTTAAGTCGCTCTTAATTAGTGCATTGTACAAGATTTTATAGATTGCATTTCCATAGCAATTTTGTTTTAATAAATATTGCGCTGCGCACATTGTACGAGCAATCTTTACAATTACAATTTTCAGTTTAATAGAATATCCTTTATTTATAATGCTTTAGTGTATTTTAACTACAAATATTAAAGGAAATCATAGGCATTTTGTTGTGTTTGGTCAAATGCTTGTATGTGTAGAGCGACAAGAGGAAGAATTAAAGTGATGTCTCTAAGGAGAAGAAACTACCTTATAGTTAGTTTTTTTTTAGTAAGAGATGATCGTAAAAATTCAGTCTCTCCAAATCGCGATTAGATCCTGAAAATATGACAACAATCTCCAGTTTGGAAAACTCAACTCCCGAAAAGAAGTCATACCATATGGTAACCCATTTTACTGTCAGCGGGTTAGCCTCAAAACATTTACGTAAATGTTTACGCCCTTGAAAATTTTGGCCACATATTTAGTTGGATATTTTTACATTGGTTTATTATCAATTCTTTGGTGTTTTCTGAAGTTTTCTCTCCTTTTTTTTTCTCAAGAAAGATTATCCTCCCTTCTCCAAACTAAAAGCTTGACGTTCGTCTTGAAGCGCGTTCTCGAGTTCCTAGAAACTCGCGCGCGCGCACGGGTGCATTTTGCATGTGCGTTTACTGTATACGATACTCCGTCCACAAACATCTAGACTGTTTACCTTCGACAATATCTAACGTTAGAGTACAAAAGTCAACGTAGTATTGGTGTTGGTGACTTGTATATTCGGCCAGTGAGTTTCTCGTGATCTTATAGAGTACTTATGTGACGCCAGCATGGTTTTCGGCCAACATTGGTACTTATAATCAAAAGCTCTGTATGTAAATACTGACATCAAAAATAGAAACGTTCCCAAACTGGATACGAAGTGCGTCATTCGATCAACAAGGTTTCCCGGAAAATTTGGAGAGGGGCACTTAGGGGATCATATTTTTTTTTTACATTTATTTCAGTTTCTGTTGGATTAATTCAGTAAACCAAAAAGAGAAAGTGTATTATTGTATCGTATGTGATAATAGTTTTTGTCCGTCTTCCTTCCCGAATCTCAAGGATTCCAAAAAACCCGCAAGTAAGCCAGCTCAACTTGTGCTGAATCTTTGTTGGTAAACATTCTGCACACATCAGCGGCGCGCGAAAGAAAATACTGTGCCGAGTGCTGACATAGGGAGATAGCCTCATCTCCAGTCTCCCATTGTTTTCCCGGCTCGTTCGCTAGCCGGCCGGTTTTTAGCTGCTACCTTCGAGCTTATGATTTTTTTTCTCGAAGAGAAAAAGGAACGAACCGTGAAATATCGTGACAAATATCAGTATCTGTTCGGCTTTTTTTTTTAATGTCAAGGTAATTGCGATGTAGGAATATGATTTTTAATCAGCTATTAACCGCTAGAAAAAGATAAACGACCATCAAGGTTGTTGAAGCATTCGAGCAGAAAACGATCCGACTTGTGGGTCCTGTCTTTATAAATATGCCAATATTTTCTTTTGAATTTTAAGGCAGTTTAATCTCGATCGATAACTAGAGCCATCAGCTGGGCCAAATCAAAACCGTTCGACAAAACGAAAAAAGGACAAAGTTCCGCACTGAAAGTTCTGCTCAGGCTGCCGAAATGATCGCCGGTTCGCAACTAAAAGTTCGAGTTGCGTAACCCGTTGTTCGATCGTGCTAATCAAACGAACGATTCTCAGTTGTATTTTAAAATTGATTGATAAGAATTAAAATAATAATTATATATATTGGTTTCCAAGTTTGTGTTGTTTGCCTTGTGAACGCAACTGTGAAAACAATGAACACAAAAAAAACTTTTAATAATTTATATTTAAAACGTACGTGGGACTGAAAGAAAGCCATAATATTGTCCAATATTTTTAAAAGCGACGATGCGTCATCGCATAGTCGCGCGCTGTGGCCAAAGTCATATGACAAATTTCGATCAATATTTAACAACTCTGCGTAAAGCACTGCTAAAAATACCGCGTCTTCAGTATAAAAGATCCGGGGTTTTTTCTTGTTTTGTTCCGGTGGTGTACTTTAAGCTAACATGGTTTCCAGGGCAATCCTGTCATTTCAGGAGTGCTCTTAACATTTTTCAAATTTTTCATCCCTTCTTTTTACAAATTCACATCACGTTTTGTGGTAAAAAGTTCAACTGTATGTTTAAGCTAGGCAAAAGTTCTGCCGTTTTTACTGCCAAAATTAACAGTAGTCAGAATCTCGATATTAAACTCAAACTTACTATAACTCAAAATTCTCGCTAACCCGATCGAGCGATATACAGTTTACCCCGCTTTATTTCCTTATAGAATTTAACCCTCAAAAACTCGAACTTTCAATACCTCGGCCACCAGTTTTGTGCCTCTGCAGACAGATTGAGTTATCAGGCGGGATTCCACTGTATATCGGTAATGTATCCTTTCACTTTCACGTCGCGGCAAATAAAAAGCGTGCGTTTATATTTCCGGTGGCTGTTATCGGCGGAGTAAAAGGTAAAACTGTGATATTGAAACAAACTTTTTTAAGCGCTTTTATCCCAATAATAGCATGCTTACTAGTAACGTAACTAGAGCTATATTATAATAATTTTCAGAAATAAATAACATATAAAGAGATGAATATTTGTTTGTGGGTCGAAGTTGCCAGAGACGCCAAGATATCACTGCGTGTCATTTTGCGTGGGAAGATACACGCGCGTAGGAAAACGCGTGGAGAGTCGAGCGGAACACGCGTAACATCTGGTTTCAGCTATTGAAATATCTACGCCTTCTTGAGGACAATGTAAAGAAGAAAAAAGCTTGTGGATTAACTTAAAGCAAAACATGTTTTTGGCTGCGTAACTATTTTGAGATTCCCTTTTCATTGCATCTTTTATAATTTCTGAATATCTTTGTTAACTTATTTGACAAACAAGCGCTATAGAAATTCAAAAACAGAGCGAGAAAAAACAATCAAAAATTCTAATAACAACACAATTAAACAATGAAAATAATTTTATAGGACTCGACGGAAAGATTAAAATTAAAAATAGAAACCTTTTTTTATTTTTTTTCGTGTCTCATTCCTATTTTTTTCTCTTCACTTTCCAGAGGAGCTGGAAAACACCAAGATGAAGGTTCATTGACACTGCCAGCTGTGAAAACACTCGCATATTAATTGCACTTATGATTTCGCGAATCATTTCAGCCTTGTTATAAATTCTCCCAAACTTTATTCACATTTCTATAACTTCTAGAAACCACGCGGCAAAAACGCTTTCTGTTTAGTCTTTGGAGCGTTTCAGGAATGGAAAATAATTTTTTTTTTTTTAATTTTTAATTTTTTTTCCGTATCTTTTCCTATAGTTTTCTTGTTTCCAGAAGAGTTGGAAAACACCAAGTGTAAAGGCCCGTTTACACAGGCGATTTTTTGCGCAATTTTTGTCGCACTTGTCGGTGCAATTTTTGTCGCGCGCAAGTTGCATCTTTAAATCGCCTGAGTAAACGGGCGGCGATCATCAGCCGACAGTGCGATTTGGGCGCGATTTGTCGCGCGATATGGCAGAGGTTTCGAAAATTTTCACTCAAAATGATTCCATAACTTTTCAGAATCTACACGGCAAAAACGCTTTGTGTTTAGTCGGTGGCAGTGGTGTAGACCGAAGTGAAAGTTTCGCCCCCTTTTTCGAGGGGGGGAGGGGAGGGACCGGGACGAAATTGACCGAGAAGCTGGGTAATTTTAACTTTATACACTCTTTTTTTATATATAAGAACCATGAGAAAGTTATGGCTGAACCTACCCAGGCTGAAATTTAGCGAACAGTTCTATTTACAAAAAAAATTTTAGAGAAGTCTTTTTGGATTTTATGATACAAACATGTTTATTGGCAAATTTATAGAACTAAACCTATATTGCTTTTTTCTTGTTCAGAACTATATGATTTTACCGGAATAATGTACCATTTATTCTAGCTACGAATGTTTTCAGGCTCAAATCGCCTGAAAACGCCTTGAGTATTTTATTATTAAAAAAGAAAATAATAATAATAATATACATGAAAAATACTCAGTTCTGATTGGCTAAGAACAATGCAGTTTAAGTGTAACACCAGCTGTGAAAAACTCATCACTTGTGCAAACCGTGACAGTCACGAATTGAACTTGAAACATGATTACCATTACTTACAGTGAAAAATAGCACTGAACTTGTGCTATCTCGTGATCAAACATTCGCTCCAATCACGAGACCTGCCCTCATTATCATGGTGTACTTTTGACAACGATGTCGTCAGTTCTTTTAGATACTGATGACTACAGCTTGTTCGCAAAATGATCGACAGGGTATGACGACCTTTCCTGTAATGTAAGTGATGGATGAAGGGGAGATGAACTCGGAGATCTGGCCCCCTTATTTTGCAAAGCCTCAAATAAGGTCCGATGAGCCGAAAATTTCGTATATTCTAACCGATTACTCACTACTCCCTCCCCCGAGTGAACCAATTAAAACAGTTTCTAATCCCGATTCCCACTGAAATCAAGGGCTGTTCTTTTCATTCATTCAGTGTTTCGACAGAGTTAAACCATATATTTATTATTTCAGAGGTATAACCATTCTTTTAATTTGTTTATTTTGTCACAGTCATTTTGTGAACAAAATGAGTAGCCATTAGATCCCTTCACTTCTGCATGTGAAAAAGGTCCCCCTCAAAAAGCTGCCGGACCCATGATTTTCGTCAATTTTTTTTTTCAATGTAAAATCCAATGACACAGTCATGACCGGAATTGGGAAAAGGTCAGTACTTTTTTATGCTGACGGTAAATTTTATTACTGAAATTGTCGGTTTCAGGTCAAAACCATTCACAACTCAGCTGTTCAGTTAAAGCGCAGAGACTCGCAAGCGGACAGTTTTGCACAGTAATGACAGTGACAAACTTGGGCTTGAGATGGCTAAACCACGGACGCGGCAAGTTGTCCGATGCACAGATGTTGTCTGATGTGCTCGCTGATAACGATCTGGTGGTTTTGATAGTTAACAATGTGTTAACAAAGCAGACAATACTGACCGACACTGACAAAAACCTGCGATCACTTGCGTCCAACTTGCGTTTGGGTGTCGGCCAAATGGTTAAAACTTCCCTGGCCATACTTGCGAACACAAAATGAACTGAACGGTCAATGCAAGACATCAATACACGCACAGCCAGGACTCCGGCCAAACGCAGAAAAGTTTCCGGTCATATTGTCATTTTGCCAACCTTTAGTCAGTGTAGTCATCAGCATATAAAAGGACTGACGACATCGTTGTCAAAAATATGTACGCACCATGAAGACACGGGTTAAAAACGTTCATGATATATTAGTAAATTAAAAATTTAATACCGTATGATCGAGCACATTTAGGGCTGGTCTCGTGATTGGAGTGAAGTTGATCACCAGATAGCATACGTTAACTGTTATTTTCGTTATCATTATTTTTATCATTTTCTTGTTTTTTAACATTTATAAAAGTACTCTCAAAGGCATTTTCAAATTTGACTGATAATCAGGAATTAATCCAACACAAAGCAAATCCTGAGTATACAGATTGCATAGTACTGCTTCTCAGAAAAAATGGATAACTTAAGTCAAGTCATTCCGGTGATAAGTTGACAACTGCAGATGGCAACTACATTCACTTCTGAGCAGACTTCTGAGTTCCTGCTTCCGCTCCGGTTCAAAATTAAAGTAAAAATTATGCATCGCGTGAAAAATTCTTCTTTCCTTCAACCTCTTCTTTGTTTTCTGGTAGAAGAAACGAAGAAAAGGGCAATCTTCAGCTCTGTTAAAACATATTCATTACAGGCATAGCCTGATCTTTGTAAGCTGCGCGGAGCACGTGGCTTCGTGTAGCTTGCCGCGCGTTTACACACAAGATTTACACTCAGGCGAAACTTGAGAAGTGGCTGACCTTCCAAGTTGTGTCGGATCAAAATCACTTCGTAAAAACAGGAAAATCTGAGGAAGATTGCTTATTGCTCCTGCAGCAAATCTTTATGTTATCAGTGTTTTTAGTTTTTCCACGCAGCCCTCGCGGACTCGTTCACCTGTCTACAAATGGCGCGTCATGACGTCAAGTGGCGTGATTCATCAGCCGAGATGTAGAGTGAGAATATGTAAATTTCATGCAAATTTCACTCCATTCACTACCACGCTTCCACACGAAGAGAGGCAGAAACAATCAAATATGGCACTCCGCTTTGTCGGAGTCGTCTTGTGGATAGTTTTATTACATCAGGGAACGGTTTCAGGTAGGATTATACAACGAGTTTTATTTGCTGAAATTTCTGAGCGGTTTTACTACGATACTGGTTCAAAATCCCGAGTATAAAAACGTACAACTTTACCGGTTTATCGAAGCCACCGCCGGTGGCGTAGCTTAAATTTCACTTTCTCAAGTCCAACCGTCTGCTTGATATTATGGCGGGAAACGTTCGATAGTTTTCACTGGAATTTTTTAAACAGATGGAGATTCAACAACACTTTTGAAATCTGAAGTCTTGGGCCGTCGTTTGTAGTACATAAGCTTAGCTACTATGAATATTTTACAATGTAAAGCTTGTAAAGGTTTGAAGCTGATTCACCGCTCCCCCGAACACACCCTCGATTTTTAGAACACTCCCTTTCGGGAGGAAGTTGGATGTAATTTGAGTCTCGTACACATGTTATATTTCAAGGAAATACAGACTTGGTTTAGGACGAAAATGAAGCGAAGCTTTACGGCATTCTTTCTTGATAACAACTAATTTTGTACCTGCCCTTACGTTGCTAGGTTTTAACTGCAGTTCAGCGCAGTTTAGATGCGATAGCCAGCGATGTATTCCGTCAAGTTGGCAGTGTGATGGCTCAGATGATTGTGGAGACAATTCAGACGAAAGAGGATGCCGTAAGTTTTATTCTGAACTTTAATCAGTATTCTTGTATTTGAGTCGTGTATTTGACTCGCATGTACGAGTTTTGCTTTGTGCGTCGGATCACGATTTAGCATATAAGACTTAAAATAACCCATTTTTTAGTTCAATCATAATAATCGCGACATCTTTGCACTTCGTTTACGTTAAGTAAATCACTTATCAGAGTAAATGACAATTCGCGTTGAAGTCGCCATTCCTTGTTCCGTGTTTTGATCAAGCTATTTGAAATTCAAAACTTAAGTCTTGAGCTTATAGCAAATAATTATTCACATCCACATAAAATTTAAGGCTTATTGGGCAGTGATTTTTTTTAGTATTGTTCGTATGCTCGAGAAGAGTACCGAAATAAAAAATATATATGCATTGAAATCAAGTCTTGTAGGGCCGAAGTAGGATGTAAACGTTTACCTGATATAAAATTTAACGAACTAATCTGTACTGGCTTAAAAAAATTCTCTCGGGAAATTTATAAATGTCGGCGCGACAAACGCGAACCATCCTTTCCTTTTTTCATGAAACAAACGTTAACAAAAGGGTAGTGGGATCAGGTACTCAGTTTATCTGGGAACAGGATAACGCGATAAATTTTGTTTAAATTATATCGTTGTGCCAAAACAGTTGGCGGATTTTGGTCGCCATTGTTTGGGGGTAGTTCGTAGGCGTGTCTAGATGGCCATCGTTGATTGGTCAATATCGTCTTCCGCTAATTTGCATATAACTGAAATACGCACACAGCTCAGAATTGCTTGAAAAGCACTTGTGGTTCAGTTTGAACTGATAACGCAACGACAATTTGAAAACCATGCAAATGTTTTCGGTTTTGATTTGAAATAACTACGCTCCAGCAAAGATCTTAATGAAATTTGATCTGTAAAGAACAGCATTCAGTAAAACGAAATTGAGCGAAAGTATTGTATTGAAATTACGCTGAATTCTTTCGCTATAAATATCCAGACGATTTTATCACCTTTCACATCAATGGTATCTATAATCAAGAATTGAAAAAACTGCCAAAGTGGACTCTTCTATTAATGGTCTCGACTATTTGTTTACATTTTTCAAGTGTTTTGATCGCTCTGTTTCGAACCGTTTCGTTGACAACAACTGTATCTTCTTTTTCGTGTTTATATTTACAATAAGGGGGGTGTTAAAAGTATTTACATTTTACAAAAGGAATCCCCTGTTATGTACAAAAGAAGTTGAAGTATGTTCTAGAACTAATCCCCTTTGTTAATTAAAGTACTGAAATGGGAATGTTTATGACCTTAATCTGCGTTTTATAGATAGTTGTAAGTTGCTTTGAGGCTTTTATTATGCCAACCGAAATAGACAAAAATAAAGTCCTGCGGAATGTGTACTTCTTCATACCGAGAGATTAGAATGATGTGGCAGAAGTTGTTAGAATTTGAAAGGCAGATTAAAATCTCTCAATGTTATGCAAATAGATTTATTCTAATAACTGTAGAGTTTCAGGATGGAAACGTTTTTAACAGTCTACTGAAAATACGCTGTAAATATACTTTCAGCAATCCTTTTTTACTTTGTAACATCATATGTCTGAGCTATACTGGTATGTCAAGATTATGAAAGATAAGATGACACATTTTCCAATGTAAACAGAGATAACAAGTCACGTTTTTGTCTATTTAAAGGTAGAAATTTGTCACGTTTACCAATACAAAGAAGAGAACGTGTCCCGTTTTTGCCAAAACAGAACACCATTCTGTGCATCAGTGTGTGGTGTGTTTTTATCAATAGATTTTCATGGTAGTGGGCTTGATTTTGCAAAATCAATATACTGAATATACACTGCAACCTAAAAAGTTCTTATGTAATGTTGTTTTGATGAAATGCCAACGACTGTAATTCGTTTTAGTCATCTGGACACATAAGTTCAAAATAACAATTATGTAATTAAAGTTTGGTAACTATACTCCCCAAAGGAGATAGGGAGCATCAATGAATTAAGTTAATGTCTGTCTGTATATAGTATAGACATTGACTGAATGTTTTCAGTTCCGTGTCTTATTATTAATTTGCCCAGCATGGTTTTCATTATTAGCAACACAAAATCACATACAGATACTAAGAAATGCAAATGTAAGCCCAAGCATTTCAGTGAAACCATTACTGACTTCCACCTCCATCTTACCATGGCCATTCATCTCTTTTTTTGGCCATGTCTTCTCATCCTATTCATTCTCAAATCCTTAAATCCTTAGAGTTTAGGTAATTTTCTGAGAGAAGAGTGTACTACCATTATTCATGAGAGTTGAGACTGTCAAGTCTGAGTCGATAGTGACTGTCGAGTCTCCACGCTGAGGAGCCCTGTTTCGCAAAAGTCCCAATTAATTTTGTTGGTTTTGAAAGCTAAGCAGTAAAATTCAGACTAAGTTGACTGCATCATGAAAACTCATTGAGACTTTTGAGAAACCGGCAGCCCACAGTTTAATAATATTATTTGGTTTGTGTCAGACTGGTTTGATAATAACTATGATGTGTGGGCTGGTCACAGTGCCCCAGGAAAGTACCCCTTAAAAGGTTATGTTAACAGGAGTGAAAAAAAAAATGATGTAACAATGCAAAGTTCTTGTTGCAAACTTTGTCTCTTGATCTGAACCAAATTTATTTGTCTAGGGCCGAGTTGTTCAAAGGACAATTAACGCTAGTCCAGGGTTAATTACCATGACGACTCATACAGTATGTTCTGTTGACAGTTAATCCAGGATTAGTGCTTATCAGGCTTTGAACAACTAGGCCCAGGGGTCAATTCAATAAAACTTTTACAAGTGTGAATTTATAACCATTAATGTTTCAGTGGTTGAAAACAATAGCTACACTTATAAATTACACTTGAAAAAGTTTCATTGAACTGACCCCAGGTCAAAAAATGCTGAGTCACAAATTAAAACATTGGACTTGATGTAAAGGTGCAAAATGAAAATAAACATGATTATATTAAGGTCCAACTAGACATAAGATTGCAATGATATCACTATTTAATTATATAACGGTATTTGACCAAATATTTACTAAACTAAAAAATAAAAAGTTATCTTTTTATTAAATGAATGTATTATTCTGAAACTTAATATTTTTAGCTGTTTTTTTCCCAAGGGGGCAAAATTGTTTTACTTACAAAAATCACTACCAGGCAAACATTGTTTTGGTTATAAATATTGTCAAAAGTCAAGTTCATTCTCAATTTTAAAATATATAAATAATTAAAAGATGCGTGTTGTTTAATTCATTCTTTTCTTGAGCATTATTAATGTCAGATTAGCTATTTCTGGTTGAAGATCTGCACTATATACTTAAACTCGGGATCGTTTTTGTTATTTTTATATATATATTTGTACAAATTCATCCGATTTCTCTGGCATCGTCTCTGTGAATATTACAAATATAACTGCAACAATTAAGGCATGATTCGCAAAATATAACATTTTCTTATATAACAGCTAATTTATTAAATATCACCAAAACATCCTCCGTTGTTTACAACAGTCGCGGCCGTGTTGTATTACAATCACGAGCCGAAGGCTAGTGATTTAATACTGTAAACTTGTGTGGTTTGTTGGTGGAAGTCCTTTGAAAAATTTGATCAATTTTTTTCTCAGTTATAAAGAAAACGCAATTTACAAATATCGCCTCGCCTCCACAAACTATACATGCAGACTTTGACCCTTAAAGTTGCCTTTATTGATTATATTAAAGTCAATATTTACAATTTATTTTAGCAAAATAACAAAACAGTGTTGGTGTGTCTTATTTGGAAACGAAATTTCACAGTTCATCGTGCTATGCTTTAACTTATCGCTAAATGCTTAACCGAAACTGCTGAAAAAGAGTATTAAATATTCATTCAAATTAGCTGTGTTTCTCTTGAATCCAATTAATTTTAGAGCTGGACTTTAGACTGTTTGTTTAAGCATTTGTACAAGGACATCATTTAAGTGGCGAAACTTCGGTATTTACAGCCTCCAATATTTCGGTTACCTTTGGTCAAATTTAACGTCCGAGACTGTAGTCTTTGCATTCTATATCAATATTTTCAATATTGTCACGAAATAAACGTACCCTACCCTTCAGTTTGCATTGAAGTGGGATTTTTGTTAAGGTAGACACCAAAAAAGGAGCGCCAGAGTTCTAACGGGTGATAACCGCAGTACGAGCTTTGTTCGCTTTTTGCGTAGTGATCGGTTATCGCTTTGATTTATGCAATTATGTTGCACATATTGACCCAGAGCGGTAACTTCAACATCAAAAAAATGCCGCACTTGTTTAAAACGGTTCTTTCTGCGTGTACCGGAGCACATATGACGTAAAACAAAAGGAACAAAGAACGACTATAATACAGATGCAAAACAAGACCAAAAATACAATACCTCACAAACAATAGAAGACAATGAGTACCGGTACACGCAGAAAAACTTTAAAACTTTACCAGTGTAAAACTTTAAAACTTTAAAACTTTACCAGTGCCGCAAAAACAGGTAATTGGATACATAATCATTAGTCAGATTATTAATTTTAGACGAGATGAAGGTATTAACAATTTGAACAACTTGGGACAGATGAAAGCAGTTGTGAGTTTTGCACAGAACAATCGATTCGATTTCAGTTTCAAATAAAATTCGCGATGTGACTCGATAATAGAAACATAACAAAAATGTTATCGTTGTTTTCTTTGCATTGTAACAACACTCCCCTTCGGCGCTTGATCTAACGACTTTGTGAATACAACGCACGGAATTTGAAGCATCGTCTTTGTATATTTAACATATCCTTTATTTATCTATCAAATCAATCTTGTTTCTTTTGAACCACAGAAATGTTGGCTATTTGACCTCAAACTGTGAAGATGTTATCCCAATTGGTCCTGCATGGCCGGTTAAATTAATTCATTTATCGCGATGGAAGTACGTTTTTTTTCTTCGTGGTTTTCAAAATGCCAACAATTGTTTTCAATCAGTTTTGCTCCTTGTATCGCAATATTTAAAACTATTTTCGTAAATGTGCCAGTATTCTAAAGCTCATGCAACTGTCATAAATTTACACGCACACCCGCGACACGCGCGATGCGACGCGACGTGGCGTGACGTGCGTGATGCGAGACTGTAGCTGACTACAAGGATAAGAGCACGAACTACTGCCTGAATGACACTCACCAAGGCAGCCGTGTATAACTAAGTGTTTGTTAATTGCAATGATATGAATATTAAAGAACAGTGTCCCGCGAAAATAACGAAATTTGCTTGCTTTAAGTCCATGAAACATTGTCAATTGCCACCCAAATGCACAACTAAAGCCATCGGCTAAAATATTCCACACAACAATTAGTAGCTTTGAGGAAAAGTGCAGAATTACAAGGATGGAAGTGGATTTGATGCTTATCCGTCAATGGCTGAGTCATTGATTGTTTATTTCAGGTCAACGTCTGTGTCACCCAACAAATGATTTTACCTGTGGCAACGGTAGATGCATTCCCGCAAACTGGGTTTGTGATAACGCCAATGACTGCGAAGATGGAAGCGATGAAGCTACCGATAGTGGACCTCGATGTCGTAAGTATTCGGTCGTTTTTTTTTTTGTCGGAGGAGGAGGGAGGGGGTGGGGAGGGGGGTGGGGAGGGGGAGGAGGAAGGGGAGGAGGAAAGGGAGGAGGCTAACATCTCCCCGCCCAGCTATAGTATAATAACCGATATAGTGTATATGGAGTTAGCCGGCAAGCAAGCTTTCAGGCTCGGGGCGGGGTCGAGGAGGGAGTTGTAGATTACTTCATGGGCAGTGCGGGCGTACGGTATTAACGCACGAGGTGGTTCGATACAAATCAACGAGTGCGTAAATACCGTACAAAGCACTGTCCATGCTGTAATTTGTTTATTTTGTACATTTGTGATTGGACGAAACGCTTTATTCACGTGTAAGAAAGTCGTCTCGCCATTCTGATTGGCTGCGAACCCCGAACGGCGTTTTCACACGCCAAATTTCAATAGAAAATCTCAATAAGTATGAAATAAATCTGGTTTCTTAATATGGAGTTTACTACATGATCATGGCTTCCGCCTTATCGTCTTGGTAGTCGGTACTAACCAGATCAATTATGTCCTTTTTTCAGAGCCTGTCTCGCAGACGTGTAGCTCCTCCGACTTTACCTGCAGTAATGGGAACTGTATTGATGCAAGACTGAGATGCGATAATGAAAATGACTGCGGAGATGATAGCGATGAAAAGAACTGTGATCCTCGTAAGTAGTCTAATTATTACTCCTTTGTCACAGGTGTAGGTTGATAGGACGGCACACACAAGGGGCCTGTCCAGGGACGGGTCCAGGATTTTTCTTAGGAGGGGGTGCATTTCTTAGGAGGGGGTGCACCTCTAAGGAATGACGTAACTGAAGGGTGACGTAAACAAATTTTAAAAGCGAACAACGCATAGGTCATGTCAGTGAGGGGGGGGGGGGGGGGGGGGGGGGGCGAACCCCCTGCACCTCTCTCCTAGATCCGCCCCTGCTGTCCCAACCTTATCGCCAGGTATATCTCTGCTTTCAAAATAGCGGACGGAGCCCTGGACAAGGCGGTTGGGCCTGCCGTGCGAGCAAGTTCTGGGGAAAAAGTCTAATTTTGTGAACTACCCCCGTTTGGTTAAACTGTTCCCGGCCAATTCTGTTTGCGATCATGCAAGTCCCGGGAAAAAGTCCCTTTCTGTGAACTACACCTTTTAGTTAAACCGTGTTCACGGGGAGTATTGCAAACTTTGGTTAAAACCACTCGCCAAAGCGGTTAACAACTTGTTCTTTATTCTTTGCTAGCCACGTGTCCAACCAATGAGTTTCGATGCACAAACGGCAGATGTATTCAGCAAGATTTCGCCTGCGATTTGGAAGATGATTGCGGTGACCGAAGTGACGAACGAAACTGCCGTAAGTCTCAATCTTATCAAATGCAACTGAAAAACGTTTTACGTTGTTCCAGATGTTTAAACAAAACAATCATTTTTAAAATCGTTGTGTTGTCTTCTGCAAACACAGACCAAACGACGTGCAACCCGTCCGAGTTCCCATGTGTGGAGAGTGGACGATGTATGCGTGATTTGTACAGATGTGATGGAAGGTTCGACTGCTTGGATGGCTCGGACGAAGCAGGCTGCAACGCTTCCAGTAAGTACAATTCGCGTTAAAATAGCCTCCCTTGCTGGAGTAGCCAATTTCAAGGACGCGCACGCCCCTCCCGTGCGTGTACTCGCAATCGCAACCATGCGATATTAATGTGGTATCTGTTATGCAGGCTAACGTTTCAACTGAGAATGATTATCATGTGACGCTAAAGCTGTGTATAATCTTATTGGGTAGCCTGAGCAGTAGATTTCAAAGATGATGCGCACGCCCCTCTCGTGCGTGTTCTAACAATCATAACCATACGATATAATATGGTGTCTTGTTATGCTGCCGTTTCAACTGAACATGCATATGAACATGTCACACAACAGCTACATAATCTTATTGGATATCAAACTTAAAGGGATGGTTTCACGGTTCGGCGCATGTGCACAAATTAAAATGCTTTGTCGCTTGCGTACCAATTTTATTGGTTAAAAAACCACTCCCATTTACTTCAATAATCACGTACTATAATTAGTCCAAAAAAAGCGAATTATGACCAAAATTCACAGAAAATTTCAACGGATTACACCGACAAAGTCAACACTGAATGAAACCTTCGACCCGAAGGATTTATTCTACGCTCTGGTGGCTTTCATGGCGCACATGGGTATGTATAATCATCCATTCAATCAGCGACATTTTCACGGGCAAATTTCCCGCCAGAGTTATCAACTCGCTTCCGATTGGTCTAAACAATGAATTTAAATGGTATACGTCATAGCTTGCACTTGCGCCGAACCGTGAAACCCTCCCTTTAACTCTAAGGAGCTATAGATTTCAGTGCAAGTACGAGATTGAGTACGAATACAGCTTTTGAATTTAAAAACAGTCACATCCCCAGAGCTGTCGGTTCTTCCTGTTGCTGACCGGAAGATACGGAGACTCTAGGTCTAAGATTTGTGTGGTAAATGTATATCTAGAGCACGTGAACTGTGTGGTCAACGTTCGATAACATCAACTGAGACCCGATTGGACACCTTATTGAGAGTTATATAACGGATTAACTGGTTAGCTTTCAGTTGAGGTTGGGGTCAGTAGTTTATCATGGCAGTTTATATAGTTAAATTTAGGACTAAATAACCCCAGAAGCTAGGTGGTACAGTGGTACCGTAGGCTATGTAAGCCTAAGCCTAGCTGAGGTCACAGGTTCAATCTTGAGTGGGGATTTTAGATTTTCTTTTTTCACACTTAAAAATTTATTGAAAATAAAATTCTAAGTGTCGACATTACGTTGTATAATTCTCAATAAGGTGTCCGACCTACTTCACCCTATGTTACCTAATGCCGACCCAACTATGTTTGAAAAGTCGTCCTCGTACTTTAATCTCGTACTCGTAGTCCGATCTAAAGTTCCCATTTATTAACTATTGTTCCCATGTAACAGTCTTTTTTAGTAACGAAATTAAAACAGTTCGATTATATATTTATATTTTTAGTTTCTAGAAAAAGGAAAATGCATATTTGATTTTTACTTTCCAAGAAAACGAAACATGAAAAATTTCAAATCTATTTTCAAGGAAATTGCAAATAAACATGCAATGCTAGAAGCTCTTTCCCCAATATTAGGAACTCCCTGTATTCAGCTTCTAAGCGGGTTTCTTTATTATTTCTCTCTTTAATAGCTACAATCACCAGACCTACACCACCTCCGCCAAAATGTCGGAAAAACGAATGGTTGTGTGCTGACAAGAGCAAATGCACTCACCGGAAGTGGATTTGTGATGGAGCGAACGACTGCAACGACGGAAGTGACGAATCAAGTTGTGGTGAGCACCTGTTGTTGTTTTGAGAAATGTTTGCCGTCTACGTTTGATAACCTGACGTTTATTTTTCAACTTTCAGGTAACATCGGTTGTACGGCCCAAGAATTTACTTGCGGAAACCAGAAGTGTGTTCCCGCCATTCAGCGTTGCGATGGAAACGATGACTGTGGTGATGACAGCGATGAAAGAAATTGTCGTAAGTATAGTTTCTTGTATTTAGCATCTAGCTTTGCACAGGACATGCAAGCCATAATAAACAACCCAAACATGTCTTTTTATATACAGAACAACTTTCTTTGCACAGAGCACCCAAAACTATCGAGCCACAAACGTTCGTTTCGGTGGCAGCGAAGGCTGTATTGCACTTACTGCTCATATTCACAGACTTTACAGTTATAGCCCTCAAAAAATCGAAAACAACATCGAACTCACATTAACATTTAATTAATTTATTAAAACAAGAATAATTTTATACATCTATAGTTTAAGTTGGTAAAGTGCATAGAGACATCACACCAACTGTTAAAAGTAAAAGTAATGATAAAAAGCTACGTAAAATATAAACCATAGACTACGAGCAGTCCCTCTTTCCCAGCTTAGTCCGTCGAGCGAGAAACGAGAAAACATTGGGGAGTGGAAAATCGCCGCGCGAAAACTGTGGGCAATTTTCCGCTCGCAGTGTTTTTTCGTTTCTCGCTTAACGGACTGAGCTGAAAAGAAGAGACGCGCTCGTAGCCTGTATAAACTATTAACGAAGCATGGTATACAGTTAGCCAGAAAACCTGTAAAAACAGAAAACCTAAAACCTATTTTGTTCGTTGCTTAACCATTAATTATTATATAAGTTAACACTCTAACAAAGAAACGTATACATTGTAAATAACATAAAAGTTAAGTAAGACAGTAGCCCATGATATATTAGCTGCTAACCTTTATCTTAACGCTGCTTAACTTGAGTTCGAAAATTTAAAACGCTTCTAACGGCAACTTACCCTTTAAAGACCCACTCTTGGCCCACGTAAATTCTTAGTAAGATCTGCATGCCAGGTATTCATTTTGTTGCTTTATTCGAATTCCGTTGTATGCTGTTTGATCCTCACTTTTGCGTATTTTCTTACTTTATCTGTCCTTACTTTCTATTCTGTTCTAGCTCCGATATTTTTAACACTAAATCCAGGACTTGTACTAATTTATTCCAGAGTTACACTAATTTATTAATATTTTTTTCTGCTGTTCTTCTGTCCTCAATTTGTCTTAATTTATTCAGGACTTGCATTAATTTATCCTCGTTTTGTACTTATTAATTCTGAACTTGTGTTAATTTATTCTGGACTTGTACTAATTTATTCTGAACTTGTAATCATTGATTCTGAACTTGTTCTAGTACATTCTGGACTTGTACTAATTTATTCTGAACTTGTATTAGTTTATTCTGGACTTGTACTAATTTATTCTGGACTTGTTCTAATTTATTCTGGGCTACTGTCTTCAAACCCCAGCTTCACCAACCCCGTCTGTCGCTACCACGATCCCGACAACTTTAATGTCACCACGGTCGGATCCTACACCTCGGACTGTTAATAGTAAGTACTTCAGCTGCATGCATAAGAAATTTTAAAACAAAAACGCTTCCTTTTGACCGACTGAAATAACTGAATCCGTGAACTAAATAAAACAAACGTTAAACATAACGTAAAATAAATAAACAGAAAATATCTTTGAATAAACTATTAAAATAAACTACGTGTCTGAGAAACGACCATTCATGCATTATGAAAGGTATAAACTCGGCCCCAGGGCTTTCTCCGCCTTCAGCATGAATTTTTTAAAACTCGTTACCAATTAAAACGACAGACGTATAAACGTGTAGACGTATGGCAAGATGAGTGTCGATTTCAAAAGAGTTCGCAAGAAGCTTAATCTTTCAGAATGAAACGTTGAGTTTCTACTGAGCAGTACTTACCTGTGGTACTGTTTACTACGCTGTGCAAGGTGATTCTAACTTTTGAGTCTGTGGATGAAATCCTAAAGTGTGACCATTCAAATGAAAGCTACTGAGCAGTACTTTCGTGTGGTACTGTTTACTACGCTGTGCAAGGTGATTCTAACTTTTGAGTCTGTGGATGAAATCCTAAAGTGTGACCATTCAAATGAAAGCTACTGAGCAGTACTTTCCTGTGGTACTGTTTATTATGTTGTACAATGTGGTTCTAACTTTTGAGTCTGTGGATGAAATCCTAAAGTGTGACCATTCAAATGAAACCAACAGAGTAGCAGCCTATGGTGCTGTAATTTTACAGGATTTACAAGGCGCAATTTCAATTTAGTTTCCATTTAAACTTGGCAATTATTAGGAGTGAACGGGGCAGTTGAGGCTCATCTAGTCACATAAAAAACGCTTTTGTTGCCTTAATATAACAAACTAAAAGTGTCCCCAAAAAAGAGCGTCGCAAACCAAAATCTGTTTTCTTGTCATGTAGCGACCAACCCGACATCTGTGTGTGCAGCTGGCCAGTTTCGCTGTGGCAGTAGCACGATCTGCATTGAAGACGGTAAAGTTTGTGATAAACACCCTGACTGCCCCCACGGAGATGATGAAACCAAATGTGGTAAGTATTTCCTTTTCACTCAAGTCAAACCAAAAGAGGAGAAAGAAAAGAAAAACGCGCACTGATAAAAAATACAACCAAAACTTGTCAAATCCTGCTAATGTGCTTCGCAACTTCTTTGCGTGGATAAACGGAGATATTGATAAAAACTGCAACTTCCGTTGCTCTCGTTGGCATTCTTGCGCTCTTAGAATAGTTTGACTCTTGATTCATGTTCTTTAGAGTGAAAGTTCACAAACTTTCGCTCTGCTCGTTACACTTCCACCTGTCATTATTATTATCCACGAAAATTTATGAACTGTGTACGTTGAAAAGGTAAATTGGCCACCCGTAAAGATATTCAAAACCTGACGTTTCGAGCGCTACATTTTCGTCGACTCTCTAGAAGTGCTTTCAGATTTAAACTCTAGTCATCTCTTTTGTAATTTGTCGTTTCCCTAAATCGATTTTTGTCCGACAAAAAGTGCACTTTTTTGGATGAACTTTTGGCCTTATCAGTGCGTGTCATTATTATTGCATGTATCATCTAACCGTGGATCTAGATCTTGAAGTGATTATTTCTTTGTTTTCCAGACATAAACGAATGCCAAAGTCACAATGGCCACTGTCTACACCAGTGCCACGACACAAAGGCAGGGTTCTATTGTTCATGTAACGCGGGGTATGAACTGATGGACGATAAAAAGAGCTGTCAAGGTAAGAGCCTGGGAACTAGAGTAACAGGATAACTTGGGGCAGTACGCAGCTCTTACAAGGTCGTCTATGATTTGCTGAGAAGACAATAGAACAAAAAACACAACAATGGACCCTAGCCCTGAAAACAATAGAGCTGCGTGACACCCAGATCCAATGAAATTAGAGGTTCTAAAGGGCTGTGTGGCATCTGGATAACTTAACCTCCTTTGGACTTGTCTCAAAGACTCGTCTCCAGGGAAGGAACTGATTTGATTGGGGGGTGGGAGGAGTAGAAACGTTGTAGTTGGGTACTGATTTCGGGGTGTTTGAATACCTGATGGAACACTCTTTCGAGTGATTGATATAGCTTCTCAATCTGATCATTAAAAACAAAGAAAATAAAAGGAATAAAATCGCCAAAATCCCTTTTTTATTTTTCAAATTTCAAATTTTAAACTTGATGAATTATTAATGAGTTTTGAAATATGAGTTGCACACTGTGATGTGAGTAGAAAACGGGACGCTTTACCACCAGCTATTGTTCTTGTTTCGTAATGTTATAAAAACGAAGCTCAGTTCAGTGAAACATAAAGGACTCTAATCTCGGTATTAAAACAATTATAAGTGAAGTTTAAAAACCAAGTTTGCTATCACATCGTTGAGGAAAGTAGAATAAGAATGGTGAATATTAGCCTGTTCCAGGCGTTTAGTTTGTGGCGCGCGAAAGAAAAATCGGGCGCAGTTTTCCCTCGCGCCGACCCTAGCGCCGCGCGCCGCTTTTCGCTGCTCCCCACAATCTAAACGCTTGGAACAGGCCAGGTGACTATCTTTATGTAGCAGTTAATATTCATGACTTTTTCTCTTTTATTCCTCTAGATATAAATGAGTGCAATATTCCTGGAATGTGTAGCCAGTCCTGCTACAACATCAAAGGAAGCTTCAAGTGTTCCTGTATTGAGGGTTATGTGTTGGATCCGGACGGCAGAAAATGTCGTGCTGTAGACCGTATGTGTCAAAACCCAGTTCCTTAATCGTTTACGCTTCAAATTCAAGAAAAATCCCAAATTTCGTTTTGTAAAATATTTATAAACAAATGGTGCCGTGCACACGTACTGCCGAAGAGGTTTGATTTGAATGGTCACACCACAGAATTTCGTCTACAGACGTAAAAATTTGAACTGAATTACAATTATAAATTTTGAGTTTTCGACCTTTCAAATTAAAGCCAAAACCGTGCTGTACTTCCTAATGTTGCCTTTCTTTTTAGATAATTTGCAAAGTGACTTTTTTTCGCTTTTTAAGACAGTCTTGAATTTTTATTGTGCCATTGCATCTGCTTCGATCGTCCCCGAGTATCAAGAATAATTTAGAAACAATTCACATGGTAAATTTTGATTAAGTAGGTAAACACGTTTGTTGTTTTCCTTTTAGGCCAGCGTCCATTGCTTATCTTCAGCAACGGCCGAAACATTCGTGAAATCAAAATAGATGGCTCAGAATACAAAGACGCTGTTGCCAGACTTAAAAGCGCAGTCTCGCTGGACTTCGACTTCAAAGCCAGCATGATTTACTGGACAGAACAGTTTGAAAAGAAGATACAGCGAGCTCGAATGGGTCAGAATACCTCCACTAAAATTGTAAATGTTATGGAGCAGGGTCTTGAATACGCTTCAAAAATCGCGGTGGATTGGATCGGGAGAAAGATTTACTGGGCCAATCCAGGTATGGGTGACATTTCATTGAGCTTACATGACAGAAATCTGGTCTTTTCTTCGGGAAAAAAAATACTGTTCACTTCTTAGAGCGGTTTTCAATTGAGTGTCACAAAACCAAACCAAAGTAATTACTCTGGCCAATCACAACAGACGCAGACAATCTAATGAACCATGCAATCACAACTCGAAGGCAATACGGGTAGCCGATGCCAAGCGCGGGAAAACGCGTGCGAGTAAGTCACGATTGGTTTTGATTTTACTTCTGATTGGTAGAGAAAGTGGCGCGAGATTTTTTAGACCAACATTCTCTTCGACACTCAATTAAAACCGCGTTAAAACGTTTGGAAGTACAGCGAAATGTTTAGTATAGCAGAATTTAGGGAACTCTAACTTCATTTGACTCGAACTTTACACAGTTTTCCTAACCTCACTCAGTCTCTATTGACCGGCCGGGTGACTCGAACTTGTCATCAACATTAGGTCACAAACGTTTGCTCGTTTTATCATTTTAAGGTAAAATTAAACCATGTTGTGTGTGCTCTATGTAGGTTCTATCGAGGTGTCGGAGTTGGACGGTTCTTTTCGTCGTACTTTAATCACTGGTGGTATTGAGAATCCCAGCTCAATTGTCGTGGATCCTTCTGAAGGGTAAGAGCAATATCAACAAAAAATCGGTTGCAGCAGCGCCATAGGAAACTACTGCTTAATAGCTTTCATTTGAATGGTAATACTTAAGAATTTCATTCATAGGCTCAAAACTGCCTTGTGCAGCACAACAAACAAAACCAAAGGAAAAAAGACTTCTGAGTGAAGTTCATTTGAATAGTCACATGTTGAAAGATTCCAAAAGTAAGAACCACCTTGTACAGCATAATAAACAGTACCACAGGAAAGTACTGCTCACTAGCTTTCATTTGAGTGGTCACACTTTAGGATTTCATCCACAGACTCAAAAGTTAGAACCACCTTGTACAGCATAATAAACAGTACCACAGGAAAGTACTGCTCAGTAGCTTTCATTTGAATGGTCACACTGTAGGATTTCATCCACAGACTCAAAAGTTAGAACCACCTTGTACAGCATAATAAACAGTACCACAGGAAAGTACTGCTCAGTAGCTTTCATTTGAATGGTCACACTGTAGGATTTCACTCATAGACTCAAAAGTTAGAACCACCTTGTACTGCAAAATAAATAAACAGCACCACAGGAAAGTACTACTTAAAAGTAACTTTCATTGGAATGGTCTCATGCCTAGTTTTTTTCCGACTTATGTTTCATGTTATACCGTTGTTAGTTAACTCGGGGGCTGAACGGCTTTAGAAACTCGTGTTCCTCTTGCACTTTATTTCCTTAGGCTTTTATATTGGACAGACTGGGGCGACCCGGCCAAAATCGAACGCGCAAGCATGGATGGCAGTGACCGCCAAATCTTGATAAGCGGAGTTCACATGGAGTATCCAGTGGATCTAGCGATTGATTACACCACAAGGAAACTGTACTGGATTGATGCTAAACTCAAGGTCATCAAACACTGCGACATGGATGGATCCAAGGTCCGTGAGGTGGTCAATCAAGGAATTAAGGATCCTTCGGCGGTGACACTGTTTGAAGACCACATGTACTGGATTGATGAAAAGAAAATCTTCAAAGCAAACAAGTTTACAGGGAAGAATAAGACGGTGTTGGTGCACAACGCTTACTCGCCCAAAGATCTGCATATTTATCATCCACAGAGACAACCTCAAGGTAAGGAAAGAAACCGCGTTTATAACGTGACTAAAACGCGTTCACGGTTGTCGTTATTAAACTGAGTTCATTTTTCTAACGCAATACAACGCCTCCACTTCTGTCAAGGTTAAATCGCGTTCCTTTCTCCATTACTGCTGCGCTCTTTTAACGCCACGAAAATGAGTTCATTTTGTCGCAAATAAAACACCTGGCCCCGGTTGTTCAAAAGGTGAAAAGCGCTATCCACCGGATAGATCACTATCCAGTGGATAACACAATGGATACTTATCCACTGGATAGTGATTTATCCGGTGGAGAGCGCTATCCGCCTTTTGAACAACCGAGGCCTGCATTTGTGTTCAAACTTAGAACCTCTTCATTATGTCTTGACTTAAGGATAGCGTCTACCGTTCGTATCGCTAACACAGCTTAACGCAATTTTTGTCGCGTTTAGTTCTTTGATAAAACCGTAAGTGAAAAAGAAACGTTTCTTACTTAAAACAATTTTGAGTGGACGTAGATATTAACATTGCATTAATTATTGCTTTTATGACACTTTCGTTGTTGTTGTATCGTTTGGAGTATTCATTCAAAAACAAATGTCAGTGATGAAAATCGTATTTTGTTTTCTCAGCTGTTACTCCTTGTTCAAAAGACAACGGAAATTGCTCTCATCTGTGTCTGCTTTCCAAGGACAAGAAGTTTAGCTGTAGCTGTCCAAACGGACTCTACCTTCAACTGGATAGAAAAACGTGTAACGAAAGTAAGTTCCCATGTTGTTTTTCTTTACTTCGTTGTGAATAGTTTGTGAAGGCAACCATGGCCTTCGGCCGCTACATTGGTATAATAGTATTAAATATGGTTTCAACTTGGCCCATGATAGTTGAAATTAAATATGAGTTCCAATTAACCCTTTTACTCCCAAGAGTGCCAAACATCAAACATGATCAAAATTCAAGAATAATCCCAAATTTAAATAAATTTTGTAAAATATTGAATAACAAATGGTACCATGCAAAAGTACTGCCAAAGAGGATTCATTTGAATGGTCACACCATAGGATTTCGTCAACAGACTCAAAAGTTAGAACAAATGGTACCATGCAAAAGTATTGCTGAAGAGGTTTCATTTGAATGGTCACATCATAGGATTTCGTCAACAGACTCAAAAGTTAGAACAAATGGTACCATGCAAAAGTACTGCTGAGAAGTTTCATTTGAATGGCCACACCATAGGATTTCATCCACAGATTCAAAAGTTAGAACAAATGGTACCATGCAAAAGTACTGCTGAAGAGGTTTCATTTGAATGGCCACACCATAGGATTTCATTAACAGATTCAAAAGTTAGAACAAATGGTACCACGCAAAAGTACTGCTGAAGAGGTTTCATTTGAATGGCCACACCATAGGATTTCATCAACAGACTCAAAAGTTAGAACAAATGGTACCATGCAAAAGTACTGCTGAAGAGGTTTCATTTGAATGGTCACACCATAGGATTTCATCCACACATTCAAAAGTTAGAACAAATGGTACCATGCAAAAGTACTGCTGAAGAGGTTTCATTTGAATGGTCACACCATTGGATTTCATCCACAGACTCAAAAGTTAGAACAAATGGTACCATGCAAAAGTACTGCTGAAGAGGTTTCATTTGAATGGTCACACCATAGGATTTCATCAACAGACTCAAAAGTTAGAACAAATGGTACCATGCAAAAGTACTGCTGAAGAGGTTTCATTTGAATGGTCACACCATAGGATTTCATCCACAGATTCAAAAGTTAGAACAAATGGTACCATGCAAAAGTACTGCTGAAGAGGTTTCATTTGAATGGTCACACCATAGGATTTCATCCACAGATTCAAAAGTTAGAACAAATGGTACCATGCAAAAGTACTGCTGAAGAGGTTTCATTTGAAGGGTCACACCATAGGATTTCATCCACAGATTCAAAAGTTAGAACAAATGGTACCATGCAAAAGTACTGCTGAAGAGGTTTCATTTGAATGGTCACACCATAGGATTTCATCCACAGATTCAAAAGTTAGAACAAATGGTACCATGCAAAAGTACTGCTGAAGAGGTTTCATTTGAATGGTCACACCATAGGATTTCATCCACAGATTCAAAAGTTAGAACAAATGGTACCATGCAAAAGTACTGCTGAAGAGGTTTCATTTGAAGGGTCACACCATAGGATTTCATCCACAGATTCAAAAGTTAGAACAAATGGTACCATGCAAAAGTACTGCTGAAGAGGTTTCATTTGAATGGTCACACCATAGGATTTCATCCACAGATTCAAAAGTTAGAACAAATGGTACCATGCAAAAGTACTGCTGAAGAGGTTTCATTTGAATGGTCACACCATAGGATTTCATCCACAGATTCAAAAGTTAGAACTACACTGCATGTCTCCGTAATTGACTCTGGGAGTGAAAGGTTAAGAAAGCACTGCTTATAGTAGCTTTCACTTTAGCCGCTCATTCATTGACTGTCACCGAATAATTTGCGATACGATAACCAATCAGATTCACCTCTAGCTCCCCAATCAGATTCATCTCTCTCTCTTTCCTCTCTTTTCTTATCAGCCTTACCGCCAACTACTGCACCAGAAACAACCACGTCCACACCTCCTGTCGTAGTTAATGACACATCCAACTCTTCAGTGAACATTGTTGGCAAACAGAGTGGGCAGGATGAGAGTAAACCAAACCTTCGACTCGTCTTTGGACTTGTGTTCGGTTTTCTGGCGGTGATTCTCGCCGTGTGTATTGCCGTGTTCGTTGTTGCAAGGAAAAAACGTTCGCCACGTCTGGAGTAAGTTTGCTCCCTAAGATTTTCATTGTACAAATCAGTGACAAACTGAATCAAAAGTTAGACTGCGTCCACACGAATACGTTTGAGTCCGTAAATGCACGTGTTTTTATCGAAAACGCTCCCGTTCACACGTATACGTAACTTACGTTCGTAAAATTTTTCATGCGTTTAGGCCTCCCGTCCACACATAAACGCTAAAACTCTCAGTGCATTGAGCATGCGTAGTTAAGTAGTATCGAAGTCAGAGTTTACGAAAATATCCGTTTACGCTGTCCAAACGTAAACGGGTAAACAGCATTTTCGAAAATACCCGTTTAGGAAAACAGTTTTCATCGTTTACGTGTGGACGGGAAGCCTGAACGCATAAAAACGTATGCACCTTGTACAGCATAATAAACAGTAACACAGGAAAGTACTGCTCAGTAGCTTTCATTTGAATGGTCACACGTTAGGATTTCATCTACAGACTCAAAAGTTAGAACCATCTTGTACAGCATAATAAACAGTACCACAAGAAAGTACTGCTCAGTAGCTTTCATTTGAATGGTCACACTTAAGGATTTCATCCACAGACTCAAAAGTTAGAACCATCTTGTGCAGCATAATAAACAGTACCACAGGAAAGTACTGCTCAATAGCTTTCATTTGAATGGACACACTTTAGGATTTCATCCACAGACTCAAAAGTTAGAACCACCTTGTACAGCATAATAAACAGTACCACAGGAAAGTACTGCTCAATAGCTTTCATTTGAATGGACACACTTTAGGATGTCTCCTCACAAACGTTAGAACCAACACCACAGGAAATTACTGCCGAAAAAAGCATTGTAACTTCAGGTTTTAATAGAAGAAAAAGGATTTGTGAACTGCAAGGCTCATTCATTCTAGCTGCTTATTTGGAGATGATAGTCTTTAATCTTTTCAAAGTGGAAAAAGAATTTTAAAAGTTGTTTAAATTTTACTAAAACAAATCTTAAAGCTTTCCATTTCTATTACAGAATTCTTTATACTGTTGACGAAACAACGGACGATAAAGCCGTGATGGTGAACGGCATTTACGACAAGAGGCCAGCAATATTTAAAGGAAATATCAACAGAGACTTTGAAAACGTCAACTACGAGGATCAGAAAGATGCCGAATACGATGAACAAGATGATGATGAAATAAGGCCAGTAATTCCCATGTCAAACGGTGATATCGTATGATCTTATCCTATAGTGCAGTCTATAAAAATTCAAGTTTCACCTCACGTTCAACGAAGGTTTTGTGGTGAAGAAACCCAGCGCTATCAGATGAAAAGCTGCTTGCAATGTAGTTGCCCCCCCCGGATTCCACACTGCATTCCCTCTTTCACGGGGGGGGGGGTGCAGAACAAGAGAGGATTGAGTACATTGGGAGCCGAAGAATAGCATGGCAAGGGATGCAAAGTCATGGCTCCTCTATTATTCGTGAAAGATTTCCTGAAAATCTTGATTAAAAAAGGAGGCTATGGATTTCGGATAAAATCAGTATTAATGTAATAAACCAATGTCAAAAAGATATCACTACGACTTTTTTAAAAAAGAGTTTATTTTGGTCATTCCACTCAGTTGGATAAATTGAACATGATAACAGACCCCCTGATTTTCCAGTGTTATAAAGTGTGAGGACTAATTTATGTAGTCTAATTAAAATGAGAGATGTGGAATAAATTAAATTATTCGATTTAATTTATTCACGTTATTGAGAGGTGCGAAATAGGCTTTAAAAAGAACTTCAGATATCTGAGCTGTTTTTAGAGTTCAACAAATTTAGCAACAAAATATATTAGTACGAATCTAGAAACCGTGATCATTTTAATTTGACTTTGAAATGTAAATTGACAAATTCCTAAATGTCATATTAGAGGCGAAATCGCCGGCGCGAAGTGTAACAAAACAGAGGCTGAATATGCGGTTAGCGCCCATTTCTTCTGTAAACTATTCGCTAGACTCAAGTTACACAAAATTTACCCTGCGAACAGTGAATTCTCCTACCCCCAGCTACGCCGAACTTAGAAAAACCACTGCGAGCATCCGTTTGCTTTTCCATCGAGCATGCGCAGCCACGTGACGCCCCACGTGATGTATTTGACGTTGTTTCGCGGGAAAATTGTAGCACGTGCCGTTGTCAGTTTCGTGGCAAAAATGTCTTCGTCACCTTGGAGCCATTTTGATTGTTACATAGCGGGCTCGCTAAACGCAGCAGTTACGTGGATGAGTGCATGCGCGAGAGGCTAAACAAGTTTGTAAACTTGTTTTACGGATCAAAGTTAATTTGTTCGTCCATGGTGCTGGACTGCGGCTCGATCAAAGGAACTAACGGATGCTCGCAGTGGTTTCCATCTCGTTCGGCGCAGCTCGGCGTCGGGGCGTGAGAATCCACTGCTCGCAGGGTACACAAAATTGTTCGCGGTGTTTTGATTTTCCCAGCAAAATATGTCCATTTTATTTTTTTTTTTGGCATTCAAAATTCCTGATAAACTGGTTTGAGGGGAATTGTATGTATTCTGCAAATCCTTTCAAACTGGTTTGGGCATCAGCTGGCTGTATGTTCAACATAGATTAATTTGCTTTTTGGCTGAAGCCATTATATGTAGCTTTACATTCGTAATTTCTATAAAACAAAATGGTTTAATTTTATACAGAAATTTGAGTGTGCATAGTTTTGTGTGGTCTCAAACTGCATGAATTAATATTTGGAATATATTTTGGTTGTAATGTAAAGTAATGGAGCTTGTTTTTAAAAGGCTAAGAATATAATTGTATTATTTATTATTTATTCCTCAGTCACAATTAAGTTCGTTTAACACAATTTAATTTCAATTTTCTTGTATCAGCGTTGGTACGTTTGCTTTATACACTGAGTCTAGAATGTTAATTTTTTTATATTAAATATAGCACACAAAAAAAAAACGTTTTGGTAAAAATTGAATAAAAGATCGAATAAGAAAGTTAAAGTATGATATAAAATCACATTTTTGACGGAAAGAAGTCGAGGCCAAATTTTATTACAGAAGAATTATTGCAACAAACGACGACGACCTTCTGCTATAACGAACAGTGGGTGTCCGAAAGTATTCACTGTATTTGGAGTTGACTGAAACAAGATCCTTTTTCGTTCCAATTTTTCTCGCTTAATTCCATTTCATATCTCAGTTACCACTAAGAAATTTCTAAAGGAAAAATAAATGAAAAAAAAAATGTTTTGGATATTTAACATTGCCACTGCAATGGCTTATCCATAAAGTTAAAAAGAAATGCCTTGCATTGCTAACGATTATTTATGTTGCTTCAGAATTTACTCTAACGCGTTTGTCGTTAGAGTTAACGCTTGCACAATCGTTTACACTGTGTGTATTCAAGTAGGTCATTGTGATCATTAGGCGCATGTTTGCAGTTTATTCACATAGCATTTTCACGCAGGTATTTTGTATAACAAGCATGTTTAATGTAATACGTATAGTATTTCGCACTTCTTCAAATAGACAAGTGTTTCATAGTTATTGTGTCGTTAAGTTCTTTCTTCTTTATAGCAGCTCGAATTTGTGGCTGCCTTGCTTTTCTGGAAATGGTATATCACAAGTTTTGTTTGTTTCATGTTTGTAATCGTTTCCACTTGATACTTAAGAAGAAAGACCTAAAGGAAAAGTTCAATTCACACTTAGCTTTTGTTTACATATTAATCTTTGTGAGTCGGTATTCAGTTTATCAACCGATAAAAAAGGTTTATCGGTCTCTAGGAAAAGTTAAATGTCAATTTTGTCCTTGCAGAATTTGGACTTAATATATCACATGTTAGAGTGATTTTACTTCATCTGTGAAACATTATCTAACAATTAGTGTGTGATAGTCCAAATTAAACAAAAGGAAAAAATGGAATTATAGTCTAATAGTGCGTACTATTCTACTAACTATTTCACAGATGAAGTAAAATCACTCTAAGCTTTTTTTTTAAATCGTTGTGTTCAGTTTATCTACCGATAAACAAATTAAATTATATGGGTGTCACAGTTTGTTGGCCATTATGCAATTATAAAACTTGAAATGTAAGATATTATTGTAAATAAGATATAGGCTAAATATAATTACTTGCAAATATTTACAGATGTACATCCTTAGGAAATAATACTTAGTTGTAAATGAAGTTGATGTTTTGATGAGTAACTGTAAATAATGCCGAGGAAACGAATTTCATTTATATTTGGGCAGATCAGACTGTAAAGCAATTTATGTGGTGAAACATTCCCTGTAAACAGACTACAAAGTATAACACTGTGTAAATTGGAAATGTTCTTCCTCAAATTCCGCCGTATTGATCTCGATGACGTCATTGTAATAAAAATGTGACGTCATCGAATCTAAGATGGCGGAAAGCAAGGTGATTACGTTTGCGGTTGTGGAAAAACTCAATAGAGAATTTTTAATTTAACAAAAAGTAGAGAACTTACGGCAAAGGATGTCGTAATAATAACATACCACATGTTGCTTTTCAGCCTGTGATATATTTTCCCATCGTAATATCGAGAGCCTTTTCGCCAACTTTTCTCCGTAATTTTTCTGGCTCGGAGCTATATTTTAAAAGCAGAATCTATGGAATTGTAGTGTAGTTTTTAGCCTACAAACCAGCCCGTCTTTTTTCTTCAACCTAGATTTTTAATGCTTCGCTTTCAAAATCAACATAATTTGAATCTTTAATGTAAACATTGCGTGCATAAAATAGCTTTCCTGTCCCGAAAAGTTATCCCGAAAATTTATCGGGACTTTCGAGAAACGGGACCCAAGTTACTTTGGTTGCTTTTAACCCTTTCTTTGCCAAGAGAAACAAAAATCAAACGCTGAAAAACGCTGAAACAGAGAGTGCGATAAGAATATACTGTTTACAGCTAAAGAAATGGAAATAGTAACAATTAAGGGTTTTATCCGGCACACTTCAAAGTTATAAAAGAACTAACATGACTCAAGTTTTGACTCTTGCAGCGAAAGGACCAACCCTTTAAATCCCAAGAATCAAAATTCAAGGAAACTTCCAAATTTCATTTTGTAAAATAGCGAAAAACAAATTGTACCACGCGTACAAATAGTACCAAAGAGGTTTCATGTGAATGGTCACACCATAGGATTCCATCCACAGACTCGGAAGTTGGAACCACACTTCATGTCTGCATAATTAACTCTGGGAGTGAAAGGGTTAAAGGCATCCAACAGTCAGACATGGCGGTTGAATATCTAACTTGTGACACGTTGTCTTTATCAATGTTTGATGTACAAAGTTTTCCGAATTGTTATTTTGTTTGTCCAAGGTAGTTGTTACGCATGACAACTAACATCTTACTTTCAACTTAATGAGTAGTTCCATAAATTAGTTAAAATAGTTATAGATCACGCGATGTACGTTTGAGTTGAAGCGTCAGCTTCCTTTGTTACAGATTGATGCTGCGTTGGTTTGTGAATAAAACATGAAAACATCAGTTCCTCTGCCTGGTAAAATGTCGAAGATGAGTTAACTTAAGGGGGCACCTATGGAGCTTGCTTTAACCTTAAACGCCCAATGCCAAAGCTCAAACTCACAAGAAAAATCCCAAATTTCATTTTGTAAAATATTGAAGAGCAGAAGGTATCATGTAAAGTCGATTTATTTTATTTATTTAATTATTTATTTATTTATTTATTTATTTATTTATTTATTTACTAAGCCGGGTGCGCGGGTTTAGCTCTTTGTAAACTACGAGAAGTCTCTTATTTCTTTCAGGGATAGTCCAACGAGCGAAACCCGCGCGATAATCGCGTAATCACCCCGCTCGACTATCCCTGCGAGAAATGAAGGAGGATTCTAGTCAGTCTCCCAACCCAGTCCCCCACAAAATTAACATTCCTAAATCTTCATTCTATATATCTTAGGTCGTGTTTTACTTGGGATCAACTGTTTCAACCTAATAAAAGAGTTTTCTAAAGAAACTGTGGTCCTGTGTCGGCGGGGGAGTAAAACACGAAAATTTATTTGGTTTTATCAACTTTATACTCTCTACACCCTGCCACACGGTAGGCACAGGCCAGGACATCGAACATCGACATCAGGCCAGCGAACATCTTACTTACAGTATGTTCAGCAGCTGCTGGAAGACCCTAACGGCCAAATCACACCGAAACTGATAACTGACCTAGCGAGTGAAAAGGAGGGGGTATGGGGGAGGATTGCGGTCACAGTTGCCAGTCACCAGTGTGGTTATACTTGAAAAAATTTCAAGTATTCTGAGCCAACAACAAGGCTCACCAAAGCTGGATTTTGTCGGAATTTAAACTTTCGAACGCGCTCATAATAAACAATAAACAGTACTACAGGAAAGTACTGCTCAGTAGCTTTCATTTGAATGGTCACACTTTAGGATTTCATCCACAGACTTAAAAGTTAGAACCACCTTGTACAGCATAATAAACAGTGCCACGGGAAAGTACTGCTCAGTAGCTTTCATTTGAATGGTCACACATTAGGATTTCATCCACAGACTCAAAAGTACGAACCACCTTGTACAGCATAATAAACAGTACCACAGGAAAGTACTGCTCAATAGCTTTCATTTGAATGGTCACACTTTAGGATTTCATCCACAGACTCAAAAGTTAGAACCACCTTGTACAGCATAATAAACAGTGCCACAGGGAAATACAGCTCAATAGCTTTCATTTGAATGGTCACACTTTAGGATTTCATCCACAGACTCAAAAGTTAGAATCACCTTGTACAGCATAATAAGCAGTGCCACGGGAAAGTACTACACTGCACTTTATTTAGGATTCCTCCCGTGGACTCTAAAACATATATTCGATGTGTTTGAAAACGATACGTGATGCGGAAATAGATCCTTCAAATGATTGTTCTGATGTCTTTCTAATATCTTTCAAGTACCAAAATAACTTCAGTGTGCTTTGTCTTGTTACACGTAAGTTAATAATTTGAATAACAGAACGCCACTTTAATGATCATTTATTGCATTGTCTGATGACGCGACGTCAATGAAGGAGTTCTTGAATTATGACAAAGACATAAAGGTTGCAATCCGATTTTTCTCTTACGACAACCTGAGAATCTAGTTAAGACAAAGAGCGCCAAAATTTCACTTGTCTAAGTCCTTCAAATGGCGATGGTGAACCGTACGAAACGCATTGATTTAATAAAATGGCCTTCGTTGAATTTTCCATAATGGAATTTTATGCACGCATGAATCAAGCGGGGTCGTAGCTGTCCAAACGATGTCTGTGATTGGCGAACGAAGTGATATATCACTTGAACAATGCCCGTATCCCTAATCCTTGTCCCAACGGGACAAATCTATGGTTTTCACAGGCATCGTTTGGACAAGTGCAGGACTACCCAGAGCATGAATCACTGCGAATGTTGTTACACAAAAATTATTTTGACTAAAAGTATAATAAACGAAGATCGTTTGATTGCGTTATGACTACCAGTTGCGTATTTACTCACTAATTGTTTCATTGGCTTCGTTATAAATATTCATTAATGAACATTTTAATCCGCCCTTACGTCAAACTTCAAGTCCGGTGGACATGAATCTGCAGTGAGCCTATTCAAACGAAAATTGAGTTAACACTGCTTCTGACCACAATATGTTCCGTTTTGATGGAATGTTTTTGGCACCATAAAACTATAAATATTTTTAAGTTTTAAACTGCACCTTGGTCTCTCGTGAAAAGTTTAATTAACAAAGAAAACTGTTCAAATGGAACTTCTTAATCAGTTATTTATTACCAATTACAACGCTCTGCTACAGCACGCAATAGAAGTTCTTGAATAAAATAAAAGTATATTGCCATCGAGTCATTCTTTTCCAAGCAGTTCCTTGTTCATTTACGGACTTTTCCGGTTATTTCTCCCAGTTTGTAAAAGCGAGATTCAGTGCTCAGTCTTCCGGAAATCATATTAACCCAAACATTAGCCCTAGGCAACACAATATTGCGGCGCTCATATACCTCAGCTGTCAGTCAGTTAATCAGACTCCAAGTGCGGTTCACACTGCTTAACAGCGTTCATAGTTTAGAGTGGATCGACCAAACATGTCTTCCAACAAGATGATCAGAATGGCTTTAATCTTCACAGTTTTGTTTCAGGTTGGAAAGGCAGTAAGCCAATCAAGTAAGTAGTCCAACGTTTTATTTTTTGCCTTCAGTCAGGAATCCGAGCTTTTGCCTCGACTCGACTGGAATGTTTTATTCCAAATCGCATGCCGAGAGCATTGGTATTACAAGGAAATGATCTGTTTTCAGATTATTATATCTTGTATAGCCGCACGTGTTTGTGATCAAAATATGAAGCCTTAAAGAAATAGTTGCGTTTAAATGCGGTTTTAAATAAGTTGTTTCAAAACGTTATGATATTGTTACTGGCGAATTGCCAAGATACATGAGATAACGGAGACACGGAAATATGTCTTTGTAACAACTCGACAAGTTGAAATCTTTTAAATCAAAAAATTATCTTAAAAGGAGTTAAATTAAACATTTTACGTTTGCCACATATATTTGTTATAGGCAAAAATGTTTGAACAAGAAAGTTCAAAAAACTGCGTGGCACTTGTAACACAATAAATAATGGAAACTGTTAATTTAAAAAAGTGCCGACAATTTAAAAGTTCTCAGACGTTTCGGGCTTAGCCCTTCTTCAGTGAATATTTGTTATATGCGATCAAAAACGGCTACGGGCAAGACGTCGATCCAGATAGAGAGAGCTATAAAGTGGAGACTGATGGCCTATGCTCTCGATTCGCGAGGAACCTCACGTTGAACGTGAATCAATATATCATGCGTTTGGATAGTACTATATTATTTCTGCCGCCATTGTTGTTGGATTAAGATATGGAGAGTGACACTCCGGCGTAGTCAGGAAACGACACGGAGTGTCGCTGGTGGAGTGCAGTTTTTTGCCCCGGCTGCGGGGAGGACACGCAGCCGTATTGCAGCTAAAGATAAACATTTTTGTTTGGCGACCCGCCAAACGCATAAGGGGAAAAAACTGCGCTCCATTGTATGGTGAGCTCCGAACACAGATCACTCGGGAAGGGAGGGTGGGTCGCGAGCTTTCCACTGCGTGGTTTTCCGCCAAAAGATGCCAAATTAAGCAGGGAGCGGTTAATATATACCCGTTACACCAATGAGAGCCCCCCGAGGGTATTCCAAATCCATTTGCACGAGACTACTGGCTTGCATGCATAATAAAGTATATTCAAATGACTTTGAATAGAAACTCGCACTTGTGTCAAGGTGGCTCCCTATAGTTTCACCAAAAACACCTTAACTAACTTACTTGTCGCTTTCTCCGTTCACTCAAAACTTTGTGAACCTTCGGGCAGGACGGTGTCTCTTGTAGGAATGGAGCCCGTGAATAGGTTTCGTTTCCTTTTATAGTCCAATGAAAATGCCAGGATGTTTTCAAAACAACAAGGCTCACAACCTGTTGATCGGCTAGCCGAAATCGATGCGGTGCCGCCGGACGAATTTCAGCCATTTCGCCCTCACTGAAGGCCCTTGTTGGAAAGAGATGCATCTAAATACCTGGTGTATAGCTAGTATTTTTACAGCTTTCAATGTTTGGCGCTCCGGCCGCACAATATCTTCCGCCTTTCTTCTTATCGCCCTTCTCTCTTGCTGCCATTTTGTGCTTCTCCGTCACATAACGTCGCACAAGCAAGTCACATGACATTTTGGCCGCTTCTCGGGAGGACGCTTTTTGAAGTCAACATACGCGTGTTTTGAGCGCGAAAAAAAGGGTTTTTAAATCTTTTTGACCATTTTTTTTTCAGAACATTTTTTTATATATATCAAAGAACCGAAAACAGCAAAAAACAAATTCGTGTCATATACACTTTAAGTGAAGTTTGAAAACCAAGTTTGCTATCACATCGATGAGGAAAGTAGACTGAAAAAGAATGGTGAATATAGAGCGTTTTCACTGACGTCATATCAAAATTTAGAAGTAGTTTTCGATTCTAAAATGTTTATGGAATTGTAGAGAGTTTAAAACTATACATCTGGGACAAATTTCGAAGCGCAAGAGCATTTCATTCAAGAGTTATGGGCGAATGAGTATAGACATTTCAAGTAAGAAATGTATGGAGCGGCCATCTTGGTGTTCCAGTTTGGAACACCAACATGGCGGCCAAAAATTTAAAGACTTGAAAGTCTTAATAACATCAAAAATCTCATCACAAAATATTGTATTCACTATAAGAGGCATGAAATCGGCTTATAAGCATCTCTAATTCATTAATAACTTTCAACTAGTTCAATTTTGTCTATTTTCACGGCTTATCTGAAATAGCGTGACGAATTGCGTGACACATTTACAACCTTTATAAATCAAAAACGAAACATCGTTAAAACCTGAAACTTTTTGTGAAAGATTATAACACTGGTATCCACATACCATGTTAGAAACAGCTTTGTAGGATGTATACTTTAGATTTTTTAATTTTTATGACGTCGTGTGAAAACATTCTATTAGCCTGTTCCAGGCGTTTAGTTTGTGGCGAGCGAAAGAAAAATCGGGCGCAGTCTTCCCTCGCGCCGACCCTAGCGCCGCGCGCCGCTTTTCGCTGCTCCCCACAATCTAAACGCCTGGAACAGGCCAGGTGAATATCTTTATGTAGAAGTTAATATTCATGACTTTTTCTCTTTTATTAACTGGCTCGTCGCTTCGACGAGTCAGTTCTTAAAATACCCTCTTTTTTTTCGGCCTGTCGGGTCACCTGCCCCGGGAATCGCTTTTGCTGCGGCCAACACCGTACCTAGTTTACTTCCGGTTTTCAGAAATGGCGTAATCAGTGATGTCAGCAACTATAATTCAAATATTTACCGTTCTAATTTCGACGGAATTGTTAAAAATTAAATCTCTGTGATTTTCGGATGCGATCTATTTCTGGTAAAAGGAAAGCGAGTTGAATTTTTCTAACCAAATTAATTGTCAAACAGTCGAGTTTAGATCGAATAAATCGTTGAATAAAACACGTCTCGACAGGTCACAGAACTGCTGAGTAAACAATTCTCAAGCATTACTCCGTGGAGTCACGTTCAAATTCCACACATCTCGTATTCCCCGCTATTTGATCGATCATGTTGATATTGTTAATTTATTCGAAACCCCATCACCGATTCTCCCAAATGCCTGTGTTTAACCAATCCTGATTTCTTTTAGTAGGTGGTTTCAAGGATTTTAAAGCGAAAAAAATATATACAAAGTTCTAAACTTATGTTTTTTCTAACAGTACCGAGTCGATCAGAGAAAAAAATTTAAAGGTGGACGATGTTATTTTTGTGAGGGGTGGGGGAGGTGGCCGTGTTGGGCAATTTTTCTGATCATGAATTTTTTTTCTGTCTCGGGTGTTGTGCAAGAATTTTTTTCGGGATTGTTCCATACCTTTTTTTCCTTTCGCTCGCTGTGCATTATCTTTTTTTCTTTACTTTTGCTGTGCAGGAATTTTTTTTAGTAATTGCCCAACCCCCCCCCCCCCCCCCCCCCTTAACAATAAAATAGTCCGTCCCTAAGGAGTGCTTGAGGCGGGCTGTGGAATGTAAATGTAAATGTGGACTGGACTGTGCATATTGATAGATACTAGATTGTATACTGTGGATTGCTGATATAAAACTCTAAAATGAAAACCGGGTGGAAACTGGGACCAAACGAGCCAGTTTCGAAGCCCATCGGGCTCCTTGTTCCTTTAGATATAAACGAGTGCAATATTCCTGGAATGTGTAGCCAGTCCTGCTACAACATCAAAGGAAGCTTCAAGTGTTCCTGTATTGAGGGTTATGTATTGGATCCGGACGGCAGGAAATGTCGTGCTATAGACCGTATGTGTCAAAACCCAGTTCCTTAATCTTTTACACTTCAAATTCAAGAAAAATCCCAAATTTCATTTTGTAAAATATTGAAAAACAAATGGTGCCATGCACACGTACTGCCAAAGAGATTTGATTTGAATGGTCACACCACAGAATTTCGTCTACAGACGTAAAAGTTAGAACTGAATTACAATTATGCCTTTCCTGTGGTACTGTTTATTAAGCTGGACTAAGTGGTTCTAAATTTTGAGTTTTCGACCTTTTAAATTAAAGCCCAAACTGTGCTGTACTTCCTAATGTTTCCTTTTTTTTAGATAATTTGCAAAGTGATTTTTTTTCTCGCTTTTTGACCGAGTCTTGAATTTTTATTGTGCCGTTGCCTCTGCCTTCTATCTTCCCCGAGTATCGAGTATTTAGAAACAATTCACATGGTAAATTTTGATTAGGTAAACACGTTATTGTTTTCCTTTTAGGCCAGCGTCCATTGCTTATCTTCAGCAACGGCCGAAACATTCGTGAAATCAAAATAGATGGCTCGGAATACAAAGAAGCCGTTGCCAGGCTTAAAAACGCAGTCTCGCTGGACTTCGACTTCAAAGCCAGCATGATTTACTGGACAGAACAGTTTGAAAAGAAGATACAGCGAGCTCGAATGGGTCAAAATACCTCCACGAAAATTGTAAATGTTATGGAGCAGGGCCTTGAATACGCTTCAAAAATCGCGGTGGATTGGATCGGGAGAAAGATTTACTGGGTCAATCAAGGTATGGGTGACATTTCATTGAGCTTACATGACAGAAATCTGGTCTATTTTTCGGAAAAAAAAAATACTATTCACTTCTTAGAGCGGTTTTCAATTGAGTGTCACAAAACCAAACCAAAGTAATTACTCTGGCCAATCACAACAGACGCAGACAATCTAATGAACCATGCAATCACAACTCGAAGGCAATACGGGTAGCCGATGCCAAGCGCGGGAAAACGCGTGCGAGTAAGTCACGATTGGTTTTAATTTTACTTCTGATTGGTTGAGAAAGTGGCGCGAGATTTTTTAGACCAAAATTCTCTTCGACACTCAATTAAAACCGCGTTAAAACGTTTGGAAGAACAGCAAAATGTTTAGTATAGCAGAATTTAGGGAACTCTAACTTCATTTGACTCGAACTTTACACAGTTTTCCCAACTTCACTCAGTCTCTATTGACCGGCCGGGTAACTCGAACTTGTCATCAACATTAGGTCAAAAACGTTAGCTCGTTTCATCATTTTAAGGTAATATTAAACCATGTTGTGTGTGTTCTATGTAGGTTCTATCGAAGTGTCGGAGTTGGACGGTTCTTTTCGTCGTACTTTAATCACTGGTGGTATTGAGAATCCCAGCTCAATTGTCGTGGATCCTTCTGAAGGGTAAGAGCAATATCAACAAAAAATCGGTTACAGCAGCGCCATAGGAAACTACTGCTCAATAGCTTTCATTTGAATGGTAATACTGGGTAATACTTAAGAATTTCATTCATAGGCTCAAAACTGCCTTGTGCAGCACAACAAACAAAACCAAAGGAAAAAAGACTTCTGAGCGAAGTTCATTTGAATAGTCAGATGTTGAAAGATTCCAACTACAGATTCAAAAGTAAGAACCACCTTGTACAGCATAATAAACAGTACCACAGGAAAGTACTGCTCAGTAGCTTTCATTTGAGTGGTCACACTTTAGGATTTCATCCACAGACTCAAAAGTTAGAATCACCTTGTACAGCATAATAAACAGTACCACAGGAAAGTACTGCTCAGTATAGCTTTCATTTGAATGGTCACACTGTAGGATTTCACTCATAGACTCAAAAGTTAGAACCACATTGTACTGCAAAATAAATAAACAGCACCACAGGAAAGTACTGCTTAGTAACTTTCATTGGAATGGTCACTTGTCAGGATTTTTTCCGACTTATGTTTGATGTTGTACGGTTGTTAGTTACCTCTGAGGCTGAACGGCTTTAGAAACTCGTGTTCCTCTTGCACTTTATTTTCTTAGGCTTTTATATTGGACAGACTGGGGCGACCCGGCCAAAATAGAACGCGCAAGCATGGATGGCAGTGACCGCCGAATCTTGATAAGCGGAGTTCACATGGAGTATCCAGTGGATCTAGCGATTGATTACACCACAAGGAAACTGTACTGGATTGATGCTAAACTCAAGGTCATCAAACACTGCGACATGGATGGATCCAAGGTCCGTGAGGTGGTCAATCAAGGAATTAAGGATCCTTCGGCGGTGACACTGTTTGAGGACCACATGTACTGGATTGATGAAAAGAAAATCTTCAAAGCAAACAAGTTTACAGGGAAGAATAAGACGGTGTTGGTGCACAACGCTTACTCGCCCAAAGATCTGCATATTTATCATCCACAGAGACAACCTCAAGGTAAGAAAAGAAACCGCGTTTATAACGTGACTAAAACGCGTTCACGGTTGTCGTTATTAAACTGAGTTCATTTTTCTAACGCAATACGACGCCTCCACTTCTGTCAAGGTTAAATCGCGTTCCTTTCTCCATTACTGCTGCGCTCTTTTAACGCCACGAAAATGAGTTCACTTTGTCGCAAATAAAACACCTGGCCCCGGTTGTTCAAAAAGTGAAAAGCGCTATCCACCGGATAGATCACTATCCAGTGGATAACACAATGGATACTTATCCACTGGATAGTGATTTATCCGGTGGAGAGCGCTATCCGCCTTTTGAACAACCGAGGCCTGCATTTGTATTCAAACTTAGAACCTCTTCATTCTGTCTTGACTTAAGGATAGCGTCTACCGTTCGTATCGCTAACACAGCTTAACGCAATTTTTGTCGCGTTTAGTTCTTTGATAAAACCGTAAGTGAAAAAGAAACGTTTCTTACTTAAAACAAATATGAGTGGACGTAGATATTAACATTGCATTAATTATTGCTTTTATGACACTTTCGTTGTTGTTGTATCGTTTGGAGTATTCATTCAAAAACAAATGTCAGTGATGAAAATCGTATTTTGTTTTCTCAGCTGTTACTCCTTGTTCAAAAGACAACGGAAATTGCTCTCATCTGTGTCTGCTTTCCAAGGACAAGAAATTTAGCTGTAGCTGTCCAAACGGACTCTACCTTCAACTGGATAGAAAAACGTGTAACGAAAGTAAGTTCCCATGTTGTTTTTCTTTACTTCGTTGTGAATAGTTTGTGAAGGCAACCATGGCCTACGGCCGCTACATTGGTATAATAGTATTAAATATGGTTTCAACTTGGCCCATGATAGTTGAAATTAAATATAAGTTCCAATTAACCGTTTTACTCCCAAGAGTGCCAAACATCAAACATGATCAAAATTCAAGAATAATCCCAAATTTAAATAAATTTGTAAAATATTGAATAACAAATGGTACCATGCAAAAGTACTGCCAAAGAGGTTTCATTTGAATGGTCACACCATAGGATTTCGTCAACAGATTCAAAAGTTAGAACAAATGGTACCATGCAAAAGTACTGCTGAAGAGGTTTCATTTGAATGGTCACATCATAGGATTTCGTCAACAGACTCAAAAGTTAGAACAAACGGTACCATGCAAAAGTACTGCTGAGAAGTTTCATTTGAATGGTCACACCATAGGATTTCATCCACAGATTCAAAAGTTAGAACAAATGGTACCATGCAAAAGTACTGCTGAAGAGGTTTCATTTGAATGGTCACATCATAGGATTTCGTCAACAGACTCAAAAGTTAGAACAAATGGTACCATGCAAAAGTACTGCTGAAGAGGTTTCATTTGAATGGTCACGCCATAGGATTTCATCCACAGACTCAAAAGTTAGAACAAATGGTACCATGCAAAAGTACTGCTGAAGAGGTTTCATTTGAATGGTCACACCATAGGATTTCATCAACAGACTCAAAAGTTAGAACAAATGGTACCATGCAAAAGTACTGCTGAAGAGGTTTCATTTGAATGGTCACACCATAGGATTTCATCCATAGATTCAAAAGTTAGAACTACACTGCGTGTCTCCGTAATTGACTCTGGGAGTGAAAGGTTAAGAAAGCACTGCTTATAGTAGCTTTCACTTTATCCGCTCATTCATTGACTGTCACCGAATAATTTGCGATACGATAACCAATCAGATTCACCTCTAGCTCCCCAATCAGATTCATCTCTCTCTCTCTTTCCTCTCTTTTGTTATCAGCCTTACCGCCAACTACTGCACCAGAAACAACCACGTCCACACCTCCTGTCGTAGTTAATTACACATCCAACTCTTCAGTGAACATTGTTGGCAAACAGAGTGGGCAGGATGAGAGTAAACCAAACTTTGGACTTGTCTTTGGACTTGTGTTCGGTTTTCTGGCGATTCTTGCCGTGTGTATTGCCGTGTTCGTCGTTGCAAGGAAAAAACGTTCGCCACGTCTGGAGTAAGTTTGCTCCCTAAGATTTTCATTGTACAAATCAGTGACAAACTGAATCAAAAGTTAGGCTGCGTCCACACGAATACGTTTACGTCCGTAAACGCACGTGTTTTTATCGAAAACGCTCCCGTTCACACGTATACGTAACTTACGTTCGTGAACTTTTTCATGCGTTTAGGCCTCCCGTCCACACATAAACGCTAAAACTCTCAGTGCATTGAGCATGCGTAGTTAAGTAGTATCGAAGTCAGAGTTTACGAAAATATCCGTTTACGCTGTCCAAACGTAAACGGGTAAACAGCGTTTTCGAAAATACCCGTTTAGGAAGACAGTTTTCATCGTTTACGTGTGGACGGGAAGCCTGAACGCATAAAAACGTATGCACCTTGTACAGCATAATAAACAGTAACACAGGAAAGTACTGCTCAATAGCTTTCAATTGAATGGTCGCATTTTAGGATTTCATCCACAGACTCAAAAGTTAGAATCATCTTGTACAGCATAATAAACAGTACCACTGGAAAGTACTGTTCAATAGCTTTTATTTGGATGGACACACTTTAGGATTCCACCCACTGACTCAAAAGTTAGAACCATCTTGTACAGCATAATAAACAGTACCACTGGAAAGTACTGCTCAATAGCTTTCATTTGAATGGACACACTTTAGGATGTCTCCTCACAAACGTTAGAACCAACACCACAGGAAATTACTGCCGAAAAAAGCATTGTAACTTCAGGTTTTAATAGAAGAAAAAGGATTTGTGAACTGCAAGGCTCATTCGTTCTAGCTGCTTATTTGGAGATGATAGTCTTTAATCTTTTCAAAGTGGAAAAAGAATTTTAAAAGTTGTTTAAATTTTACTAAAACTAATCTAAAAGTTTTCTATCTCTATTACAGAATTCTTTATACTGTTGACGAAACAACGGACGATAAAGCCGTGATGGTGAACGGCATTTATGACAAGAGGCCGGCAATATTTAAAGGAAATATTAACAGAGACTTTGAAAACGTCAACTACGAGGATCAGAAAGATGCCGAATACGATGAACAAGATGATGATGAAATAAGGCCAGTTATTCCTATGTCAAACGGTGATATCGTATGATATTATCCTATAGTGCAGTCTATAAAAATTCAAGTTTTACCTCGCGTTCAACGGAGGTAACATAAGTCCCTTTGTGGTGAAGAAATCCAGCGCTATCAGATGAAAAGCTGCTTGCAATGTAGTTGCTCCCCCGGATTCCACACTGCATTCCCCCTTTCACGGGGGGGGGGGGGGGGGGGGGTGCAGAACAAGACAGGATTGAGATAAAATTGTCACCAATGTAATTTAATTATTCATTTTTGTTTTTCTTTCTTTTTGTTAGTTAGTTGTAAGCTTTTGCAATATTGTAAAATCTACAGTCATGCAAATAAAGCTAAATGTTGTTGTTGTTGTTGTTGAGTACATTGGGAGCCGAAGAACAGCATGGCAAGGGATGCAAAGTCACGGCTCCTCTATTATTCGTGAAAGATTTCCTGAAAATCTTGATTGGATGAGGAGGCTGTGGATTTCGGGTAAAATCAGTGTTAATGTAATGAACCAATGTCAAAAAGATATCACTACGACTTTTTTAAAAAAAGAGTTTATTTTGGTCATTCCACTCAGTTGGATAAATTGAACATGATAACAGACCCCCTGATTTTCCAGTGTGATAAAGTGTGAGGACTAATTTATGTAGTCTAATTAAAATGAGAGATGTGAAATAAATTAAATTATTCGATTTAATTTCTTCACGTTATTGGAGGTGCGAAATAGGCTTTAAAAAGAACTTCAGATATCTGAGCTGTTTTTAGAGTTCAACAAATTTAGCAACAAAATATATTAGTACGAATCTAGAAACCGTGATCATTTTAATTTGACTTTGAAATGTAAAATTGACAAATTCCTAAATGTCATATTCGAGGCGAAATCGCCGGCGCGAAGTGTAACAAAACAGAGGCTGAATATGCGGTTAGCGCCCATTTCTTCTGTAAACTATTCGCAAGACTCAAGTTACACAAAATTTACCCTGCGAGCAGTGAATTCTCCTACCCCCAGCTACGCCGAACTTAGAAAAACCACTGCGAGCATCCGTTTGCTTTTCCATCGAGCATGCGCAGCCACGTGACGCCCCACGTGATGTATTTGACGTTGTTTCGCGGGAAAATTGTAGCACGTGCCGTTGTATCGTGGCAAAAATGTCTTCGTCACCTTGGACGCCATTTTGATTGTTGCATAGCGGGCCCGCTAAACGCAGCAGTTACGTGGATGAGTGCATGCGCGAGAGGCTAAACAAGTTTGTAAACTTGTTTTACCGGATCAAAGTTAATTTGTTCGTCCATGGCGCTGGACGGCGGCTCGATCAAAGGAACTAACGGATGCTCGCAGTGGTTTCTCTCTCGTTCGGCGCAGCTCGGCATAGGAACGTGAGAATCCACTGCTCGCAGGGTACACAAAATTGTTCGCGGTGTTTTGATTTTCCCAGCAAAATATGTCCATTTTTTTGCATTCAAAATTCCTGATAAACTGGTTTGAGGGGAATTGTATGTATTCTGCAAATCCTTTCAGACTGGTTTGGGCATCAGCTTAGATTAATTTGCTTTTTGGCTGAAGCCATTATATGTAGCTTTACATTCGTAATTTCTATAAAACAAAATGGTTTAATTTTATACAGAAATTTGAGTGTGCATAGTTTTGTGTGGTCTAAACTGCATGAATTAATATTTGGAATATATTTTGGTTGTAATATAAAGTAATGGAGCTTGTTTTTAAAAGGCTAAGAATATAATTGTATTATTTATTATTTATTCCTCAGTCACAATTAAGTTCGTTTAACACCATTTAATTTCAGTTTTCTTGTATCAGCGTTGGTACGTTTGCTTTATACACTGAGTCTAGAATGTTAGTTTTTTTATATTAAATATAGCACACAAAAAAAACGTTTTGGTAAAAATTGAATAACAGATCGAATAAGAAAGTTAAAGTATGATATAAAATCACATTTTTGACGGAAAGAAGTCGAGGCCAAATTTTATTACAGAAGAATTATTGCAACAAACGACGACGACCTACTGCTATGACGAACAGTGGGTGTCCGAAAGTGTTCACTGTATTTGGAGTTGACTGAAACAAGATCCTTTTTCGTTCCAAATTTTCTCGCTTAAGGTTACAGTGTACCTTCGGGGGTGTCTCCAGTATAACAGCTCTAGCGTCTTCAGATTACACTTAATATACCTAAACCCAGATATCAAATTAAAGCTTATAGAGCTGGCTATCTAAATATGGAAACCATTTGGTAATAAAATGAATTGTCGAATTTTTTACCACGTCTAAATTCGAACGTCCCAATCAGCTTTAAAACGCTATAACTCAAAGCGATTATTATATTTTGCTAATTTGATTTGTTCTCGGATTTCCGGACACGAAGCGCTAAAAAAACGTGTCGGCGATTTTCCATATTCAATTGCAGTGAAAAGTTACAGAATATTTTCGAAAAGGGGAGAAAAAAAATTGGAATGATCGCACGGAAATGCCTCCTGACGAAAAAGTTTCCGGAACTAAGGAATTCGCCGATACGTTTTTGTTGATTACATGTTAGCCTAGCTTCTGTCTTTAAAGTGTCCCCAACAAGCGAAAAATTAACTTTGAGAAAACGGCGCTTAAAAAAACATATCGCTTAATAAACAAACTCCGCCCACAAAAATTATACCGTCATTTCTCCGTCAATTTTCACTATTTTTCGATACTTTTTTTTGGATGAAAGTTCATTCTGTAAACTTTTTTTTAACGCCAAAAAAAAAAAAATTTCGATAAATTTTCGATCTGAAGGTACACTGTAACCTTAATTCCATTTCATATCTCAGTTACCACTAAGAAATTTCTAAAGGAAAAATAAATGAAAAAAAAATGTTTTGGATATTTAACATTGCCACTGCAATGGCTTATCCATAAAGTTAAAAAGAAATGCCTTGCATTGCTAGCGATTATTTATGTTGCTTCAGAATTTACTCTAACGCGTTTGTCGTTAGAGTTAACGCTTGCACAATCGTTTACACTGTGTGTATTCAAGTAGGTCATTGTGATCATTAGGCGCATGTTTGCAGTTTATTCACATAGCATTTTCACGCAGGTATTTTGTATAACAAGCATGTTTATTATAATACGTATAGATGGTTTTCACTCACGTGACCTTCAGTCCTGTGGGACCCAAATGACAAAGGCCAGGGCGGCCATGTTGGTGCACATAACAAAAGAAGTTCATTAAAATTCTTTTGTAGGTGTGCACCAACATGGCCGCCGTGACGTAATGTGAAAACCACCTATAGTATTTCGCACTTTTTCATATAGACAAGTGTTTCGTAGTCATCGTGTCGTTAAGTTCTTTCTTCTTTATAGCAGCTCGAATTTGTGGCTGCCTTGCTTTTCGGGAAATGATATACCACAAGTTTTGTTTGTTTCATATTTGTGGTCGTTTCCACTTGACACTTAAGAAGAAAGATCTAAAGGAAAAGTTCAATTCACACTTAGCTTTTGTTTACATATTAATCTTTGTGAGTCGGTATTCAGTTTATCAACCGATGAAAAAGGTTTATCGGTCTCTAGGTAAAGTTAAATGTCAATTTTGTCCTTGCAGAATTTGGACTTAATATATCACATGTTAGAGTGATTTTACTTCATCTGTGAAACACTATCTAACAATTAGTGTGTGATAGTCCAAATTAAACAAAAGGAAACAATGGAATTATAGTCTAATAGTGCGTACTATTCTACTATTTCACAGATGAAGTAAAATCACTCTAAGCCTTTTTTTTTTTAAATCGTTGTGTTTAGTTTATCTACCGATAAACAAATTAAATTATATGGGTGTCACAGTTTGTTGGCCATTATGCAATTATAAAACTTGAAATGTAAGATATTATTGTAAATAAGATATAGGCTAAATATAATTACTTGCAAATATTTACAGATGTACATCCTTAGGAAATAATACTTAGTTGTAAATAAAAGTTAATGTTTTGATGAGTAACTGTAAATAATGCCGAGGAAACGAATTTCATTTATATTTGGGCAGATCAGACTGTAAAGCAATTTATGTGGTGAAACATTCCCTGTAAACAGACTACAAAGTATAACACTGTGTAAATTGGAAATGTTCTTCCTCAAATTCCGCCGTATTGATCTTGATGACGTCATTGTAATAAAAATGTGACGTCATCGAATCCAAGATGGCGGAAAGCAAGGTGATTACGTTTGCGGTTGTGGAAAAACTCAATAGAGAATTTAATTTAACAAAAAGTAGAGAACTTACGGCAAAGGATGTCGTAATAATAACATACCACATGTTGCTTTTTAGCCTGTGATATATTTCCCCATCGTAATATCGAGAGCCTTTTCGCCAACTTTTCTCCGTGATTTTTCTGGCCCGGAGCTATATTTTAAAAGCAGAATCTATGGAATTGTAGTGTAGTTTTTAGCCTACAAACCAGCCCGTCTTTTTTCTTCAACCTAGATTTTTAATGCTTCGCTTTCAAAATCAACATAATTTGAATCTTTAATGTAAACATTGCGTGCATAAAATAGCTTTTCTGTCCCGAAAAGTTATCGGGACTTTCGAGAAACGGGACCCAAGTTACTTTGGTTGCTTTTAACCCTTTCTTTGCCAAGAGAAACAAAAATCAAAATTTAAATATATATATATTTAACAAATTTACACCGGTTTTCCGTGGTGTGGACTCTTATTTACCACGATTTACGTCATCACATGGTCAAAATGTTGTGGACTCACGAGGCGCAGCCGAGTGAGTCAGCAACAAATTTTGACCATGTGATGACGTAAATCGTGGTAAATAAGAGTCCACACCACGGAAAACCGGTGGAAATCTGTTTTTTACCACAATATTTGAAGAAATAATACGGGGAAAAATCGAAGTTTCGTTACAAAACGTGACTGCTAAGAAAGCGCGAGCGTTGTCTATAACTTCCTCGCAATCTGATTGGTTTATTTTTTCAAGCGCGCGCTTTTATAGGCATTGCGTGATGTTAGCGTCAGCACCGTTGTCTGTACTCTCATTTACCACCCGCATCGACCAATCAGATTGCGAGTTAAGCGGCAATTGTGGTAAAAATATATATACACATATACACACACATATATATATATATATATATATATATATATATATATATATATATATATCAAACTTCATGCTGAAAAACGCTGAAACAGAGAGTGCGATAAGAATATACTGTTTACAGCTAAAGAAATGGAAATGGTTACAATTAAGGGTTTTATCCGGCACACTTCAAAGTTATAAAAGAACTAACATGACTCAAGTTTTGACTCTTGCAGCGAAAGGACCAACCCTTTAAATCCCAAGAATCAAAATTCAAGGAAACTTCTAAATTTCATTTTGTAAAATAGCGAAAAACAAATTGTACCACGCGTACAAATAGTACCAAAGAGGTTTCATGTGAATGGTCACACCATAGGATTTCATCCACAGACTCGGAAGCTAGAATCACACTGCATGTCTGCATAATTGACTTTGGGAGTGAAAGGGTTAAAGGCATCCAACAGTCAGACATGGCGGTTGAATATCTAACTTGAGACACGTCTTTATCAATGTTTGATGTACAAAGTTTTCCGAATTGTTATTTTGTTTATCCAAGGTAGTTGTTACGCATGGCAACTAACATCTTACTTTCAACTTAATGAGTAGTTCCATAAATTAGTTAAAATAGTTATAGATCACGCGATGTACGTTTGAATTGAAGCGTCAGCTTCCTTTGTTACAGATTGATGCTGCGTTGGTTTATGAATAAAACATGAAAACATCAGTTCCTCTTGCCCTCTTTTCATTTGAATGGTCACACCATAGGATTTCATCAACAGACTCAAAAGTTAGAACAAATGGTACCATGCAAAAGTACTACTGAAGAGGTTTCATTTGAATGGTCACACCATAGGATTTCATCAACAGACTTAAAAGTTTGTCATAAATTATGTAATTTAACTACGTCACAATACGCGCGCGACATGTAATAAAAAGGCAACAACAATAAAGTAAGGAGACGTTTTACTCGAAGGAGTTATTATTTGTTGTTACAACGTAAACAGTTGTAACATTGGTGCCGGGACCATTGTAAGAATGAGCAACGAAGAACTGAAACACCACAAGGCAGTCAGAGGGGCATACAAAGGACATTGCAAACAAGACATCAAACGCGCGGAGCGACTTATGGCCGATACTGAGGCTACAAACATCACAGAACTGAAGGCAATTGCAGAACGACTCTCAAGACGATTGGACGAAATAAAGGCTATGGATTCCACCATCTTGAGCGCACTAGAAAAGGACGAAGAGATAAGCGAAGAGGCAGATCAAGCATTGACGTTCCAAGACGACATCTATTATTGGATTCTTAAACTGAAAGAATTTGTGACAGACGAGTACAAGCATGCGGTGAGTACGTTCCAAGCCAAACCAGCAGTCCACATCAACCTTCCAAAACTACAAATCCAATCATTTGACGGAAACCCACTCGAATGGCTTACGTTTTGGGATAGTTACAGTAACGCAGTACACAACAATCATCAACTGAACAATATTGACAAAATGAACTACTTGAAAGGATTGATAACCTGTAACGCAGCGCGCGCAATTTCAGGGCTACCAATGACGTCACAAAACTACGAAAAAGCCATTGAAATGCTGAAAGAACGCTTCGGAAGAAAACAAGTTCTAATCAACGCGCACATGGAATCGCTTTCAAAAATCACCGCACCCTCGGCTGATGTGCAGCAATTACGAAAATTTTACGATAGCTGCGAGAGCAACATTCGTGCCTTAGAAACGCTGGGAGTCCAGACAGATTCATATGGCAGTCTGCTAATCCCAATACTGCTAAAGAAATTACCGGAACAATTACGTTGTACAATATTCAGAACAAATCCGCAGGCAGATTGTTCCCTGAATGATTTACGAACAGCGCTTTCGCATGAAATAGACACGAGAGAAAAGAGTCAACTTGCGCAAGAAAACGATCCAAGCTCAGTCGTTGACGACGTTCTCATACCCACAGCTGGCGCCTTACTCACAAACACTCGATCGCCCCCTATACATCCGCAACATCCGCCACCAAAAGGCTTCAATACAAACGGGAGATTCGAGCTAAAACCATGCATATATTGCGAAGGTAAACATCGCCACGTCCAATGTTCGAAAGTAAAAACGGCGAAAGAGAGAAAAACCATATTGGCGCAGAAAAATAAATGCCTTAACTGCCTCCGATCAGGCCACACAAGATTTCAATGTCGTTCAAGAGGAAGATGTCTAAATTGCGGACTAAAACATCATACGTCGATCTGTGAACCAAGCGAGCCTAAACGAGATTCAAGTGAAAGATATGAAAAACAAGAAGACCCACAAAACAGCAGAAACGTCACCTCCGCAATGACAGCCTTGGCAAGTACAATGACACACACAACTACAATAATGCAAACTGCACTGGTCACAGCAAGCGGACCAACTACGAGATGCCAGGCACGTATCCTTATCGATACCGGATCACAAAAAACATTCATTACGCAATGCCTGAAGAATAAGCTACAGCTGAAAGCTACCCAGAATGAGGTACTAGACGTAACCACATTTGGTTCAACCAAAGGTACTCCGAAATCCTACGATGTCATAACACTTACCTTAAACGCGGTAAACAAGGAGGTCAAAATAACAGCCTTAGTCACGCCAACCATCTGCCCACCACTCTCAAGCACCCAACACACGGAAATTCCTGTCGAATTCAAAGCTCTCACTTTCGCCGATCCACTAAACGCAGAAGGTGATCGCACAATAGATATACTTATAGGAAACGACAACTACGCCCAGATCATTCTGGGAAACACAAAGAAATCACAAGATGGGAGATGGATAGCAACACAAAGCGAGTTCGGATGGCTTCTCTCTGGACCGGTACCCAGCGACGACTACAGTACAGAAACCACACTCAGCACATTATGTCAACTGACTGATGCACAGCCCACAAGAAACGATGACCTCAACGAAACTCTCACTAAGTTCTGGGAGATAAGCAAAATCCCAGACGAATGCAATGACACTGAGGCAACAGAAGTCCAGAAACGTTTTCAAGAGACCATTGAATTCAACAATGTTACCGGCAGATATAATGTAAGACTCCCATGGAAGGACAACAAACACAATCTGCCAACAAACTACAATTTGAGCAAGAAAAGACTGAACAGCTTACAAAACAGTCTAAACAGGAAAGACCCAGCACTTATAATGAAGTATAACGATCAACTCCTTGAGCAACGTAACCTCGGGTTCATAGAGAAAGTCCAAAACCTTGATCGTCACGAAGGTGTTTTGCACTACATGCCTCACTTCCCAGTTTTCAAATCGGACAGCGCAACAACAAAAATGCGAATAGTCTATGACGCATCTGCCAGAACGTCACCTAAATCATCAAGCCTCAATGATTGTCTACACACAGGGCCAAATCTGATGCAAGATTTAACAGGCATTCTCTTAAAATTCAGAACACACAGAAAGGCCTTCTCTGCAGATATAGAAAAAGCCTTCCTACAGATCGAACTGAACTCCCTAGACAGAGACGCAACAAGATTCCTATGGCTTAAAGATATAAACCAACCAGTTGTCCGTAAAAACAACTTGGAGGCTTACAGATTTTGCCGAGTTCTATTTGGAGCGACACCCTCGCCCTTTTTACTGAACGCAACAATACAATATCACCTAAGTCAAAAGGACAACTGGGTAGCACGTGACCTCATGGAGAACATGTATATGGATAACGTGATAACCGGAACTGATTGCGAAAATGAGTCCTTGGAATATTACTCGTTATCGCGAATTTACCTACAAGAAGCAGGAATGAATCTACGTCAATGGACTTCTAACTCAGAAGCTCTAAATCGCAAAGCACAAGAAGATAATATACAAGCACCCCGAACGACTAAAATCTTGGGACTCACCTGGAATTCAACAAGTGACACGCTCTCACTTTCACTCGAAAAAATGATCAGAGAAAGAGATGCTATGGCAAATACAACAAAACGAACAGCACTAAGCTTCGCGTCAAAATTATTTGACCCGCTCGGCTTTGTGGAACCTATTACAGTAAAGGCAAAGATTATGATACAGGACCTATGGAAGCAAACCTTAAGTTGGGATGAAAGTCTACCAGACGAACAAAAAGAACAGTGGCTAAAATGGACTAATGATATCAACAATTTAACCTCGATTGAAGTACCCAGAAAATACTTCTTCGCAACTATTACAAAAACACAATTGCACATATTTTGTGACAGCAGCCAACAAGCTTATGGAGCGGTCGCTTACTTAAGAGGATTGTCAGCTGAGAACGGTATATACACCCGCATTCCTCATGGCTAAAACCAGAGTCGCACCCTTGAAAACGACGACACTGCCACGACTAGAACTATTGGCCGCACTCTTGGGAGCAAAACTTTTTCAATACCTAAACAAAACCTTGCAGCTTGTGAACAGCAGTGATGTTATATACTGGAGTGATTCTCAAGTTGTCTTATCATGGTTATCTTCCAACAAACAACGACAACAATTCGTTCAAACTCGAGTTCAAAAGATACAAGAAATCACGTCATCCCAAACTTGGAGATTTTGCCCGACATCTATGAACCCAGCTGACTTGATAACCCGTGGAGTTAGCACTATTGTATTCAACGATAAGAAAAGATTATGGTTTGAAGGACCTCCATGGCTTAGCGAACCAGAGGAACAATGGCCTCCACATCCCCAAAATTTAGTTCACGAGGAACTTCAAAGCCTACAAATGCAAATTGTCACAAACGTTGAAGAAGATCCGAATATACTTAACATCATTGACATAACAAGATACAGCACCCTAGTCCGTCTACTCGGAGTCACAGCCCGAGTTATCAACTTCACGAGAAAATGGACAAAAAGTGAAGTATATAGTGAAACTTTTACAGCGAATGATATCGCGGAAGCCAGAAATATCTTACTAAAAGCTACTCAACACAAAATCTACAGACAAGAAATTTCATACCTGAAGAGCAAAGACAAATCCAGACAACCTGCCATTATACGACAACTCGATCTTTATCTTGACGATGAAGATCTCATACGCTGTCGTGGTAGACTACAGTATACAGATCTGCCTCACGACACAAAATTTCCTATCCTCATACCAAAGGATAACTACTTAACTACACTCATCGTCCAATTTATGCATAAGCAGGTCATGCACGGTGGAGTACGAGAAACATTAACTCAAATCAGACAGACATATTGGATACCTCAAGGTCGACAACTTTTAAAAAGAATCATATCAAAATGCGTAACATGCCGAAAAGTCCAAGGACCACCCTTTCGTTCTGTACCCACACCACCGTTTCCACAATCAAGAGTCAAACAATCACAAGTCTTTCAATTTACAGGGATCGATTACGCAGGCCCTCTTTATGTCCGCGACCAAACAAATCAATCTTCGTCTAAAATGTACATATGTCTTTTCACATGTGCAGTAGTAAGAGCCGTACACCTTGAATTAGTAGAAGATCAGACCACCGATGCCTTCCTTAGAGCATTCATACGATTCATAAGCCGTCGAGGAGTTCCGGAATGTATCATTTCAGACAACGCAAAAACTTTCAAAGCCGGAGCTCAAGAACTTCAAACAATCAAAACTCACATCCTTGAAATGGATTCATCCCAAAGGTTCCTCGCTCATCACAACATAACATGGAAATTCATCACTGAAAGAGCTCCGTGGTGGGGAGGATTTTACGAGCGACTTATTGGCCTAATGAAAAGGTGTTTAAAGAAAACTCTAGGGAAAGCCTGCCTAAACATGATTGAATTAAACACAATACTTACTGAAGTAGAAGCGGTGCTAAACAGCCGTCCCTTAACATACTCTTATACAGATATCAACGATGCCTCTCCTCTGACGCCATCACATTTCTTATGTGGACACCGTCTTCTAGCATTACCAGACACGAATGCTAAAGAAAATGAAGCAGATCCTGACTATATTCCATCTGAGATTTCAACAAAAGCTCTTACAAAAAGAGCTCAGTATCAGAAAACAAATACACGCCTTTTGGATTCGATGGCAAACCGAATATCTGACAAGTCTCCGAGAACATTACACTTGTCGAAAGAGAATATTACACAAAAGGGGAGTTATTATTGGAGATGTTGTTCTCATACACGATAACACACCGCGAAACCAATGGAAAATAGGTGTAGTTACTAGACTGCACACGGGGAAAGATGGACTCACACGATCTGTATCTCTGAGAGTAAGCTCTGGAAAGGAACTATCAAGACCTATAGAGAAACTTTATCCATTAGAGATGTCAGATGGGAGTGACATACCGAGTGACAAAAACACAGAAAAAGCTCCTGAAAATGATATACAACGTCCTCCTATACGACTTGCCGCTCAGAAGGCAGCACAGAGAATCAAGGAACAAATAGAATAATCACTGACTTTGAGGCGAACACTATAAGACATTCTTTTTTACTCTTTAAGCATGAACGTGTACTATTCAGCTTAACTTGTCGGCCCGGGAGAGTGTCATAAATTATGTAATTTAACTACGTCACAATACGCGCGCGACATGTAATAAAAAGGCAACAACAATAAAGTAAGGAGACGTTTTACTCGAAGGAGTTATTATTTGTTGTTACAACGTAAACAGTTGTAACAAAGTTAGAACAAATGGTACCATGCAAAAGTACTGCCAGAGGTTTCATTTGAATGGTCACACCATAGGATTTCATCCACAGACTCAAAAGTTAGAACAAATGGTTCCATGCAAAAGTACTGCTGAGGAGGTTTCATTCGAATGGTCACACCATAGGATTTCATCAACAGACTCAAAAGTTAGAACAAATAGTACCATGCAAAAGTACTGCTGATGAGGTTTCATTTGAATGGTCACACCATAGAATTTCGTCCACAGACTCAAAAGGTAGAACTACACAACATTTCTCCATAATTGACTCTGGGAGTGAAAGAGTTAAGCAAAAACAACAACATCTCGGCTACAGCCTTAAATTTTAATCAACATTCCGAGGCCATTTACCAGGTATTTCAAGAATAAAACAAAAGCGTTATCTAATATATAAACTATGACATTTATGTGTCAAATAACAAATTCGCAAATGCTAAACAAATGCAAATGATATAGAGCTCTCAATCTAACATAAGTAAAATAAGATTATACTACGAGATTGTCGCTAAGAAAATCTAACATTACAATTAAGAACTCACTTCAAAATCTAACATTACAATTAAGAACTCACTTCAAAATCTAACATTACAATTAAGAACTCACTTCAAAATCTAACATTAGAATTAAGAACTCACTTCAAAATCTAACATTACAATTAAGAACTCACGTCGAAATTTATTCTGTAGCAAAAAAAAAACGTTACAATCTCTTTTCTCTTTAGACTGGATGAGGGAGATCTGTCGACAACATTATGTCGTCATTTATCGCCCCTGGTTTCCACTCAGCCATTTTACTTAGCCACTGTGAACCAACTTCGTACCCAGTCAGGATGATAGCTAGCATGAGGCGAACCGAGGCACTTGCCTCAGTGAAAATACCATTTTGAATGCGAGTTCAAGCATTGAATCTGTCTTGTAAGAGGCTATGCATAAAAACATGAAAGAAGTGAGGTTTTTTTTGCCTCGGTAAGAATTTTCGTCTGGCTGCGGCCCCGCCAGTGCCTTTTTGTTTTTAAAATGGCGGCTCGTAAAACTCCTGGACCAAGGATACCAGATTGCAAGAAAACTAATGTGCTTGTCAAATGATGTAAATACCTCAGAAAACGACATTTCAGTATATGTTATGTGGAGTATTTTGGCAGCCTTGTGCAGATATTTCTATTAGTCATCATTTGGGAAGCGGAGAATGTTCTTGGGATCGGGACGAGGTTGTCAGTGTACCCCTGTGCGTTTCACTTTATATTCTAAGATCCACAAGGATGCATTCTTAATGTAATTGCAACTGTAGTCTCAGTGTTCAGCATTAATTGTTTCAGTGCGCCCAGGACCCTCTCAACCACTACGGTCGCGTGCACGTGTTTAGCTCCTTGTAGACTACGAGAAGTCTCTTATTTCTATCAATGACAGTCGAACGAGCGAAACGGGCGAAAAAACGCGTGATCACCCACTCAACTATCCCAGCGAGAAATGAGGGACTACTTGCAGTTTAAGTTCCTTATCAATGGGGGGGTGGGAGAGGAGACTGCTCATATGTGGGATATTTGACTTTCTGAGGAATGCCCACTCTTAGGCCAAGAATATGGATCCCGTAAGATAAAATTCCCCACCTTGGACAAACTATTTCTTATCTTTTACCCACATAGGCCTGGTGTCTAACCCACAACCCTTTGACAAAGCTTGAAACAAGCTGAGCTGGTCCCTTAAAACGTGAAATTTATGATCTCTCAATACACGTCAAGTTATAAATTCATTAATTTTCCATTGACCTGGTTCAATTATTTTGGTTTTTCTAATTAATACACAAATGCTAAATCATGCAGTCTCTAAAAACTTGACATTATAGAATCCTCAATGAACGCCAACTTGTACTCTAATTTATTCTCATGTTCTATTAATTTTTCGAATTAATTTTTCGAATATATATTTTGCATCTGCAAAGTTTCATTATGCTAAAAATGTGCTGAAATAAAGTCTGAAAAATTTGCATTATTAATTCTTAATGAACGCCAACTATGTATTTATCATATTTATTTATCATATTTATTTATAGTCTCTTTAAACTTGACATTATTGGTTTTCCTCGATGAGCTCCAGCTTATCACTGAGTTTATTGTTTTATTAATTTGCCAACGATTCAAATATGTATAGTAGTTTTTCAAAGTAATGTTAAAAAAGCTCAAAAGGACTCTTATGATAGAGGGCTACTAGCTTGTCAGTGAAAACTGTTATGTATCACCCTCTATAAATAAAGTTGTTACGTATTTACTTACTTACTTAATTACTTATTTACTTACTTACTAAACGTGGCATGATTGATTTCTCAATGAACGCCAACTAATAATTATTCATTGATTCAAATTTGTGTTGTGCATAGTTAATTTTTTGAAAATGATGCTAAAAAAATGAATGATTCCTCAATGAATGCCATCCCTTTAATTTTTATTTTTCAATGACTTAACTATATGCTTTGCTTTTTCAAAGTGACGCTAAAAAAGCTGAAATATACCCTTTCAACTTGACATTATTATCTCAATGAATGTAAATCTATTAGTTTATTAATTTTTCATTGATTCAAATATCTGCTTTGCTTTTTTAAAGTAATGCTAAAAAGCTGAAATATACTTTTTAAACTTGGCATCATTCATCCCTCAATAAACGCCAAATAATCAATTTATCCGATAACGGCTTTATCAGTAGTTTCTAACCCTACTAGCAGCAAACTTGTTTCATTGTGACATTCCTTAGCTGTGGGGCGTTTCTCTGGGTTGTCGTCCCAGCATTGGAACGGTCATCAGTCGTTCCCAGATCCAATTACAGCGGACAAAGTACTTTTAAATTTCACATTGATTCCTTAAGTAAGTACCAATTTATTAAACTGTTTTTTTTTATTTTTCCTTGATCCCTCGATGAGCATCAAGCTATCAATTTAATCAAACGCAGCTCTATTAGTAGTTACAAACTCCATATGCAGCATAGCTATTTCTTTGTTACATTCCTTAGCTGTGGGTCGTTTCTCTGGTTTTCCATTCCAACACCGCTTCATCAAATGTACCCAGATGAACGGAGGTTTTTTGCACCCTTTTCTGTCTTCTGAACGTTTACCTTTATCCACCAAGTCGAACAAATCTTCTCGCCTTCGAACGTCAGCGAAGGCGTGCTGTCCATACCACATCTCCCATAAAATTATCCCCAGACTGTAGATGTCTGCTTTGGTGTCGTACACCTGGCGATGAAACACTTCGGGTGCCATATAGAGGGGTGTTCCTGCATAAGTGCCCGTGATGAATTCTTCTGGCTTAGCCAGGCCAACATCAGCGATCTTCACGAAGTTTTCTTCAGATAGCTTCAACAGAACAATAAATAAATAAATAAAAACTTTATTTTTGTGTCAGGAATTATAGGAGTCACCCACTAGGTAAGGATACAACTAAGACAATAAATAAAAACAGCAATAAAGAAGAAACTAATTACTAAAAATATATCAATCCTATTCCCTCCCTAATTCCCTATATTTAGAAATTTATATTCCCTTCCCTAATTGTTATAAAAAATTATGGAAGATGATAAAAACATGTACAATTAATACCAATTTTAAGTATATAATATGACATATTTAAGATTTACATAAAATACAATTCTTGCAGTCATTGCTGATCAATTTTTCTAAGTCCAATTTTAGACAGCTCTTGATGAGTACCTTGATAGTTAGCTTGTACAAACAAACGTTATTTAGAATAATAATTATTATACAGTAGTTTCATACCAAGATGTTTTCCAACTTGAGGTCTCTATGCACAACTCCCAGTTCATGTATGTATGCCAAACCATCAGTGATCTCTTTTGCCCATCGGCATACTTCTCTGACGACAGAAGGGTTTTCGGATTTGCCAGGAGCTGACTCGGCGTCTTTGAAGATGCGGCTCTTCAAGTTTCCTGTGCACTTTTCCATGACCAAGATCATTCTTACGGAGTCCATTTTCTCGAGGAGTGATATGCCATAGAACTGTACAATGTGAGGGTGGTCTAACATTCTGCCGATTAACGGAAGACAAAAGGTGTAATTAAGATGAATCGGAAAATATATTTTTTTGGAAAGAAATGTTTTTCTCGTAAGGCTTTTCCTGGATATCAATCCACAAGGAAAGATAAAGCAGTAAGTTATCCTGTGACAGCAAAAAAAAAGTATTAAGTAAAAAGTTAAAAAAGATCATGAAGATTGAAAATAAGAAGTGTTTATACCAAGAAGTGATCGTCGTTGCCATTCAACAAGTATATCGTTTAATGACACGATCACTTTTCTTAGAGTCCACGGGTTTTTTAAAGGTGCAGTTTTAGTTTACTAAAGTACCATAAAAGTTATCGGAATTACTGTAACAGTAGTCATTTTAGATTTACCCTCCGCGTTACCAAATTAACCATTAATTAACCGGGCTGTCGCTTTGGCGACGTTCCGGTTCGAGTTATACAACTGAACAACCGCGAACATCCGCTTTTCACAATTTGACCAATACATCAAAACGAATACTTGCTTACACTTCGTGTAACGAAACACAAGCAACGTTCGGTTCTGCAAGCCGTGTTGCTGAAAACTTTTATCCGTGTTATATTTATTTGTTGCAGACAAATTGTTTGTCTCAATGTGGTAAACTCCTTAATAGATCAACTGTAGAACAAACAAGATTACCACGCGTGCGTCGCTCTATTTTCTTTTATTGCTTCAGCATAGTGCTGCTATTTTATGGTTTCGCATGTACATAATATAGTGTTCTGACCTATTGGGCGAATTTATGTATAAGTCGATCTACCTTACGATGACGAATTCCCCCGTCGTTTATATTATGGGAGTCACACAATACCCCATAGCCTGGCAATTTACTTACCTCAAAATTTTCATCTCCCCCATGATTTCGCTTGCATTACCGACGTCAAGCTCATCACTGCAGACCTTCAATGCCACAGGTTTGACTTCTCCTTGTTTCGTCACCGTGCCCTTGTAAACTGCACCAAATGCACCACTGCCAAGGCAGGAAGACATGTCTTCTTTCCAGTCTAATTCCTCGCGACGGATTTTAACTGCACAGACTTCTGTTATTCCAAATACTGCTAGATGGTTTCTGCGTTGTGACCCCTCGTCCAATATCGGCTGGTAGAGATCTTCTATTTCTTCCTGCGAGCGCGTTTCAGCAATGAGTTGCTCATAAAGCATCTTGTCTGCTTGGATCAGCTCTGGGAGACGCACTTCAATTTGCTCAAGATAGAGCTTGGCGTCTTTTAATTGATCCTGCACAAATTCTTTCAGTTCCTTTTCCTTTGTTTTAGCGGCGAGATATTTTGCGGATATTTCTGCCATAACAGAACACGGGTTATCTTTGTACTTGTTTTCATTCATTATTCCTGCCAAAATCGGCTTAATTTGTATGGCCACACCAGGTATGATTAACAACGGAATGAACGGTAACATGAACGGTAACAAAATACTTTGAAAGCGATCAGGACATTCATATAAGGCAATGTTGAAGGCCCATTCGACTCCAGCACGGACGCCCATGGCAATCTTTTCACTCGTTGTCAAGCGGAATCCAGTTTTCTTTTTTGGAATGTACGTGTTAACGTCGCCATTTTTATCTGTGACAGCACTTTGGAGATTCAGTAGCTGGCCTTCAACATCATCAAAGTACTTTTGAAACTGTTGAATTAGGGAAACGCGAATATGTGCAAATATCTCGTTATCTTCTTCCCATTGCTCTGCAATTTCTCGAAACCGGCTTAAAAGTAGTGCTGTGATAAGTTCTTCGGTCTCTTCCCAGGAGTTCCCTTCCTTTGGAACCTCGTCCGAGGTCCATGAAGTGAAGCGTTCTTTTAGTTCTTCAGATGAGAGATACTCGGAGAGTCGCTGCACAGCGTCATCAACTTGTTCGTTCAAACTTTTTTGGAGATCTGACAACAGTTTTTCTTGCTTTTTTTCAATTGAATCCAATCGGCGACCAATGCGCATTATTTTCTGTTTGACCTCGTCACGGTCCTGGGAAGCATTTACCACAAAGGCCTTTGCTTGAAAGATGATCCGCGAAAGGAGATTATCAAGCCATCTAAAACAAGAAAATATATCAATCAGTATATATCCAGTCGTTACGAGGGACATATCAGTTGTATCATTCTCTATCCAAAAATGCTCCCTAATGAATTTGTAAGGGTTATTTTAAGGCAACAAGGGGATATGCGATTTAGTCTCTGAATATTCAGCTATCCACGAGGTGCCTAAGAATATATAACCGGCCTTTTTTCCATATAGGCAAGGTTGACACACAGAAAAAGAGTTTTCCAAATGTATGTTTCACATGCCAAAAAAAAGAAATAATAATAACGAATGCAGAATCGAAAATGCCCATTGGGTTTTCAACGTTCTATGCTCGTTTTGTAAACATGATTGGCCGATCGTAAACAAAGTCTTTTTTTCTCTGGATATGCCAAAATGTGTCTTGAATACATATCTGAGACGCAAAAATAAAAGAACAAAGATTCTGAGTACGCTTTCGGATTTCCACGTGGTAAACTCGTATTGCAAACATGTTTTCTTGTCTGTATTTTTCATTTTGCTGTTCGCTTCGTTATAATGGGCGCACGATGTCGGCGGGGTTTATTCAATACTAATCACCTGAGAGAACAAGGGAAACAAGCCTTGTGGAAAATTAGTGCTAGATAAAAAAAATACCTTCCTCAAGTCTCCTCGTTATAAGCGTCACCTTTGGACAATAAATTTTGTTCTAAGCCCCCCAATCTCCCCACTAGCCCCTCTCGAAGCTCAAGAAACCGTAGGGAGAAACTAGGTTCTAACTACATCCAAACTTCTAATATCGAACTAGATCTGAGAAGAATTTCTCATATTTGTATAGCTTTACACTTTCGCTGTGTCTACGCTTCGAGTCTGAGAGACGTTATACCAGGAAGCGTGTTTCATCAGGATTTCCTGAGAAGTGGGTTGATAAAAAGAGGCGCAGCCGAGTTCTTTTTAACCGACTGCAAGGTGTTTGGATTCCTGATGTTTGGATGCCTGATGAAACACTTTTTCGAGAGTTTGATATAGCTTCTCAAACTCTTACTGATCAGAATACTAAATGTTAACATTATCTGTAATTATGTCACGATGTAAATAGTCTTTTAATATTTTTATACTTTTTAAGGACTTTTAGGGACTTTTTATTCTAGTAGTTTTAAATATTTTTATACCTTTTAAGAACTTTTTATTCTAGCATTATTGTATTTTAGTAATTAACAGGACACCCTTTGATACCAGTGTTTTTACACTCACGGGGTTATCCTGTATAAATATTATGTTATTATTATTACAAAAAATGTTTTTGTTAAATAAAGAGAAAACGTATGAATAAAATGGCCAAAATCTATGCTAATTAAGATCAGATTTCCAAACCACCGCAACAATTGAGATTTTCTTTGTTCAAACTTAATGAATTATTAATGAATTTGAGAAGAGGATAGAAAGTTGATTGATAATAGCAGACTGCTGTGTATGTACGTATTTGTATATTCCGAGTTTGAGTAGCCAATTAGAGCGCGCGAAAAACACTTTACATTGGTTTGGTATATAGTCAGGACAGGACAGTCAACCTCATCGCCTGATGAAGACTAGCAGCAAGCGGTCGAAACGCTGTGATTTACATCCCAAATGACTACGTTGTGAGACAAACGATAAAACACTTTATTATTTGCCTTGCCATGATGAACAATGACCAACTCTTTAACACAAAAAATAGCTAACTTGTAACGGTAAAGCGCGTAAATTTTGCAGTGTAGCGAACTTATAGGTTGTTATGTTTATTTTAATTATAATTTAAAAGGGGGATAAGTTTCTCTTTTCGCCACAGATAAAGTATAAGTAAAATCGTGAATCCGGAATGCAAGACACTTTGGAATCCATCGACGTAGCCGATTCGCAATCCGGAATCAAGTCATTAGAACCCGAATTTACAGCGAGGGCATGTACACTAACGCTTACCCCCAGCGGAGTTCCAGTCTAGCCTCAATGCTCTTCATGACCACAGACTGCATGTCATTCATCAAAGAGAAGAAGTCTTCGGTGACGAAACCAAAGTTCTGAGCTGTATTGGCTCTTGTGGTTGAAATATAGATGATCTGTGAATCTGGATCAAAGCCTGGCCAAATCCTTTTCAATTTTTTCGTAACTTCATTCTTGACGATTTGAATTTCTTCCTCTGGCACCAGGTCCCACTTGTTGCACACAAATAAAGCGCACTTGGAAAACGCAGACGACATTTCACTTCCATCTTTTTCTTCTTCCTGAACCCCGAATGACACTTTCCATGCGTTTTGTAGCAATTTTTCAAGCTGTGAATCAAAAATAAGCGGACATGTTTGCTACATACAAGTTTAGCTAGGTGCAATAGGCCTTTTTTTTTTTTTTTTTTACATGATTTGATCACGTGACCACTTCTTCTTGAAAATATGGGCTGCAACTAATTAAAGACTAACAGAAATGCAAAAGCATGATGAAATAAGCAGGATTGCGAATTTTGAGGACCCTGGGTCTTTATAGCGATTAGAATGTTTAAAAAATTAGAGGGTTTGTGTGGAAAAAGTGGCTAGCCATCTGACAACGTTTTCTCCTACAACTGCTCTAAATTGTTTAAAATATTCAAACTGCTATAAAATTTTTAGCATTCTTTTAGTTATAGTCCATAACTTAAATGAGTGGTAGGTCACGTGATCAACTCATGCAAAAGGACCTATTGCAAAGTTTTCTTTATCGCGTTAAAACAACAAACTGAACAAATGACGCCTGCTTACCGATCAAAAGCGGCATAAAAACTTACCATTTTCCTCGAACTAAAAAAACATTTCGCACTGAGTGCTGCATGACAAATCTATATCAGTCTGCTTCCAAATAATTCATGAAACGTGTAACCGCTGGACCTCCATTTGTCATCATGAAAAGAAAACCTGCATGGCGTAATGACATCATGACTAAAAATATATTTTTGCTTCTTCTGTTTACCATGTTAGACGGCAATGCTTAAACGTGCTGTTTGTTGTTGTTTATTTATAGTTATCAGTAACTCTAAATGAGGTCGGGAATGTATAAACGTTGTAATTAAGCCATATGCAAGGAATGCATTCCAGTGTTCTCAAGACACAGCTTTTGGTATTTAAACAATTGTGTTTCTGTAATTCAGGCCTATAACTGTGTTGGGATATGGCTTTTTTGCGTTTTCCGCAATTCAGCCTTTTGAATCTTAACTACAAACTTAAGCTGTTGCTAAGGAAAACTTGACCTCAACTGGCATCAGTTCTCAAGTTCTGCCACATTTGGTGTGTCACGTGACCAGAACAAAAAATAGCTTAAAACTCGGACCGATTTAATCGTTTTCATCTCAAACGTCTCCGTCAGCTATGGGACGTCGAGATCAATAACTTCTAGCATGCGTTTGAATGAACGTGAATTAATTTAAAATTTATAAGGTTTTATAAAGGGGCAATAATTGCACATTTTGGTAAATAGATCTCATAAGAAGGACAAGTTCATGCTACAGAATTTGTGAAACATAAAACTGTCAATGATCCACCCAAAAAATATATTCGGTACTCATTTTCTTTCCAGGGGTTAGCAATTTTATCTTTCCACGTGTTTTGCTCTTTTTAGAACTGGCCGTAGTGACGCCTGCTCATAATACACGTCTTCTTGTTCCATGCAATCGCCGCCATGTTGGATCGATCTATTCCGCTGACCTATATAGTCTGCATATCAGCGTCCTTAGCAACAGCTTTGCATCTTGCTTGTTGTTAAGATTCTGGTTCAAATGTTTTTTTTTTTTTTTTAATAAATTAACTAATTATTTGTCTATCCTATTTGGTGCACTCACTCTGTCTCTTTGAACTCCACCAGCATTTGGACTGTTAATGACATAGATGAAGGCAAAGGCCTCAGGCAGATACTGGATCACAATCTCGTCCATTTCATCAGATTCCCCAACACCAGGACTGTCAATAATCACTATGCCTTTCTGAAATATAAATGACAAAATCCAAACTTAGGAAAAATGACTGGGAGTAAAACGACTGCGCATGAGAGCAAGGATTTTTTCTATCTCATGTTATGATGCAGCCTTGTTGTTTTCGCTTTTCTGCCAAAGTATACTACTAGTTGATCGAAAACAAAATGGACCGAAAATACTCTGCAACAATAATCACCTGCAAAAGACTATGAGGCCAAAAGAGTTCAATCTTCTTAAAAACTGAGCCTTTCTCGCGATCAGTCTTCACGTGAACGTAAGGGGAAATCTGCTCAAGGTAGCTTTGTTCAGAAGATCCTGCTGTCGTTTGCTCGAGAGAGATTATCTTAGTTGACAGTCCTGTTTCAGGATCCTTGTCTTTATAGTGTGCCACAATTCTGCGTTCCTCTCCAAACTTCAGTTCACATATGGTGGACGTTGTACTCAGAAGAGAGTATGGAAGAATTTCCTCTCCAAGAATAAGATTCACCAAGCTGCTTTTTCCAGAAGACGTCTCACCTGTGAATGCACCGAAAGGACCAGTATTAGAATAACTATTTTTAACTTCTTTAAGACTGCAAACATCGGAATCGTTTGCATTTCAAAATAAGAGTTTGTCGGGTGTTTTAGTGTAGCATAATTGCGTAAAATTTGTTGGACAATGTTAGACCGATAAAAATCGCTCATTGACTAGCGTCAACTCTCTTTTAAGTTAAATTCGGTAATCAGGAAATCAGGTTTGAAATGTCGGGTGTAGGGCGTTCGAAATATGTCTTAAAAAACGTTCGAAAAACTATTTTCTTCTTTATGTTAATTAGTCTTTAAAATGATGTTTGGAACAACATCACCATTTTGATTGTTTATTGTTCGTTTTTCGCGATAATTTGCATTGTTAGTTTTCTTTTACGGATCGATCTCATAAATACACCTTATTCGATGATTTAACAGATAAAACGCGCGGATATTTTACGAGTTGCGTAGTATTTTTTCGAGCCCCGCAGGGGCGAGAAAAAATGCGAGCAATGAGTAAAATGTCCGCACGTATTATCTGTTAAATCATCGAATAAGGGATTTATTATTCGACTGAAATTCTTGCATTTATAATAGCTTGTGTCCTGAAACCGTGATGCTAAGGTGTAATACGGCAGTCTACTGTGTAATACGCTCGGATATTTTGCGTGTTCTCTTTCCCTTATAAGGTAAAATGACGTCACAGTCGAATAATAAATCATAGTATAAGGTTGCTTCATGCACGACAAATTGTTTTATTATTTACCTGCCACAAGAAGGAAGTACTCCTTTTGCTTCAGTTGCTTCATGTGCTGTCTCATTTTCTCTTTAACATTTCCCGCATGCTTCTGCAGTAAAGTTAAAATCTGTTCATCCATTTTATCCGCCACAAAGTTGTCGACTTCGGTGTAAAATTTCAATAAGACTTGTCTTTTTCTGGCATCTTCTTCTTTGGCTTCTGATAAAATAGAGAAGGCCTAACGAAAGACCAAAAATATTGTAGGTCATGATAAAGTGTTTAATGTTTTACAAGCGATTGCGTTGCGACTCGACATTTTGAATCAAAGCTATTACTCCACTAGCGGTTTCCAATACCCCCGGCGGTACCATCAATGAAAATCAATCATTGATTGCAATCAGTACAATCAATAATAATCAATAATAATTCATTGATTAATATTGATTGATTCAACCAATCAATAAAATTCGATACTCACTCTCCGAAACATCTTAATTGCTATTGATAATTATTGATTTTTATAGATAATCAATAATTGATTACGCAACAGTTAATCCCGGTCTTTTGGCCGGACATCTGGTAACGTGGGATGGATATATGCACGAGTGATTGCACACGCACATTCTAGTCGGACTTCAGGGGGAAGTATTTTAAGGGGGAAGTATTCGGGGGAAGTATTTTAAGGGGGAGGTATTTTATTGATAACACATAGACCAAGATTTACCTGCATATAAGGATAAATAAATAGAAAAGAAACTAGTAACTAACGAACTAGTAAAATAACAATATGGATAACAAAACAATAAATCTTACAATCACACTAATATAAAGGGAAAGAGAGGGGCTGGATTAGAGTGGGTAAATAGGTTTAGGCACACTAGCGCAATAAACAGTCGTAAATTATACACAGAGTGTAGTCCGTTTGGATACATATTTATGTAGATGTAGATGTAGATGTAGATGCAAATAGCTCTGACTAACTCCTCGGCAGTAAAGAGATCAAGCTTTCCATTCAAATGCAGTTTTGCTTGATGTTTTCAGTTCACTCTCTTTAAACTGCATTTGAATGATAAGCTCGATCTCTTTATTGCCGAGGAATTAGTCAGAGCTATCTGCAGGGAGTAATAATTTAAGTCCGTGGAAACTTTCTGCGGTAATTTCATGATCATTTGTGAGACCGATGGAAAGTTTGACCTCTTATATTTCAAACATCAAAAAGCACGGGTTTGTATTCAAAATCAAACAGTTTAATTTGTTTGAAATTTTCCCATTTGGTGTGTGCTGCACTGTGTAGATTATGAGCATTTATTCGTTTGTCGCGGGTAGCCCCAAAATAGAAAGATATTTAGGAAAAACTGTTTTTCGCCATATGTTTACCGTTGCTATGGAAATGCTGATTAGCATAAAAGAAGCATCATCCAAAACTTTCATCCAAGCCTAACATCTGGTATCAAGTTCAGATTCATTTAGCTAAAGTAAGATTATGTATAAGCGCATTCAAAAAGGGAAACTTGTGTGACCCAAAAAAAAACTACTTGGAGCCACCTTAAAGAGTAAACAACACAATGGCATAGACTAGGTCTCAGATTGAATGTGGGATGGGGAGGGGGGGCAGCCAGAAATTTGAGATAGTGGGTTGCTTACAGGTAGTGGGGTTTAACCGTAATGCAATGAATGTGCTTTCTCTTTACATTCATGCTTCATTTATTATACAGAATTTGGAAGCAGAGGGTCTCTGGCTGCCTGGAAGTCCCATGCACCAGTAAGTTTGGAGCTCATTAGTGAAATTACTGCAGCCTGTACCTACCAACTTTAGGGGTTTTTATTTAATAATATAAAAGATATGGTCATGTTAGCTATCATTGTTAGGGGTCGATTACACAAATCTTCTTAAAATGACGTTTAAGATTACATAAAGGAAGTTTCAGCCCGGGCAAACGGGCAGAAAAACCTCATGTAATCAGAATGAAATTTCAGCCCGGGATGAAAAGCGAAGTCACCTGGGTAGAAAAGTGCACTTGGGCATGCGCAATGATTTGTTTTCAATGAAACAAGATGGCGGCGTGGGCTGTCAGCACCCGGAAGAGTCTAGATTCCATAGCTCAGAAGGAGCTCTGCACCTTATTGAGACTTATATAATTCTCAATAAGTGTCCGACCTCCTTCTGAGCTATAGAAGGTAGACTCTACCTGTCAGCCCAGGCTGAAATTTGTCAGGTAATCGCAACAAAATTTCAGCCCGCCGACCAGGCTGAAATTCGCCATGTAATCGGCCTCTTAGTAACATGTTCCCAGAAGAGAGATTTTTCGCTGAAAGTAAGAAAAACAAAGTTAAATACATGTACACTAGTGGTACATTATTCAATGTTTTTCCCATGTTTCTTATGAAATAGGCACAACATTCTACTGACACAGGTTTTAATTTTTCTACATTTTGTAGATTGTGCTTGTTGTTTGTGTACATGCCTCTTTTACAGAGGGAAGTAGAGGAAATAAAAGATGATTGGAACCAACATAAAATTAGATTACAGAAGAAAACAGACAGACCAAATGGTGTACCAAATGACCTGTATGACTTTCCAGAGGAAAAAGGTTTGTAAGGTCTCCATGACAACAACTTGACTGTTATTACAGATTTCGTTTTTATTAAGCGTTAAAATACACTGTTTGTACTTGTCAAAAGCCAAAAATTAATACTAATTAAACTAATATTTATTTCAACTTTCTTTGATGCAGGTGGTTTACAAATGGGAAAGAGCTACAGCGAGGCAGACTATGGCTTTGTGATCAACAAGTTCGACTTTGACAAAGAACTTAATTATTTGCCCTACAGCTTCACACAAGAGGCGGAAGAGTTTTGCAATAGAAATGCACTTCCCTTGTCAGTAGAGTTTGCCAAAGACACTTTCAACAGCCTCGTACAATTTTTTGAAAATGCATAAAGGTTCAGAAATCAAATACATATTCTTTATTATTGTAATAAGCAAGAGTTTTGGCCACAAAAGTAATGACTTTTCCACTCTCTTTTTCTCTTTATAAAATGTTATTGCAAATGGGAAATTAGTCATTTGTCATTTTAACAAAAATGTAACAGTAACCAATGTCAAAGTCATACATTTTCTATAGTGTCTTTATTCCATAGCTTAAGTGGAGTTCATTGTTTAGTCATTATTTCTTTACCAGATGTCAACATCTCCAACTATGTTTTGCAAGAAAGGCAATAATTCTGTAAATGAAGGTCGCTCTTTACTCTCTTGAAAGCACCTTTCTATTATAGCTCTTGCTTCAACTAGGACTTTGTCTTCTGGGATTGAAGGAAATTTACCCTTATTTATCTCAGCAACAACTTCAGCATATGAAAGACCATTCCATGCTGGAGTCCTTGTAAACACCTCCAACAAAATTACCCCAAAGGAATATACATCAACACTTGGGGATGGGGGCTTTCCTGAAAGCTGTTCCATGTGTTGATAGGCAAGGGTGCCTGCATTTGCCCCTTCCCTTGTCACCACGGTCATCATGCTTTTGACCTTTCCAACTCCAAGGTCACATATAATGGCCCGATTGGAAGGTTCTTCAACCTAAAAAAGGCAAAAAAACTTGAAAAATTGTCATAGGTTTTTCATTTTCATGCATGTACATGTATGTCATTGTCTAAAGGTGCTTTCCATCAGGACCAGTCTGAACACCAATTGAATGTGCCGTATTGAAGACAAGTTCCTTCAAGCCCAACAGAATGGTGCATACCTTTCAGAAATTGACCAGTCTGGCCAACAGGTTCTGACAAACCATAGCATAATACATGTACTTACAGTTTAACCAGTCTAGCCAGCCAAATGAAAGCAGTGGTGGATGCAGATCTTATCATAAGGTGTTGGGGGGAGTAAAAATGTAACATCCATAAAAAAAGAGGGGGTGGGGCCACTGGAAAGCACCCTCAGTTAAAAAATGTAATGCACAAAATGTTTTTACAGTACTGCTGCGAGGTTAAACTTTAAGTTTTGTCAGCCATCAGTCTATTTAGTAGCATGACCTACAGTGTAGCAAAATAGAAGGGCATATTTACCATAATATTTGCTGGTTTTAAGTCCTCATGGATGATACCTTTCTCATGAAGGTAGGCAGCACCTTGCGCTGCAGTATACAGCACAAAACCATTATACTTCTTGTCGAGGATCTAGATGTGAAAGAATTGAGAATAATTTGGTTGACTCAGGGGCATATGCAGGATTTTGCAGAGGGGGGTTACATCATAAGACATGTCCCATCTACCCACGCCAAATAGCCAGGTGGCAAGGAAAGGGGATAAAAAAAAAACAGATTTAATGGAGCAATTTAACAGCGAGTGGGGGTTCATCCGAACCCCCTCAAACCCCCCTGCGTACGCCCCTGTGACTGCTTTGAGAAACCTTGATGATAATTAGTGGCCAATAGATATGAGTCAAGTGCAAATATTATTCTCTATTTTCGGGTCTATGCAGTCCCCCCAAGAGCATTTCAAAACAATAGTTTATGTAAAATTTGGGGGCAAACAAAGTGTATTATGGGCAATTCGAAAATAGTTAATTGCAATAATTGGCTGGTGAGCCTAGGGGTAGTTAAAAACATGTTGGTCTGCCAGAAGCAAAGTACAATCAATCAATCTAGGAACCATAACTATCATATGACAAAATGTTTCTTTTTTGTACCTTGGCAGTTTTGGACTGGAATAAACCAAGTGCCAAAGCTAAGTTGCACCCTTTTATGTAATTTGTGACAATTAGTATGTCAGTGTCAGTCACAGCATCACAACATTTGGATGTCGTAAACGCCTGTGAAAACAAAGCAAAGCAAAACAAAGCAATTAAAATTAAAAATATGATCATTTACTAATTTTATTGATCCTTTAACTACAATAAATCATCCATATCAAATTCCACATTTAAAAAAGAAGGCAAATAATAATTTTAGACTTCAAAATAATTTCTTTTAAGTCCTCAGTTCATATCAGGTTATAGCAGATAAATGATGCTACAGTACAAAATGAGTGCTTCATTAGGTATGTGACATGTTAAAATTGTGCAAAGAAAAGCTCAGTAGGTTGAAATAATAAGTAAAAAATCATGCACCATGAAACCTTATGCCTTATGTATTTTTAGCATAACTGTAGAATTTCTACATACATGTACAGGTGTAATATAATTAATGATTTTTTTTTTAAATTAAGCGATGTTAAAATTGATATTTTTTTCTTCACTTGTTTAATTTATAATGGATGTTGAATGGTATATTTGTATAGATTTATTTATTATACAGGGCCCCTCTGGATACCAGCTTTGGCTGAATGGGCTACCTGTTTTAAAATGAACTCCAGGTGGGAAGTATTTTGGGAGCCAGTTGAAATTTAGTAACACATTTTTGGGTAGTGAGATTCTGGCAAGGATTCTTTTACATTAAGAAACATCATAGTGATAGTGGCCCATGTTTTAACAAGTGACAGGGCAAACAAGAATCACATATAACAAAGGTTATTGGCAATAAATGCACAGGTCAACCAAGGTAAAGACAACTGAACACTGCCACAATGTAAGCAGTATTGTGTTACAAAGACTAAATTTATAAGAGTCTGTATGGGACTGTGACGATTCTGTTTTAGAATATGTCAAATGGAATGTTTTGTGAATAAAAACGACTTACCCTGTTGTTGTATATTCTATCTGATTCTATGTAGTTTGTCAGCTTCTCAAGAATACAACACAACAACAGGGTAAGTTGTTTTTATTCAAAAAACATTACATTTTATATGTTATAGAACATATTGAATCGTCACGTTCCCATACAAACCCTTACAAATCGAGTTTTTGTAACACAATACCGCTTATTATATCGTGCCGGTGTTTCCTTGTCTTTAGCTTGGGCTGCCTATGGCTTGCGCAGCCCGAGCGATTGAATACCTATTGAATATGCATGAAATTGAATGACCCACGTGCACTTATTTAAATATGCCTCGAAATTTATAAATATTCATTTATTTAAGTTGCCTTGATTTGTCTTTAATCGAATTCCCCCCTCCCCTAAAAAAAGAACAACTGATATTATAAACAAGGTCAAAAGAAATCAAACGTGTTGCGCGCACGTGCTCACATTCAAAGCTCGCTAAGCTTAAAAATTGTTCCAAAATAGTACACCTATACGTTTTATTCCTACCTGATTCAGTTGAAATAATTCTTGAATGTCCGTTTGGACGAAGGAAGTCTTTAACTTTCCCCAGAAGGAATCGGGTAAATCCATAGCAGATGCAGCCAGGAGCGACGCCGGGAGCAGATCTGTTGCAGGAGACTCGCCCCAGTCTTCTCTTCCACTCCGATAAAAAAGTTAGGGGAGGGGGGGGGGGGGGGGGGGGTGGTCAAAGTCGAAATTGAGAATTGCGAACTGAGTTTACGAAACCGCGAATTCGGAATTGACTTTCTACTTTGCAATATCGAATTTTCGATTTTGAACTTTCCAATTTTGCAAATCGACCTTTGAGTTTGAATTTTGAATTTTGCAAATCGACTTTCAAATTTTGCTAGTTTGCAAATCGACTTTTGAGTTTGAATTTTGAGTTTGCAAATCGACTTTTGAGTTTGAATTTTGAGTTTGCAAATCGACTTTCGAATTTTGCTGGCCACTCTCGGCCACCGTACCCGACAGTTGTCTCCTAAAGCTTTCTTCATGGATAGCATGTACCAAGGAAGGAAATTTAAGTAGAAAAGAAGCTTTAAGAAAGGAGAAGTTGTTTTTCTGTTTCCAATATTCCAATATGGACTTTTTGTGACTAACACATTTGAGTTACTAGTAAAGAATAACTTTATTAAACAGGGTTTAAAAAGCATCAGGCCTGTACTGATTGGCCTTTACTAATTCCTCGAAAATCTTAGCTGACCCGAGTATCGCTTTGAAAACAAAAGGCTTTTATTGTCCCACGAGACAAAGTTTCATATAGAATTTCTCAAAGGAAATCTCTAAATTTTCTTCATATTCAAATCAATAGTCATGATTGGTGATGCGATTGTAATGCCTTACGAACAGCTATTCTACCAAAACGTAGGGTGCTTTCCATTATGCCAAAATTTCCGGAAATTTCGGTTGGAAATTTAATGGAACGGTCCGGACCAAGCGAAAAATTACCGGTCCAAGTGGATCACCTCTAGAGGTGGTCCACTTGGACCGGTTGGACCGGTCGGACCAAAATTTACCGTTCCATTTTCACAAATACCACTCTTCTGTCTCCCTCACTGAATTCACCATCATGGCGGCCATGAAAAACAAGCCTACTTGTTATCAGTGTTCTATTTATGACTATAAAACTACAGATTTGACAGTTCTGCTCATGCATGCATGTTCCACGATTTCCGGTACGTGACTGTATTATGAAATGTTCAAAGTTTTGCGATTTTAAAGGTTAATCTTTAACCATTGCTCATGTTGTCATTTTTCTGCGTGTTTTCTCAATTTCTGTTTACAGAAGTTGAATATTCTGAATGTCCACAAGTGAGTGGTGAAAGCCAAATGATGCCCCATGCTTCAGATCCGGCTTTTTCCTCGCTCACAGACCAGCACAGTACCGATACAAAGTTGGAGAAGTGGGAATTCAATTCGGTCGGGTCGCTTCGATCGGAAAATGTCGTTCCATTATTCAGCGGTTGGTCCGAGCGGTCCCTGACCGGTCGGTTTCATATAATGGAAAGCACCCGTATATTCACTGGGTGGACACACTGTCTGTGCTCCAAGCGTTGCTCGATTCGTCATGCGATGAAAATTCCCGGGTTCCCGGTGGGGGGGACTCCCATATGAAAATGGCGGGGTGCTCGTCGAAAATTTTCGGAAAACACCCTAAAAGGTACCAAAATCTTGTTTGATGGGTGTGGCTTAAATGAATTTTTGCCCCTAAAAGGTACCAATTCTTAAACAACACATGTCATATTCTGTCTCATACCCTAAAAGGTACCGTGATAATTCTAACTGTGGTCATTTTACATTTAAGTACCCTAAGCGGTACCAATCTGCAAATTTTGACCCCTAAAAGGTATGACGACCACCCCGTCATTTTTATATGGGAGTTCCCCCCCCCCGGGCGAAAATTTGCTCTGTCAGTACATATGCTATACAGGAGATACAGAACTCTCTTTTGATCTGATGATGAGGCAGGGGGTAGAATTAGTTTTCAGTCTAATTTCTATCCAGTCTGCGCTTGCATCCAATCGAATTTAACTCACACATCAAACAATAAGCTAGAAAGGGCAGATTACTTCGCTCTTAAAAACAGTTGGTCGGGAAAATCGGTTAGCTGTTGGTGTAGAAATAGTAGTTTCATGTGGAAGTAACGAACTGGTTGAGTAAATCAGGGTCCTTTCTCAAGCTTCATTTAGGTGATTTCAGCGGTTGAGTTGAATTTTAGCCACAATATTTCTTTAGCCCACTTCGTCATGTACTAGCTGTTGCCGAAACTGCTCTATTTTAGCCACTGGTGTTTGTTATAGGAAGTTGCAAAACAAAGTGAAAGGGGCCGGTCAGCCCCAGATAATGTTTCCTTCCCTTCCGGCCTCGCAATTCCGAGAACAGTCGACTCAGTCAGTAAGATTTCAATAAACTTATAGATCATGCTAATTTTTACGAAAAACTTCCTTAATGGCTTTGAACATAATTTAACAATGGGTTTATGTGAACAAATTTAAATTTACTAAAAAAATTAAACAAAGTTAGAAAATGGTGGAAGAAATTAGTACTCAATGGCTCCGCGGATGTCCAGTGCCAGCTCCTTGTTAAACGGTATACTGTATGTAGGTTTAACTTTAGTTATCAACTCTATGTTCAATTAACTGTTATTGATATCTGTACCTGTCCTGCTGACCAGTTAGGCGTCTTTTCTGCCTGGCTTAATTCAGTTCTTACGCGAGATTTCATCTCGTCCAGCGTTTTTAATCCTTCGCACGATACACCAAGGGCCTCCATTGTTTTTGCCATCTCCAAAATGTTCATGCTGTCGATACTTTTCACTTTGCTAGAAGCCATTTTACTTGAACAAGTTATGACAAATAGCAAAGGCTTCAGCTGATCTAAAGAAACGCTATTTAAAGGAACACGGACTTCCTCTGAGTCCAATAAATTCCATCGCAAATTGTGCGTGGAAGCTACAACTCCCGACAAAGTAATATAATTCTCAGAAAACTGTAAATTAAGAAGAAGGAGCAGGAGGGGTGGGGTGGGCGGGTACATTTTTTTCTTTATTTTTTTTTGCTCAATGGTAGTAGATTTGGGTTAGAAATAAATGACTTTTTTCTTTTGTTTGTTTTTGCTCTGTTTTAAGCCCGGAAACTGTGCTGTTACTTTCGATGCTGAGCCCGATTGCATTGTGATATATTTTAAACTCGCGAGCGCTAAACTGATGCGATGGAAACTTTATATTACCGTCTGTGGGACTCACCACTAAAGTAAAGTGCCGCTTTGGTTGACCTCTTTTAAAAGTCATAATCTCGGTGTCAAGTTCCCGGAATGTGATGCCATGCAAACGCATGCTCAATCAAAGTGCCCTTTGGGCTATCTCCTGTAAGTTTTTTCCCATCATGCAGTGCTGTCATATTATGTCGGAATATTGTTGTTACTGTTTCAGTTCTTCCCTAGACATGCACCACCACTTATACAATAATGGCATTCTCGTCATTTTTAACAGAGTGTAACACATGTACATGGTAACAAAATCTCGATTTGTTGTCCAGCTCAGAGATTGAGCAAGTTTTCTATAACTGTTATCATTCATAACATTAATTACTAGCTTTCAATTGTCATTTGCTGCAGCAAAAATGCCAGCATCACTTTACAGATGGTGGCTCTTAGTGAAGTGATCATAGCAAGTATACTCGACGAGGACCCAGCCTGTGTAGAGATAGGGTATACCACAGCATACCACCTATCTAATGAGTGTAATGGACGCCTTTTTTTGGCCTAAAAATCAGAGATGAGAGTTTAATATTCTGTCGGCATGAAGCTTGCATTGCTAGTAAAACGGCACAGGAATATTATTATCTTTCTCTCAGTTTCTACTCCTGATAGAACGAGGGCTATGAGAACAAGACACCATCTTTTTAGGTGGGGCGAGAGGGGGTACATAAAGAGACCACCAGTCTTTTTATTAAATGGTGGTTCCTGTCCGAGAGACCATTTCCGTTAGTGATTTTTATCTAAACCTAGGTTGTTTTAAGTATGTGTAACATGCAATATCTTCAACAAAAATAATTTATTGTCGAAATATTAAATTGACATTGTAGAAGTTTTTTTTAAGTTTCTATTTAAGCTAATAATTTTAAGCCATTAATTTAAGTAATCAATAAATGTCAGTGTTATATACAAGCTATGTGATCTTTCCTTTTGTGATGTACTGTATAGTCACAGAGCAAACCTTATCCTTTAGTTTAGAAAAATGTTGTGCGATTTTGAAACATGTTTTAAATTCTACGACACCAGGCCAGAGGAAAATAATTACCGAGACGCAGTAGAGAAAAAAAAAAAAGACATTGCAAATTAAAGTGAATTTAACTGAATGTCAATGCCTGTTGTTCAGATCAGGCGACATTCTGCGAAGGTTCTGTCAAGCACAAGACACAAGACACTACTCCACAAAAGAATAATTAACCTCAAGAAGTATTGTTTCCAATAAAGACATGCACAACATTTTCATTCTTGGATCTTAGACTACATCCGTGAGGAAACACTTTCTCGCAAGTCTTGCACGCGCTAGACTATTTAAGTCTATTAAAATAGACATTAAATCACGGCCTAAGAAATTTTCTGATTCTCAGTAATATTTTCACAACGATCAGAATACAAACTTCAGTCGATCTAACAAACGAGTCTAAGCCAAATTAAAGAAACCCTAATATACATCAGGAGAGCTATTACAATGAAGGCATGGATAATAGACAGATAAAATAATTCTAATCAGTTCTTTTGTCAACATGAAAGCCTGCTGAAATTATCAAGGACCAATATTATCGAGCAACATGTTATATATTCCTAGGGTGATCTAATGTATACCTACTTTAGAAAGCTATTCTAAAGGCTTTTTTAAGAATACTTTTTACGACTTTTGCCTGTCTCATTTTATACTACTGTATATAAATGGATCGTGAAGCGAAATAAGCTATTTCACAGTTCGACGGAATACCAGATATATTAAACCATCCATAAGGAAAACTAGGCCCCGTAGCCCAAAACAAACAGACCAAAATGAACCAAAATGAGGCCTTAAAAAGTCACTGAAACCTAAATGTTTGAGCCTTAAAATGAACAAAAATTACATACCAAGATTAAAGACCAACCGGCAAAATCAGTACATGTAATCCTGAAATATACACTGTACAAGAATCAGAAGAAATTTTCTACTGATTACACACTTATTGTCGCTTGATAAAATAAAACTTTTTTATTCACATGTACATACAGCGTTTGTGAAATTCTTTCTGACACTTTCAAGCACCCGTTGTAAGATGGATTCCACACTGTACAGCAACAATGCTACTACTTACCTTAAACTCTCTCTTCCCTTTCTTTGGAACGTAATGCTATAAACAATATCAGTTCATTTTTACAACTGATTGGGAAATATTAAGCACACATCGTAAAGGATGTTAGCCAATTCAAGCGCACGAAAGATGATTCATCTCTACCGGACCGATCGATTTCCAAAGGCCTAGTACTGGAATTGCAAGTTGATCTGACATAATAATTATAAAGGGAATATTCATACTTTTTCCAAATTTCCCATCCAGACAAAGCCAGAAAGAATCCCACCGAATTTCATGCTGCTAATATGCCAGCAGTAAGTACATATAAATAAACGTTTCATTACAAAGTTCATGAAACATGAGAACCCGGCTAGTGAACGTGCATTGTTACTAAAACAGGGAATGACCTATAATGACGTACATGCCACAGCGAACAATAAGTTTATTGGTGAAACTCATGTTCCCTTAAAACATGAAAACTGCCATAATCGTAGGCCGCAGAAATCATTGCTATGCAGAAGAGAATTAAACAGTAGGAATCTTACCTAACTGAATGCAAGGGCATTTTTCAAAACAGCGATCGTGTAAACAGGCAAAATGCATCTGCTTCTTTCCTTAAGTTTTCAGATTTCATCTTTGATATCAAATACTTATTTTCTAAAAATATCATGATTATAACATATGTTGTTATATTTTCCTCTAAAAACGCGTTTTGTACTAATACCTAAACTTAAAAACTCTGAATTCTAATAACCCAAATCTATATTTCACAATTACATTTCTTTTGCTTTTGTTTGTAAATATCTACTTTATTTTATATAGAAATTCTGGAAATATTTCTTTCTTTTTTATGACGCATTTAATTAAAATCGACCTGTTTATTAACCTTTATTGAGAAAAACGGTTTAGGTTAAAAGGATGTCTCAAGAACTCTTGAATTTTTGATAAAATACAGCCAAATAACTTGCTTTCTATCTCTTGGAACGTTGTCTGAAGTCTTAGTTCACTAAATCAAGCTATGAATATATGGCTTTGTCAGGCCACAAACGTGCGCTACAAATGAATCACTCTAATTCATAATAAACAAAATAACGAGAGCTTGAATTTTTGATAAAATACGGCCAAATAAATTGCTCTCTCTTCTAACGTTCTCTAAAATCGTAGTTAACTAAATCATCAACGTAGGAATATATCGCTTTGTCAGGCCATAAACATGCGCTCGCTAAACCGCTTTCAAAAAATATGCTACTCGACTCTTGTGTTCTTATCATAGTATCTAATTTTACAATTAAACGAGACTTACCTGTAAGTTGACGTTTGATTTGAATTCTATCCTGTCATCAGTCCGGAACGAAGGAGTAACATGAGAAGCACGCGCGCTAGCTTATTGAGCCATTATTTAAAGAAAGGGCTTGTTGGAGGTCAAAGGAACGAAGGAGAAGGGATGGGTAAATGCCAATAGGGAGGGGATGTTACTCCTTCGTTCCGGACTGATGACAGGATGGAATTCAAATCAAACGTCAACTTACAGGTAAGTCTCGTTTAATTGTAAAATTCTATCTGTCATCAGTCCTAAGTCACTACGGAGTACCATGAGATTTCAAAGCCTGTGAGATCCAACAGGGTCATGCAACGTACCAAATATTAGTGACGTACGAAGTCATAATAGGAGACGTAACAGGACGTCCAATAAAACAACAACAATTGGACTTTAATAGAACCAAAGGCAAAATGGCGTGACAAATATGTTGTCAACTCAGAATATCTAGACGATGTATAGATACAATTACATTTCCGGTGATTATAAGAAGAACGGTGAAAAGGGCTAGTCAACCTGAACACCGGAGTCAAAATGATTCAATAGCGTTTGTCCAAGGTTGCCACTAATGGACTTATTAGTGTTCAGCAAATGTTCGAGCGTTAGAACATCCCCCAGCCTTGAGGATATCCGCTAGAGGAAGCTGTAAGAGGAGGAGGCTGTTCGACTACAGTCAAACCTGTATATAACGGCCCTGTATATAGCGGTCACCCTGTATATGACGGTCACCGAACAACTTCCCAAACATCGTGCCTTATATTTACTGTAAAGTTTACCTGTATGTAGCGGTCACCTGTATATAACGGACGCGGTCACCCTTAAGACTTCCCGAATCCACAATTTCATTATTTTTTACCTGTATATAACGGTCACCAAATTGGATTACGATCAAACTAATAGCGAAACGTGACAAGCCTTATTCAACAGCTCATCTGCAAGATGCCATCATTCCAATATAGGCCATGACTATCGCAAAAGACTTGGATCTTAGACTCTTTAAGCCGTGATGAAGAAACACTATCTCGCAAGTTAGCTAACCGCAGACTTGCGCTCATCTTCGCCCACATTAAGGACCGAGCAATGAACTGTTCCTAAGCAGCGACTTATTCCTATACTTACGCAGCTACTGCTGATCTTGCAACACTTTATAAGTAACGCTCCACATAAGAACTACAGTAAACTTCATTGTTCTGTGGCATTGGCTCTTTCTCACATAGAATGTCTTTGATTTCAAGAATAGGGGAGGGGCTAATGGTTTATAATTATATTTCAGTATAAAAATAACGAATAGCCATTTGCGTCAGATAAATTTTAGGAAATGTTCGTGCTTAACTAATCAAAATAGCAGAAGACAATAGCGAATAATTTTGCTTCTTTGATGAAGTTCGGCCTCAAATACAATTTCTTTAAAAATTTGCATGTTTTGCGATTGGGTCTTAAATTACATGAACCCTTTAAAAAATCAAACAAAATGCACCTTGAAACCTAACATTTTAGCGGTCTTTGAGTCTAGACCAATCAGATCACTAGTTGTAACAATGAAAATTTGACATTCCATCGTGCATTGCCGTTAGCACTTTCCTTCTTATGCGAATCATTACTTAAAAGTGAGCCAAAACAAATTCCAATGTAATATGCCAAGAGCTAGCAAACAAACAACGGCATACAACTAAATACTGCATTCTAAACGGCTCTGGAAAGCGTAAATTCCTCCTAACCGTATCAACAGCTAGAGATTTTTTCTAAAATCAAAGAATTGACGACGTTTAGAACAACAGGCCTGTTTAATATATCTTTATTTTGATCTTAAAAGAAAAATGTGTCAGGCAATTACTACCTATTCTAAAGCTGGGCTAAAATGCTTTTAGTGACGAGCAGGATTTGTGCTATGCCTGTCACTTTTTATAACCACGCACATTTAAGGGGCCTTTTTTCGTATTTTGGACGTTGCTGTTAATTGTTATTGTCATAAAAACGTTACTCATTAACTTCCAGTAGAGTTTAAAGGAAATCAGATATAGCGGTCACCCTGTATATAACGGTCACCCGGTCATTCCCAAGGGTGACCGTTATATACAGGTTTGACTGTACTATGCGCCGAGAATTCCAGCATCCTGGAGCAACATATTGTAACGCAAACTGATCATGCATGAAAGGCAAATAAATAGTTTCTTTAAACCTTTCAAAACACTTCAAATAAAGAGCAATAATCTTTAATATACCTGTATCTTCCTAACTGTTCACTACTTGACTATCTTCTTACGAAACGAGAATTTTATCTTTTTAATATTATCGCTTCCAAAATCGAGCGCGTGACAGTTGTGATGTCTGCGCGCGAGAGTGGATAAGTTAACCCATCCCGTTGACCTGATTATCACTTTCAGTTTTCTTGATGTCCTAAAGTTTCGAGCCCGAAGTTTTACCATTCAAATGAAAGCTACACGTATCTTGGAAGCAGTACTTTCACTGGAGTTCCTTTTTGCAATCTTCCGCACAGGGAGCAGAGGAGCCAAATTTGACCTTTACGCGTTCGATCTCGATCTGTTGTTTACGAGTCTGTTTTTCGCCCCAGCGGGACCCCAAGCGTAATCGGAGCTTTCCGTTAGGTAACCGCAAATTGCTGACTGTGGGCGCCACAAAATCGTTACGCAGCAAGAAGAGAGACTGTCTCTTTTTCTTCTCGGCACTTCGTGCCTCGCTCGGAAAGCTTCACTTTCCGGAAAGCGCCGATTACGCTTGGGGTCCCGCTTGGGGAAAAACTCGAAAACAACAGATCGAATAACGCAAGACACAGCGCGCGTTTTAAGCTTAAAGATCGAACGCGTATTAGGTCAAATTTGGCTCCTGTGCTACCCGCGAACTTACGCACTATCAAAACAATTTCAGGAAATTGAATGTCAATCAAATGCGTTTTTCGATAGGATATCAGAACACGCAAGACTTGTACGACACGCACATCATTTCGATCTGCTTGCTTGCTTGCTTGACGCCTTGCTTTCACGAACGACAAAGAAAACGGACAACCCCGACTTCAGTCACTTTCGAGCCAATGACGACTACTTAGACCACGGAGTTTCACGTGTCACTCTAAAATGTTCTTTCCAAAGAAAATTTAGCGCTGGATTTGCCAACAAACTACGGAACCAGTTTTGTGGACGTGGCCAAACCCAAGCTCTTCTTCTTCGTTGCGTGTTTTGACTCATTTGACTGAAAAGCGTCAACATAAACCGGCGTCGATTTCTTTGTCTAATTCTAAATTCTTCTTCCACAACGAGAAAGTGAAAAGCTTGGTGAAGTAGCAAAGCCCGCTGTCATTGCAGCAGGAAAAATAAAAGCCAAATAAGAAAAGCAATTTTGAGCTTTCGAGGTTGCATGATGTAAAATAAATGTTAACATCTTTGCCGCACTCATGCACATGCTTGAATATACTTGGCGTGTAATTTGATTGACAGCTCTGTCACTTGAAGTATACTCAGAATTTTAAATATGAACGCTTATCAATGTAAGTAAACATACGTGATTTAAAGTATACTTGAGGTCTTTGATTACTTAAGGTCTATTTACTACGCTAGTATGGAGCGTTTCCATTTTAAAAATGGTGATAAGTGACAAATTGGTTTAGTCCCTTGAGATTTAGAATGAGTCTGTGGCCCCCGTCTTTCTTAGGTCTAATGAAGATGGGGAAAACACTTCATAAGAATCATGATCAGTTGTTTCAATAATACTTCTAGGTAGTAGTTTTGCTACTTCATTGTCAATAATGGCACATTCTTCAACAGAGAAAATAGCCCGGGGAAAATAGATTGTGGGCGTGTAGTGTTAAATGGCCTCGTGTCCAACTCAAGAGTTGCACCTCTGACAGATGTCAGAATTTCCTTATCAGAGGTAATCTGCCGCCAGGCGCTAATGGACTTGGTTATGCAACCAGCCCTATATTTAGTGTATCTAGACTCCAAATATTCCTTTAGGTCACGTACCGATTTTTTAATGTTTTTCAGAGATTGTATTATGTCCTCTCAGTTCGGTTCTTGGAGGTGGTTTTTTCTGGTCCTTCCCTAAAATTACGGCTTGCTCTCTCCAGGCCTGGAGTGTTTGCCAAAATTCTTTTGTGCCCTGTGCTTGTTATCATAATGGAAAATTGTATGGGCGGGAAAAACGTGTCGCGCCAGATTTGCCTGCGTCTATGGCTTTCCCAAGGTTGTTCGTATCTTTAGCATCGCGCACTTGTTTGGCTAAGTCGGCCCCAAATAGCAAATCTGAACGACTGGCCGACTCATTTGCCTGGGTGCAAAGCGAATGAAATTCAGCTTTAAGGGCCGGTTTAATCTGCTCTCGGCGTAAGCGGGAAGCTCCCCGACAGCGTGTCCTATTAGGACAATGGCGTCGATATTAGCGGCCAGTGTTTCTTTATCTGTGTTCGGTTTCTGGTTCACTAATCGATCACTTGCTTTTAAAATGACTCACAGGTCGGCTTTGCGCTTAGAATTATTCATTTGATCCCAAATTTCTGGGTTGACTCTTACGGTGGATATGTCGGCGCAATTTTCAGGTTTGGCGTGTTTAGCCAGTAGTGCTTTGAGCTTATCGTTGGGAAGGGTGATGCCCCACCATTTGGACGCTATGTTAGCGAAGCTTTGATTTATTTTGGCGCAAATATTTTTATCATCAATGAGGTGAGCCTCGAGAGATTTGAGATGGCGCTTCGACCTCATTAGAGTTCGATCCCTCAAGGAGATCCGTGTGTTTTGGCGCTCAGCAATCGTTTTTAATAAGGAGGCCATTGTGCCCATATTTACGTTTATTTCTGAAAGTGTTTGCGCTAGGTTTTCGCCAGGTTGGCTTGTAGACCGACCTGCTTCAGCAGGGTGAGTGATCTCAGGTTGAGAATTATTGCCAGGTTGGCTGTCTGACGCACCAGTTTGGTGGCTAGCCTCAAGTTTATCGTTTTTAGCTGACATGATGAGCAATTAAGAGGTTACGGCACAATTTTTGGATGTAGATTGCTAAAGGGAAAAACGAAAAGTAGCAACCAATAGTTAGTGATCTCTATTCAGATTGTAAATACTCACGACGTTAAGTATCCGTCGTTTCGGCTCCGCAAGCGAGCGTACAATGGCTCAATAAGCTAGCGCGCGTGCGTCTCATGGTACTCCGTAGTGACCTAGGACTGATGACAGATAGAACAGTAATGTGCTAACAAAAATGCAACAGGAATGTCCCCACAAATTCACTAAAAAGTCTATTAATAGTATCTAACGCATTTTTTGCTAACAAAAATGCATAAAGAATGCATGTTAGACCACATAAACTCCTTGATAAAAATAAGGCCAAAGAACAACAGTTTTATTGCGTGATCAATAATCAAATTAAGACTCCTGCATGTGAGCCAACCCGTGAATACTGAAGAAATGCCCTACACATCGCTGGTTCATAGTTGAGCGACCCTTCCTTCCAAAAAGGTGTCGAAATGTAGTCAAATAGAAATTTTAAATTTAGACATGTGCTTTGTAGATTTGGTTGAGGAGACACTCCCGGGGGGGAATCCCATATAAAAATGACGGGGTTGCTCGTCGTACCTTTTAGGGGTCGAAATTTGTAGATTGGTACCGCTTAGGGTACTAAAATCTGAAATGACTACCGTTAGAATTATCGCGGTACCTTTTAGGGTATGAGCCGAAAAAATATGACAGAATATAACGTGTTGTTTTAGAATTGGTACCTCTTAGGAGTAAAAATTATTTTGAGCCACGCCCATCAAACAAGATTCTGGTACCTTTTAGGGTGTTTTTCGAAAATTTCCCACGAGCACCCCTGTCATTTTTATATGGGAGTCCACCCCCGGGAGACACTCAAGTCCGTGGAAGCTTTATTGTATCAATTAACACTTTCAATAAGATTGTCAAATTTATCTTTTCAACGCGTAACGCAATGGACGGTATTAAATTATAAACACGGCTCGATATCTTTTAAAATACCGTAATCCGTAACATGATGTGTGTGATATTTAAGGTCTACATGCACTGTTCAGTAGAAAAACGCACTAGGATATACTTTCACTCGAGAAACAGATCCACTGACGAATAATTAAGGACGTTCGCGCTAATTGTTTATGCGCATCCTTACTGCGCCCGCAATTCATGTCGCAACGCCATGAGCGCGCAAGAGAAGAAAAGGACTGGTAGCCGTTGCGTTAACTTTGCTTAGATTTTTTTTTGATAGATAATTTTCTTTGCCACTTCTCGACAGATTGTGAAAAAATGAACAAAAAATCAATGTAGGAAGTTTAATTTTTTTTCCCCATTTTTCTACCCGCGCGACATCGAATCCTGCCAATTTGCGGCTGTCAGAGTTCGCAAATTCTGTTATTTAAAGATTATTAAAATTTACTTTAACAAAACGTCACCAGTTGAATGAATTTGCTGAACAGATCTACTCACATAAAATTTGGGAAAGAAAGTTGCATTTTAGAGATTTATTTGAAATATTTTTAGACTAACAGACATTGGGGTCTCATCTCGTAAGGAACACCAATTTTTCAAAATTAGGGTCGCCTTTCAGATATCTTATCTCGGAAACGAAGTCGGTGATCCCCTCATTTTTTGCATTTCTGACACGAACAACTCATAACCTAGCTGTAGCAAAAGTTTTATAAAAAAAATCAATGTAAAAAGATTTTCGCGCGAACGTCCTTAAAGTTGACCTTTGGCGCATAAACGCGGCTGCCACTGCCAGGTGATATGGCTGTGCGCATGAATAAGGTACTGGCCAGACCGCGGGGTTGGTGTTCGAGTGTGTCATCACTTGCTTTTTTCGTGTTTTTCCATTTCTCTCCTATTTCAAACAACGCGTATTTGTGTCACGCTAAGGCATGAAAGACACAATGAAATTTGGTTTATTTATCAAAAGACTTTAAATGCAAAACATCTTTAAACTTATTCGTTTACTGAATAAATTAGTTATTATTATCGCTGGTTTCACGTTCTTGTTACGCAACGCGTTAGTAACTTAGGTGACAAAAAGTTTACAGCCCATGGAGGGAGGGAGGGAGGGAGGGAGGGTGGGAGAGAGGGAGGGAGGGAGGTTGATGCTGTATCAATGGTATCAAACAAATGCCCAGTCATTGGTGAATAAATTATGGTTAATGTCATGACGTAACAGGTTACAGTATAACCTGTCAAAGACACCCTTTTAGCTTTAAGTGCTGATTACTAAAAAACGAGCTTTTCGATCTATATAATAATTAGCATATTAAGATACAACTTTAGAACTACCTTACATGTCTCCATAATTGACTCTGGGAGTGAACGAGATAAGCAAAAACACCAACATCTTGGCTGCAGCCTAAATACAGTTGCTGTTTTTAATCAACATTCCGAGGCCATTTAGAATTAAACAAAGACGTTATCTAAAAAACCATCCTGATGACATCTGGATTATATATGCCAAATAACAACTTCATAATTTGCCTTGGGAAAGGCGCTAAACAAATGCAAATAGTATAGAGTTCTCAATCTAACATATAAAGTAAAATGTGATTATACTATGAGATTGTCACTAACAAAATCTAACAATACAATTAAGAACTCACTTAAAAATCTAACATTTACAATTAAGAATTCACTTTGAAATTTATTTTGCAGCAAAAAACAGTTACGATCTCTAGACTGAATGAGGGATCTCAGACTGAATGAGGGAGATCTGTCGATAAGATTATGTTGTCATTTATCGCCTCCAGTTTCCACTCAGCCATTTTCCTTAGCCACTGCGAACCAACTTCGTTCCCAGTGCTTTTTTGTTTTTAAAATGGCGGCTCGTAAAATCCCTGGACCAAGGATACCTGATTGCAAGAAAACTAATGTGGTTGTCAATTGATGTAAATAACCTCAGAAAATAACATTTCATTATGTGTTACGTGAAGTAATACGCACGATACTTGGGAGTATTTTGGCAGCCTTGTGCAGGGATTTCTACTGGTCACCATTTGGGACTCGGCGGAGAATGTCCTTGGGACATTTCATTATGTGTTACGTGAAGTAATACTCACGATACTTGAAGTATTTCGGCAGCCTTGTGCAGGTATTTCTACTGGTCACCATTTGGGACTCGGCGGAGAATGCCCTTGGGATCGGGACGAGGTTGTCAGTGGACCCCTGTGCGTTTCACTCTATACTCTAAGATCCACAAGGATGCATTCTTAATGTAACTGCAACTGTAGTCGCAGTGTAACAGTTCAGCATTAATTGTGTCAGTGCGCCCGGGTCCCTCTCAACCACTACGGTCAGGTGCACGTGTTTAGCTCCTTGAAGACTACGAGAAGTCTCTTATTTCTCTCAAGGATAGTCTAACGGGCGAAATGGGCAAAATAACACGCGTGATCACCCGCTCAACTATCCCAGCGCAGTTTAAGTTCCTTATCTGATGCAACTTTATGCAGCTGTCATTGTTACAAAAGCCGGAGAGGGGTGGGAGTGGTTATATGTGGGATATTTGACTTTCTGAGAAATACCCACTCTTAGGCCAAGAATATGAGTCCAGTAAGATAAAATTCGCCACCTTGGACAAACTATTTATTATCTTTTACCCACATATGCCCGATGTCTAACCCACAACTCAAGCTAAGCTGATCCCTTAAAACGTGACATTATTGATCCCTCAATACACGTCAAGTTATAAATTCATTAGTTTTCCATTGGTTCAATTATTTTGGTTTTTCTAATTAATGTAAAAAAAAAAAAATGCTAAATCAGTCTATAAACTTGACATTATTGAATCCTCAATGAACGCCAACTTGTACTCTAATTTATTATCATGTTCTATTAATTTTTCATTGATTCAAATACATATTTTGGGGGAATGCAAAAAAAAAAGCTAAATAAGTCTTTACAAACTTGACATTATTGAATCCTCAATAAACGCCAACTTGTACTCTAATTTATTATCATGTTCTATTAATTTTTCATTGATTCAAATATATATTTTGCTTCTGCAAAGTTACATTATGCTAAAAAAAATGCTGAAATAAAGTCTTAAAAATTTGCATTGTTAAGTAATGATCCGCACAAGAAGGATAGTGCTGAACTGTAACTGTAACTGTAACTGTAAATCTTTATTTAAACACGGTAAAATCATCAGGAACCTAACCTAGCTAACCTAACTAACCTAAACAAATTACAAAGCTAACTACAATTAATCTAATAACCTGTTTTTCATGAATGCCGTGTGTAGTTTAAATTAAAAATTCAGATAAGCTGAACGTTTAAATTGACTTAGAGATTTCATTTCTCTCATATCACAGGGTAGGCTGTGAACGGCAATGCACGATGGAATGTCAACTTTTTTCATTGTTAAAACTAGTGATCTCATTGGCCTAGACTTAAAAACCGCTAAAAGGTTAAGGTTCAGGGTGCATTAAGTCTAATTTTTTTAAGGTTTCAAGTATTTTGAGACTCAATCGCACAACATGCAATTTTTAAAAGAAATTGTATTTGGGGAACTTCATCAAAGAAGCAAAATTAGTAGCTATTGTCTTCTGCTATTCTGATTGGTTAAGCAAGAACATTTCCTAAAATACACTTGACGCAAATGGGTTTTCTGTATTTTTATAATGAAATATAATTATGAACCATCAGCCCCTCCTCTATTCTTGAGATCAAAGATTTTCTATGTGGGGAAGAGCCAATGCCGCAGAACAATGAAGTTTACTATAGTTCTTATGTGAATCATTACTTAATTCTTAATGAACGCCAACATATGTATTTATCAATTTATTCATTCATTTATTTGTTTATTTGTTTATTTATTTAATAGTTTTAAAAATCTGTCGTTGGTTTTTTTAAAGTGATTCTAAGAAAGCTAAAGTAGTCTCTTTAAGCTTGACGTTATTCCTCGATGAGTGCCAGCTTATCACTGAGTATTGTTTTATTAATTTGCCAATGATTCAAATATGTATTGTTGTTTTTTAAAGAAATGTTAAAAAAGCTCAAAAGGACTCTTATGAAACGTGACATTATTGATTCCTCATGAAACGCCAACTAATAATTATCCATTGATTCAAATATGTGTTGTGCATAATTAAATATTTGAAAATGATGCTAAGCATTAAACTGAAAAAGTCCCACAAACTGACATTATTGATTTCTCAATGAATGCCATCCCTTTAATTTTTCATTGACTCAACTATCTGCTTTGCTTTTAAAAGTGATACTAAAAAAAGCTTAAATATGCCCTATCAACTTGACATTATTAATTTCTCAATGAATGTAAATATATTAGTTTATTAATTTTTCGTTGATTAAATATCTGCTTTGCTTTTTCAAAGTAATGCTAAAAAGCTGAAATATACTTTTTAAACTTTGCATCATTCATCCCTCAATAAACGCCAAATAATCAATTTATCCGATAACGGCTTTATCAGTAGTTTCTAACCCTACTAGCAGCATACTTGTTTCATTGTGACATTCCCTAGCTGTGGGGCGTTTCCCTGGGTTCTCGTCCCAACATTGCGTCATCAGTTGTTCCCAGAGGAGAGGAGGTTTTTTGCACCCTTCTCTGTCCACTGGACGGTTACCATTATCCACCCAGTCGAACAAATCTTGTCGCCTTCCTCCTGGAACGTCAGCGAAGGCCTGCTGTCCATACCACATCTCCCATAACATTATCCCCAGACTGTAGATGTCTGCTTTGGTGTCGTACACCTGTCGATGAAACACCTCGGGTGCCATATAAAGAGGTGTTCCTGCAGAAGTGTCTGTGATTGATTCTGTTGGCTTAGCCAGGCCAACATCAGCGATCTTCACGACGTTTTCGTCAGACAGCTTCAATAAACAATAAATTTAGAACAATGAATGTCAAATAGACAAAGTAAAATAGTTACCTATTTTGGTATTTGAAAATATAAGTTTCTTCCTCAGTTTCCGTCAAGAAGGAACACCTATGGCACAAAGGATTATTACCAAACATTTTTCAAAACATTTTTAATTATGCCAACACTGTACATAACTATAATACTAGGTATGCAGCCAATCAAAACCTCTATAAATCAGGAGTAAGAACAAATATAGGCAAACAAAGAATCTCTTTTGTAGCAATTGACCTCTGGAAAGATCTCCCATCTGACCTAAAGGATCTAAATTTTAGCCGTTAATTGTAAATATTGCACAGAATTGTATTTTATAATGATATTGAATATTTTTATTGTATATTTTGTAATTTGTTATTTTTCTCTCGGAGAAATTTGCTACAAAGCTACTCTTAAATTCGAGAAAAAATAAAGTTTATGTATGTATGTATGTATGTAAATGTATTCCTCTTCTCGAGAAATTTAAAACGCTATCTATTGTCAGAACAACACAAATAATTTGTCTCCTCTGTTATGTTTTTCTAACATCATATTGTTAAATTATTTCACTGTAAATATTTTCACTTCTTTTAATTCTTTCACCTGCTGTAAATGTTTAACAAACTGTAGCTGGGGGCTAACTAGAAAACTCACCCGTTAATTTAGCTCCCAGACTCAAAATTATATTAACTATTTAAATAATTAGTACTAAGTTCAAAATGTGTGTAGGTATTTTTAAAATATAGTTGTAAAAAAAAATAATAATAATAATAATGAGTAAATAAAGTATTGTTGTTTGTTGTTGTTGTTGTTGTTGTAATACTACTGTTCTACAAAAAACAGCTACCAAACAAAAATCTGGAACAGCAAAGCTGAACGCGCCTTAATTATATGACATACGATTATTTTGGTTGCTTTCCTTTGGTGTAAGAAGTTAGCTTGTATATAAACAAACGTTTGTAATTAAAATAATAATATACAGTAGTTTCATACCAAGATGTTTTCCAACTTGAGGTCTAAATGCACAACTCCCAGTTCATGTATATATGCCAAACCATCAGTGATCTCTTTTGCCCAGCGGCATACTTCTCCGATGACAGAAGGGTTTTCGGATTTGCCAGGAGCTGAATTGGCGTCTTTGAAGATACGGCTCTTCAAGTTTCCTTTGCACTTTTCCATGACCAAGATCATTCTTACGGAGTCCATTTTCTCGAGGAGTGATATGCCATAGAACTGTACAATGTGACGGTGGTCTAACATTCTGCCGATTAACGGAGGACAAAAGGTGTAATTAAGATGAATCGGAAATATATTTTTTGGGAAGAAATGTTTTTCTCGTAAGGCTTTCCCTGAATATCAATCAACGAGGACAGATATCCCGTGACAGCAAAAAAAAAATATTAAGTAAAAAGTTATAAAAAGATTGAAAACGTCGTTGCCATTCAACAAGTTTATCGTTTAATGACGCGATTACTTTTCTTAGAGTCATAAAAGTTATCGGAATTACCCTAACAGTAGTCATTTTAGATTTAAACAGGTTAAACACCCTCCGCGTTATCAAATTAACCATTAATTAACCGGGCCGTCGCTATGGCAACGTTCCGGTTCGAGTAATACAACTGAACATGCGCGAACATCCGCTTTCTATAATTTGACCAATACATCAAAGCGCATACTTGCTTACACTTTCTGTAACGAAACACAAGCAAAACGTAAGATACGTCCGCTTCCCCAACCCGTGTTGAAAAGTTTTATCCATGGTATATTTATTAGTTGCAGACAAATTGTTTGTCTCAATGTGCTAGACTCCTTAAAGGGAGAGTTTCACGGTTCGGCGCATGTGCAAGCTATGACGTTACCTATTTAATTTCATGGTTTAGACCAATCGAAAGCGAGTACAGACACTAGTACAGACGAGTACAGACACACAGATAACTCCGGCGGGAAATTTGCCCATAAAAATGTCGCGGTAAGTCAACTGATTTAATGGGTGATTATGCATACCCATGTTCGCCATGAAAGCCACCAGAGCGTAGAATAAATCCTTCGGGTCAAAGGTTTTATTCAGTGTTGACTTTGTCGGTGTTATTCGTTGAAATTTTCTGTAAATTTTGGTCATCCTTCGCTTTGCTTGGACTAATTATAGTGTGTGATTATTGAAGTAAATGTGAGTGATTTTTTAACCGATAAAATTGGTAAGAAAGCGAATAAAGCATTATAATCTGTGCACATGCGCCGAACCGTGAAACCATCCCTTTAACAGATCAACTGTAGAACAAAGATTTCACGCATGCGTCGCTCTATTGTCTTTTGTTGCTTTAGCAGAGTGCTGCTATTTTATGGTTACGCATGTGCATAACATACGTGTTCTGATATATTGGGAGAATTTATGTATAAGTCGATCTACCTTACGATGACAAACTCCCCCGTCATTTTTATTATGAAGGTCCCACAATGCAACACACCATAGCCTGGCAATTTACCTACCTCAAAATTTTCATCCTTCCCATGATTTCTCTTGCATTACCGGAATCAAGCTTTTCACTGCAGACCTTCAATGCGACAGGCTTGACTTTTCCTTGTTTCGTCATTGTCCCCTTGTAAACAGCACCAAATGCACCCCTGCCAAGGCAGGAAGACATGTCTTCTTTCCAGTCTAACTCCTCGCGACGGATTTTAACTGCACAGACTTCCGTTATTCCAAATTGTGCCAGATGGTCTCTGTGTTGTGAACCCTCATTCCAAATCGGCTGGTAGAGATCTTTTATTTCATTCTGTGAGCGCGTTTCAGCAATGAGCTGTTCATAAAGCATTTTGTCCGCTTGGATCAGTTCTGGGAGACGCACTTCAATTTGCTCAAGAAAGAGCTTTGCGTCTTTTAATTCATCTTTCACAAACTCTTTAAGCTTCGTTTTCTTTGTTGCATCGGCGAGATAGTCTGCGGCCATTTTTGCCATAAAAGTGCACTTGTTTTCTTGGTACTTTTTGGCATTCCATCTTTCTCTCAAATACGGGGCCATTTGAATCATCACAAAAACGAAGACTGTCAGCGGAATAATGGGAGGATAAAGCAGCACGCCAAAACCGATACCACAATAGACGCCAATAAAAATTTTAATGGCAAGCTTTCGTTTCCTATCGCTAAATAGATATTCGGAAAAACCTCCAAGGACACCTGGGACATCTGTGACATCACTTTGGAGATTAAATAGCTTATCTTCAACACTATCCGAGAAATTTTCAAACTCTTGCGTAAGAAAAGCACGAGAATTTTCAAACACCTTGTGCTTTTCTTCCCATTGCTCTACAATTTCTCGAAACCGGCTTGATAATACGGCTCTGATCTTCTCGTAGGTCTCTTCCCAGGAGCTCTGTTCCTCTGGAACCTCGTCCATGGTCCATGATGTAAAACACACTTTCACTTCTTCAGACAAGAGATGCTCGGAGAGTCGCTGTACAGCATCGTCAACTTCTTTGTTTAACTTTTCGTGTTGTTCTACCATCCCTTTGTCTTGATATTTTTCAATTGACTCCAAGTGGTCAACAATCCGCTCTATTTTGTGTTTGACCTCTACAGTGTCCTGGGAAGCGTTTACCACAAACGCTTTTGCTTGAAAGACAATTCTCGAAAGAAGATTATCAAGCCATCTAAAATAAGAGAAGATACCCTTTGATTCATATGACATATTGCTACGAGGGACATTGTAGCTGTGTTACTCATTATTCGTAAATGCAGATTAATAGTTAAGCTCCCCCCGGGACATCTCAATTTAATTTTACTTAAATTTTTTATCATATGATACAGAATATGCCCTTTTATATCCTGTATGGATAGAAACATTTAAGGAGGCTCGTGCCCATTTCTCAAGCCCACACCCTTTCAATTTTAATGGGCCATATCTTTTGTTGTAGAGCATAAAAAGTCAAGCCACTTTGCATGCAAACACACAATACATTGAACTTTATGGGAGTATAAGATTTGTTTACATCGATGCTTCCATGGCAACGGAATGGTGATCCTCTGAAATTCACAAGTTGCGGAGTTTCTCTAAATCAAGAGAAATTTTTGTAAAACCCGCTAGTGGAATAATTGATTAGACCATGGGCTTTAACTGGACAAAGTTTAAAAGAAATGTATGAGAGCGTTTTTGAAATTTTTAGGGATGAAGGTTTGGGGATTATAAATACAGTGAAAAACATACTATCGACATAATTGGCTAATATCTAAAGAAAATGATGCGCGATGGCGATGCAGTTTCATTTCATAGTAGTTTGATTCCATTTGAAATGGTGTGTGAAAAAGTGAGGGGGTTGCTTTGGCCGATTGCAAGAAAGAAGGATTTGATTAGCGTGCGTTCAGCTGCTCTTGTTCCCATTTTTTTATGTAATTTGGTCTACGCCTACAAATGTGATGCTAATTTGGAAACCGCGATATAAATTTTTTTAAAAATTTGACAATCTCGAGATTGGTCATCAATTTATATGGCCCGCAAGTTTCAAGGACATTGAAGACATGCAAGGCTATAAAATAGGGCCTCCAATGTACCAATTTTTTCCCGCAGATTTTGTGTTTACAAGTGAGCGTCCTCATTATTCACGAGTATTGTTTTCGAGTTTCATATGCACGTGCAAAACTTTAGCAAAAAATTTATTTGCATCGGAACAGAACGCTCGATTGCTTTCCGAAGAATTTTCCGAAATATGCTAAAAGCTGGCTTGAGAATTGTAATAACATTACGCACTCGATGTTGCGCTATTACGCTGTAATGCAGCCATACCGTGGGTCTCTTTAAAATTGCAGGACAAGAATTGGAAATTTATAAACGTAATGCAGAAACAGTGCTTCTTTAATATGTCACACGCAAGAACAGCGTGACAACTTTATATTTTAGCTGAGAATTCTGCTTTGCGCTATTTTATATCTAAATAAGGAACAGATGCTACGTCTATTGCAACAAATGACCAGAGTGAGACAATCATAAATGTGTTATTTCTGCATCCGGCACTTGATGAAACGTGACGTTTCCGACGTTGTCTTCATCAGTACTGTTGTCATTGCTATTCGTAACGCAAGCCAGTTATTAGCATGTTTCGGAAAATTCTTCGGAAAGCAATCGAGCGTTCTGTTCCGATGCAAATAAATATTTTTGTAAAGTTTTGCACGTGCATATGAAACTTGAAAACAATACTCGTGAATAATGAGGACGCTCACTTGTAAACACAAAATCTGCGGGAAAAAATTGGTACATTGGAGGCCCTATTTTGTTGCCTTGCATGTCTTTAATGTCCTTGAAACTTGCAGACCATATAAACTGATGATCAATCTCGAGATTGTAAAATTTTTAAAAAAATTTATATCGCGGTTTCCAAATTATCATCACATTTGTAGGCGTAGACCAAATTACATACAAAAATGGCAACAAGAGCAGCTGAACGCACGCTAATCAAATCTTTCTTTCTTGCAATCGGCCAAAGCAACCCCCTCACTTTTTCACACACCATTTCAAATGGAATCAAACTACTATGAGATGAAACTGCTTCCCCATCGCGCATCATTTTCTTTAGATATTAGCCAATTATGTCGATAGTATGTTTTTCACTGTATTTATAATCCCCAAAACTTCATCCCTAAAAATTTCGAAAACGCTTTCATGCATTTCTTTTAAACTTTGTCCAGTTGAAGCCCATGGTCTAATCAATTATTCCACTAGCGGGTTTTACAAAAATTTCTCTTGATCTAGAGAAACTCCGCAACTTGTGAATTTCAGAGGATCGCCATTCCGTTGCCATGGAAGCACAAATGTAAACAAATCTTATACTCCCATAAAGTTCAACGTATTGTGTGTTTGCATGCAAAGTGGCTTGACTTTTTATGCTCTACAACAAAAGATATGGCCCATTAAAACTGAAAGGGTGTGGACTTGAGAAATGGGTACGAGCCTCCTTAAGAGTGGTTGCCAGCTGTTAGGATCAAAAACGCACCGTCAACGACCCATATGGCGAATCGCTCATATTTTGTCCAGATACCCTTGGGTGATTGCTTCTTAGAAATCATCTTTAAAAGTTCCAGTGATTTTTTTTTGCACAAAATTAGGTGCGAGGACGAAGCGCCGTTCAAGCCTTAAATTACATCCAATTGAAGTCAAACTTTACATAAACTCGGAACAACTATTTTTATTTATTGTTAGCTTTAAAGATGTTCAAATCTGTTGATATTGTGATTTTGCGGCCATTTTAATAAACACCTTCGAAGAGCGCCTAAAATGGCGGCCAAAGTTACGTCATGTTGAACAGCATAAAACTGTTCCTGGTACCTACTTTTTTGACCATTTTACTTCATAGTCCTAATATTTCAGTATTAAACATTTACCATGCCAAGTTTCAAGGTCGAAGTCGCAACGGTTCCCCTTGAGAAAAGTTCGTCCCTGAAATGCCACAAGATTTATGGACGAAATGGAGGTCAGTGAGCTTTAATTGGGCCGATAAAATTATAAAATTGATTTCAATCTTCGCGATATGCATCTACAAATTAAAAATAATGACGCTAGGATTAAAAAAAACTCCTTCAAAGATTTCATCAGTTGCGCTTGAAAATCAAATGCAGGCGCCTAGCCAGCCTTTAAGCCCGGGCTTAAGGTGGCTGAACACAGTTTCACTGTACCTATGCGTCATTCACTGTCATTTTAAAACAACTAACGTCTGGGCGCCCAAAATTGGTGAGGCATACGATTAAGCAACAAGCAATATATTTTGATATTTTTGTTGAGCTTTTAGAGTGTTGCCATGGCAACACGGTGGATTGTAAATCAGTCTTTAATATTTGGTTTCGTTTATTTTCAGAAAATCTAGTCGTTAGATTTTGTCCATCATTTGTTTCCAGTAAACTCGTAAAAATATTCGCATGTTAACACTGGTCTCATGTAATTTTAACAGAGGGATCTTCCGTAATTCGTGGTTTAATATGTTTGCGTTTTGTAAAAATCTCCTCTGTTAGATTTCAAATTCTGATGGCAAGTGAGTTCAGCATATTCGAAACTATTATTGTGCCAAATTTCGTAAAATTCTAACGACTGGTTCCGTAGAAATCAGCACATTTCCGAGGAAAGTCGCTAAAATATCCAGTCACAATTTTTTGGTCAACTGCGCATGCGTTGCATTTGACTGGGTTCTCAATCCAAAGACAAAAACGACCCAAAATGCATTGTATTTCTTTAATGGTTCTATAAATTATCTATTGATTCAACAAACATTTTTACGAACAACAAATTGTTTGATTTTAGGACGAAAAACAACACTTTCGCGATCCACGCTGAGCAAAATAAAATGATCGCTGAGTAGGCGCCACGTTTGTTTTTCTCAAAACTCTGCACGTGCTGACTCACGTAAGCAGCTGAAACTTGACTTTGACCGCACTTTCAAAATTTCGCGAATTTCTGAATAATATAAAATCACTGGAACTTTTAAACATGATTTCGGAGAAGCATTCGCCCAAGGGTATCTTTGGTCAAAATATGAAAAGAAAAATGTACACATGAATACTAATGCTTACCCCCAGTGAAGTTCCTGCCTAGCTTCAATGCTCTTCAAGACCACAGACCTCATGCCATTCATCAAAGAGGAGAAGTCTTCGGTAATCAAGCCATAGTTTTGAGCTGTACTGGCTGCTTTAGTTGACATGTAAATAATCTGTGATTCTGGATCAACGCCAGGCCAGACCCTTTTCAGTTTCTTCGTCACATCATTCTTGACGATTTGAACTTCACGGTTTGGCACTTGGTCCCACTTGTTACACACAAATAAAGCGCACTTGGAAAACAAGAGGTTCTGCAACACTTCACCTCCATCTTTTTCTTTTTCCTGATTCCCGAGTGACACACTCCATGCTTTATGCAGCAATTTTTCGAGCTGTGAGTCAAATTTACACATTTAGGTCTTTCGCTACGTATATATACATGCGAGGTTTAATAGCTGAGTGACGATAGGCCCTTTGTTAGTGAGTTGATCACGTGACCCACTTCTTGTTAAAATTATGGGCTGCAACTTAAAAATCAGAAGAAATAGAAAGTGCATGATGAATTCTTTCGCGCCTCATATGCTTACGTCCGATTTCACATCTCTGGTCCTCGGTAATTCAGCTTCACGCTGCAATGGAGGAAGTGGAAACTGATTTGTTTGATTGTTTTTCTTTCAGTTGTAGTCCATAATTTTAATGAGAAGTAGGTTATGTGCTCAACTCATGCAAAGGGCCTATTGCCCAGTTTTCTTTACCGGCGTTAAAACAACAAACCACACCGGACAACCCGGTGAAAAGCGGTAAAAAAATATTAATATGCCTTTTTCTCAAATTTTTAAAATAATTCGAACTGAGCGCTACATGACAAATGGCGCGTTCATTAATGAAAGGAATGCATTCCAGCGTTCTCAAGATACAGCTTTGGTTTTATTAAGAGTTGTCATTCTTTGTTATTAAAGCCTTTTTCCGCAATTCAGCCTTAATTAATGGTGATAATGTCTTTTTTAATAAATTAACTATCTATCTGTCTATCCTGTTTTTTGCACTCACTCTGTCTCTTTGAACTCCACCAGCATTTGCACTATTAATGACATAGATGAAGGCAAAGGCCTCAGGCAGATACTGGATCACAATCTCATCCATTTCATCAGATTCGCCAATGCCGGGACTGTCAATAATCACTATGCCATTCTGAAATATAAATTACAAAGTCCAAACTTAGGACCACGAGTAAAATGACTGGGAGTAAAACGACTGCGCATGAGAGCAAGGATTTTTTTCTATCTAATGTTGTTATGCAGTCTTGTTGTTGTCCGCCGCTTTTCTGCCAAAGTATTCGTCTACAATAATCACCTGCAAAAGACTGTAAGGCCAAAAGAGTTCAATCTTCTTAAAATCTGAGCCTTTCTCACGATCAGTCTTCATGTGAACATAAGGGGAGATCTGCTCAAGGTAGCTTTGTTCAGAAGATCCTGCTGCCGTTTGCCCAAGAGAGATTGTCTTTGTTGCCAGTCCTGTTTCAGGATCCTTGTCTTTATAGTGTACCACAAGTCTGCGTTCCTCTCCAAACTTCAGTTCACATATGGTGGACGTTGTACTCAGAAGAGAGTATGGAAGAATTTCCTCTCCAAGAATAAGATTCACCAAGCTGCTTTTTCCAGAAGATGTCTCACCTATGAATGCACCAAAAGGATCAGTATATATGTCTGAATAACTATTCTAAGAATTTGTCGGGTGTTTTAATGCAACACAATTGCGTAAAATGTGTTGGACAATGTTAGAACCAATAAAAAAATCGCTCATCCACCAGCGTCAACTCTATTTTAAGTTTAGTTCAGTAATCAGAATATCACGTTTAAAATGTCCGGTGCAGGGCGTTTGAAATATGTCTTAAAAGCTATTTTCTCCTTGATGTTAATTAGTCTTGATAATGGTGTTTGGATGTTTGATAGTTTATTGTTAATTTTTCGATATTTTGCACAACAAGCGTACTTTTTTACGGATCGATCTCATAAATTATAGTATAAGGTTGCTTCAGGCACGACAATTGTTTTCTTCATTTACCTGCCACAAGAAGGAAGTACTCCCTTTGCTTCAGTTGCTTCATGTGCTGTCTCATTTTCTCTTTAACATTCCCCGTATGCTTTTGCAGTAAAGCTAAAATCTTTTCATCCATTTTATCCACAAAGTTGTCAGCTTCAGTGTAAAATTCCAGTAAGACTTGTCTTTTTCTGGCATCACCTTCTTTGGCTTCTGATAAAATGGAGAAGGCCTAACGAAAGACCGAAAATATTGTAGGTTGTGATAAAGTGTTTGATGTTTTTCAAGCGATTACTTTACGACGCGACATTTTGAATCAAAGCTGATTACTCCATTAGCGGTTACTGCGAGTAAACGTCTAGATGGCACCTACTTAGCAGTACAGGTGATGGCAAAATGTTTTAGGATTTTGTGCTAGCGTATGGTCTACTTGCTTATAGAGCTCAGAGCCGAGGATATTGCCAGATTACTTCACATCAGGGGCTGACCAATTTATCTGGAAAATTCGGAATAAATTCAAAGTGAAATACTGACAGGCCAACCAGGCTCACGAACAGACCACTAAGTGGCAGAATAAAAGGATCTGTATGGAATTAAAGAAAAGGCTTAAAATGACTTTGTGGCTTAGAAGCCCCAAGACAGTCAAGAAACAATACATTGACGACGTTTGATGCAGTATATATATAAGGTTTATTGGCCGTTTATTGCCATTTTTCGCTTGCTTACTAAATCAACGGTAGACTACGAGCAGTCCCTCTTTCCCAGAAAATGGCCGCACGAAACTCGCGGCCATTTTTCGCTCGCAATGTTTTTTTTTTTTCGTTTGTCGCTCGATGGACTAAGCTCGTTGGGAAAGAGGGACTGCTCGTAGTCATCAACGTAATCAACGGTAGAGTTCCATACAAATCCTTATGTTTGCCACAAAGTGGTCTGTTCGTGAGCGTGGTTGTCTTATTGAAATATGAATGCCTACAATAGGCACGGATCCAGACCAGCTCCCATCGATTTACGGAAATCGGTCAGATTTTTAGAAAGCTGCCTTTTTCGGACATTGAAGGTAAATTATGAGTTCATAAAACAAAGGAACCGTCACTTAATGTTTTGTAACGTAACATCTATGTTTTGGTACAAATGCAAAATTTTGACCGTCATGCATGGATCATATTTTGTATCCAAACATCGCCGTCGCGTATTTAGCAGTGAAAGCGGTGGTAATATTCTTGGCTTTCACATGACGTCATAAAAATTAAAAAATCTAAAGAAAACGTCCTACAAAGCTGTTTCTAACATGGTATGTGGATACAAGTGTTATAATCTTTCACAAAAAGTTTCAGGTTTTAACGATGTTTTGCTTCTGATTTACAAAGGTTTTAAATGTGTCACGCAATGCGTCACGCTATTTCAGATAAGCCGCGAAAATAAACAAAATTGAATCAGCTGAAAGTTATTGTTTGCATTATAAGTGCTTATAAGCCGAGTTAATTGAGCTTATAGCAAATACAATATTTTTGGATGTGATTTTTGGTGTAATTAAGACTTTGAATTTTTGGCCGCCATCTTTGTGCCCCTGGGTGGGGCACAAAGATGGCCGCTCCATACATTTCTTACTAAAAATATCTAATACTCGTTCGCCTATAACTCTTGAACGAAATGCTTTTGCGCTTCAAAATTTGGCCAAGACGTGTATTTTTGAACTCTTTGCAATTCCATAAACATTTTGGATTCGAAATCTATTTTTTAATGCTTCTGAATTTTGATATGACGTAAGTGAAAGCCAAGAATTAATAGATAATCAAGCAAAGTATGCATGAGAGAGTACGCAATTCGTATGCATAAGAGAAGTTTTCTTGGTGCGCAACACTGCATTGCGCCCTATTTTCTCTGTTACTACTGTTACACTTAAACTGTCAGTATACATCTTGAATAAACCTGTCACAACGTTTCTTAGAAAAAATAGATTCCGGAAAAACAATTGAGAGGGGGGAATTGAGCTTTCTCGGAATACTGTAAATTGTCAACAACGGTCTTGTGATGTTCGGTTGGATCGTCACGCAATATATGTTAATCCTCCCAAAAAAGGAGAAAGAGAAAACAGAATATGTCGTATATGATGGAGAAACAAATAACGGTCAGTCGAAATAATGCAAAAACGTAGGATTTATAGAGCGAATTAGACTCCTTATGCGATAAAATGCGAGTTCGTAAAATGGTAACAAATCTGACAGTTGTCTCCTAAAGCTTTCTTCATGGATACCATGTACCAAGGAAGGAAATTTAAACAGAAGACTTAAGAAATGAGAAGTCGTTTTTCTGTTTCCAATATGGATTTTTAGGGACTAACACATTTGAATTACTAGTAAGTAATAACTTTATTTAAACAGGTTTGCTTAAAATATCAGGCCTTTATTTATTCCCCGAAAATCTAGGGGGGCTGACCTTTTATATTTAGCGCTTTGAAAACAAAAACCTTTTATTGTCCCACGAGACAAAGTTTCAGATAGAATTTCTCAAAGGAAATCTCTAAATTTTCTTTATATTCAAATCCGGACATCAGTGATGCGATTTTAGTAGCTTATAATGCCTTATGAACAGCTATGCTACCAAACTTATATCCACTGGGCGGACTTGCATTTCTTCACACTGTCTCTGTGCTCGAAGCGTTCTAAAATGCGTCTGCTATACAGAACACTCTTCCGATCTGATGATGAGGCAGGGGGTAGAATTAGTTTTCAGTCTAATTTCTATCCAGTCTGCACTAGAACCTTATTCGATGTCTACGTCATAACGCTGTCATGTGATCTCTATTGGGTAAACAAACATTGAACTTTCGCAGAAATTTTACGCGGCTCGTGGCTTTCTGGTGCGAAATTCTGATCTTCCGCGGCTATGGTTCATTACTGTTGTGTTTTTGATTGTTACAATAGTTCTGCTGATAAGGAATTATCATTTCATGACTTTCCCAGGGATGAAAAACTCGTAAAGGTAAAAAATATAGCCAAATTTGACGGCGAGTTGAGTATCCGTTCGTCGCACGTGTTTCGGGTATTTACCAGACTCGTACCCAGTCACTTATCTTTATTTTCTACCTTCCGAAGCGCCTTTGCGCGCGTCAATTTCCCTTTCCAAATTACTTGCGAATAACTAACCGGGGCTAGTCTGAGTGTTTACTCTGTAGGTTCAAATTATAAGCTTTCTGTTTTTTTTTTTTTTCTATTATTATTGTTATTATTTCAAGGTTTGGATTACACGATCCGAATAAAGATTTCAAAGTGACGAAAAGATGCTTTCTGCACTCTCAGCATTTTACAACGGAAAGAAAGGAATCTGCCCATCCGTATTTTTGTGGACCGTGCAAAAACAAGAAGGGTGAATTTGTGAGAATTTTCATTTTATCGCAAGGATTTAACGTTACACGCTGAAGCGCTTGAACACTGGCGGATTTATCATGGCCCACGTTTTTATGCACGTAAACATCATCAATATAATTTTCGGGTAAAAAAATTATAACCTTTGGAGCCAATGTCCTTTTTGCCACATCCTTCCAGGTGCTTTTGAATTTGCTGAGTAGTAAACTTTGGCAAAGGCGAAGACTTTTAGTCCAAATTATAGCGTTATTCTATCCGCGCTGGAGATAGCTCTAGTCACTCAAAGACACCATTTTGTTCAGTTTGTTTACCCAATACAGATCGCGTGACCATAGCGCGAATACCGTCTATTTAACCCACATATCGAACAGTATAAAGCCAGAAAGGCAAATTACTTCGCTCTTAAAAACAGTTGATGGAAAATCGATAAGCTGTTGGTGTAGAAACAGTAGTTTCATGTGGAAGTAACGAACTAGTTGAGTAAATCAGGTTCCTTCCTCAAGCTTCATTTAGGTGATTTCAGCGGTTGAGTTGAATTCTAGCCACCGTATTTCTTTAGCCCACTTCTTCATGTACCAGCTGTTACTGAAACTGCTCTATTTTAGCCACTGGTGTTTGTTATAGGAAGTTGCAACACAAAGTGAAAGGGGCCGGTCACCGATCAGCCCAGAATTTCCGGCCTCGCAATTCCGAGAACAGCTGAATCAGTCAGTAAGATTTCAATATAGATCATGCTAATGAACATAATTTAACAATGGGTTTATGCAAGAGAACATATGTTCTCTTGGTTTATGTTAACAAATTTAAATTGACTAAAAAAAATAAACAAAGTTAGAAAATAGTGGAAGAAATTAGTACTCAATGGCTCCGCGGATGTCCAGTTCCAGCTCCTTGTTAAACGGTATACTGTGTGTAGTTTTAACTTTAGTTATCAACTCTATGTTCAATTAACTCTTATTGATTTCTGTACCTGTCCTGCTGACCAGTTAGGCGTCTTTTCTGCCTGGCTTAATTGAGTTCTTACGAGAGATTTCATCTCGTCCAGCGTTTTTAATCCTTCGCACGATACACCAAGGGCCTCCATTGTTTTTGCCATCTCCAAAATGTTCATGTTGTCGATACTTTTCACTTTGCTAGAAGGCATTTTACTTGAACAAGTTATGACAAATAGCAAAGGCTTCAGCGGATCTAAAGAAACGCTATTTAAAGGAACACGGACTTCCTCTGAGTCCAATAAATTCCATCGCACATTGTGCGTGGAAGCTACAACTCCCCCAAAGTAATATGATTCTTAGAAAACTGTAAATTAAGAAGAGGGAGCGCGGGGGGGGGGGGGGGGGGGGGGGGGGGGGTGGAAACGGGGCCCGGAAACGGTGCTGTTACTTTCGATGCTGAGCGCGATTGCATTGTGATATATTTTAAACTCGCGAGCGCTAAAGTGATGCGATGGAAACTTAAAATTTGTCAAGTTCCACTGTGTAAGTTCCCGGAATGTGATGCCATGCAAATAAGGCCAAAGAACAACAGTTTTATGAGGGTGGTTAAGGGTTTTTTCGTGATCCGTGAAAGGCCTTTTTTTTCCCCGTGAATTGTGAAATGGCTATTTTTTTTCTCGTGAAACGTGATTTGGTTACATAACTCGTAAATCGTGAATCGACTTTTTTCATGAGCACTGCAAAATGACTGTTGTTTTTCTCGTGAAATGCGACTGTAAACCGTGATTCTTTCTTTGTCCCAAAAAATTATCCAGTAAGCGTTTAACTACGCCGGTGAATTGCGTGACGAATGCGTGACCCAGACTCGTACCCAGTCGTCACTTATTTATTTCATTCGCAAAGTAATATGGGAAGAGAAATTGACGCGCGCAAAAGCGCTTGGGAAGGAGGGAGAAAAAATGACGTCGCCAAACGTTCTGTATCTGTCCTTCCCTCGATGCACCGCGAACTCACTAAATCCTTCCCTTCAATCACAACGCAAATGCAAAGAAGCGACTGAGTACGAGTCTGTGCATGACCGTGACTGATCGTCATTCTGGACCCCAGGTCACTCTACAAGGTTAGGTAATTTTATACAACATCAGCAAAACAAAGAACTCAGCTTTCTTTTTGAAAATACTCTAAGTGAAATTAAGTAAAGTTTAAGTAATTTATATAACTTGTAGTTAAATTATATATAACTTTTTACTATGCAAATTTTAGGGGCTCGTGTAATATAATATTAAGTAATGTTGTTAATTAAGTTCGTTGTACTGCTTCCATTGCTGTATTTTAGGATCACCAATTATTATAGTTTTAAATATTTATGTAATTTTTGTAAAAGTCTTCTTAATTTTTTACGGCTCACTGGAAGACCACTTATAGTGAATGTGACACCGTGATAAAATAAAGATTTTAGTTGTAGTAGTAGTAGTTAGTAGTAGTAGTAGTAGTAGTAGTAGTAGTAGTAGTAGTAGTAGTAGTAGTAGTAGTAGTAGTAGTAGTAGTAGTGAAACGTGAAATGATAATTTTATTTTTCGTGAAACGTGATCTAGACCCCCCCGCCCCCCCCCCCCCCCCCCCCCCCCCCCCCCCCCCCCCCCCCCCCCCCCTCCTTTACCACCCTCTTTAATTGCGTGATCAATAATCAAATTGAGTCTCCTGCATGTGAGCCAACCCGTGAATACTGAAGAAATGCCCTACACATCGCTGGTTCATATTTGAGCTATCCTTCCTTCCAAAAAGGTGTCGAAATGAAGTCAAATAGAAATTTTGAATTTAGACATGTGCTGAGGTCGTTGAGGAGACACTCGAGTCTGTGGAAGCTTTATTGTATCAATTAACACTTTCAATTTATCTTTTAAACGCGTAATGCAATGGACGGTATTAAATTATAAACACGTCTCGATATCTTTTAAAACCGTAATATGATGTGTGTGATATTTAAGGTCTACATGCTCTGATCAGTAGAAAAACGCAAGGATATACTTTTACGCGAGAATAGAAACAGATTCACTGACGACATATTAAGGGACCGGGGTTGGTTAGTGAAAGGAAGAAAAAGCTGACCAATCAGAGCTTGTGAAAGAACGCTACAAATTAACTGCCAATCAGCGGTCCTGTTAGATTAGCCTCGGCCAGGGTCTTCTCCGCTGGTCGTGACTAGAATGGATACTCCAAAGTCAGGTTGGATCACCTCGGACACTTATTGAGAATTATATAACGTAATGTCGACACTTAGAATTTATTTTCAATAAATTTTTAAGTTTAAAAAAGAAAATCTAAAATCCCCACTCAGGATTGACCAGGATTGAACCTGTGACCTCAGCTAGTCTTAGGCCTACATAGCCTACCGTACCACTGTACCACCTAGGTTCTCGGGTTGCTTAGTCCTAAATTTAACTATATAAACTGCTGCCCCTAACCTCAACTGAAAGCTAACCAGTTACTCCGTTATATAAGTCTCAATAAGGTGTCCAGCCTGATTTTGGAGTATCCATTCTAGTCACCACCCTTCTCCGCTCGACCCGCCATTTTGAATTTCAAAAAGCGGAGAAGGCCCTGGGGACGAGGTGTTTACCTTATTTTCACTTATTTTCGCGAGACTTAATTTTCGCGCTTTTCGCGATTTAAAAAATTTCGCGAAATTAAAGTCCCGCGAAGAAAAGGTGCCGCGAAAATTAAAGACGCGAAATTTAGTGACCTTTATAAAATCCTTTATTTAAGTTTTCCGTCTGCTACGAGTTTACATAGGAGTAGGAGGGCTCAAATTTCAGTTCAACGCATGTCCCGTTTAATATTACTCATCATCTGGCTCATCTTGCTGAATTAGTTCCTGTAACACTTCCTCAGTACAGTCTTCAAATTTGCCATCAGCATCTGGCTCCCTATAGTTCTCTGTGATCAGCTGCTTTAGCCTCTTCATGATGGCTTCAGTCTTTTCAAAAGCGTTGATCTCCGCAATTAATTTCACTGGCTATCTGTGCTGAAGCCCTTACATGCCACCTGGCTGGTGAGCTTTTACAACCACTTGACAGGCAGTGTAGGAAAGCGGCACAGAGCAAAGCGGGAATATCCGAACTTGTTCAAGGGAATACAACCCTTATCGCCTAAACTGAGATCCATTTGAAAACATTGAGGCGATCCTTATGTAAAAGCTAATTGGCAGCGCCATCGAGTTAAATAGTGCCTCGCGATCGGTTGCTTATATCAGTGTACTTTTAAAAGATGTTACTATGTTGCTGACATTGTTAAACATTTCAGCCAGTTGCTTGTTGCGTTTCTATTACATTATGGTTAAAAAAAAATCAGAAATGGAAGTTTAAAAAACGAGCTCCAGTTACTTGATTCGCGAAATTTAATTACCTTGAAAAACGGTGATTCGTCAAAATCGCGAAATTTAAGTCCCGCGAAATATTTCTATTCCAAATTCACGAAATTAAAGTCGCGCGAAAATAAGTTATAATAAGGTATATGATTGTGTGACTTCTTTCCCGTGAAACTTTACGATCCCGCTTCCGCTTTGAAGGTTGTTTGTGAAAGGTGAAGGCAGACATAAAGGTAAGGAATTTTGATATTTTTATTTCTCCACACTTTTGTTATGCCTTTGTTGTCCAAGTTCTGTCATTTTAATTTCATGAGCTCCCGCGAGAACACTTTCCGATGCTTACTAAAAAATTAAATCCTTGAATAACTCACTATAACACGTCGGTTTCGACATGGGAGCGAAATGTGTTACTGGTCACCCCAAAGTAAAGCTCGATTTGATTTATTTGGCATTTCTAGCTGACTGGTTTGGATAACTAGGTGCTACAGAATATCGATGATACCTTAGTTCGGGTTTTTTATTTGTGGAATTGCCCGTCATTTACATGAGCCTTTCTGAAAATATTATTGTCAAACGCTCGAACATCTTCAGGCAGTCAGTTCCAACATGACTGAGTGAGCATTATTGATTTTGATTGTTTCTAAATTACGCTCGCTATTTCTGTATTTTGACCTTAAGATGACATAACTACCATTCCGGCTTTCAAACCGTTGTATGTCAGTGGGGAAAGGTTTGCTAGCGAAGTCTAAAAACACAACTTACACTGCATGTAGTAAATTTATTGGCAAGATAGCCCGGTGGTCACGCTTCAGCTCACAAATAATCTCGCATAGTCCGTTCTTGCTTGGACGATCTTGGAAGGATCTAACCCTGGAAGGATCTTTCTTTACGCGCAAAACGCGTAAAATAGGAGACTTATGCGCGCGGGCTAACTAGTCACCTTCCGGAAATAGCCAATGAAGTAAAAAATTGAACTGGAATACGAAATTGATCATGTAATGTACATTTTTATTTATTGTTAACAATAACAGACAGCAGTAGAAAATTTATTCAAGGAAGTTCACGTCTGGCTATCAGATTTTATAATGTTGTTTGTGAGGCAAACGTCTGTTAAAAATCACATCAAAAACAGTTTTGCATTGCCATCCATCACATTCAACAGGAAACGAAAAATTCACTTATGCCTGTTGCATGTGATTTAGGGCCGCGCAGATTCATTTCGTGAAGTAAGTCACTCACTTTGCTTAGCGCCAATGAGAGTCCTTCGTGACCATTTAATAAAATTATCTAACTGGGAAGTCTAGAGAGGTCAAGTTTACAGTAAGGTTGGGGAGCGATTTCCGGGAATTGGATAAGAAACCGCTTACATAACAGAGGGCCGCTTAATAGAGGTTTGACTATATACTGTTTCAATCTTCTATCTGTTCTAGTAGGTTAATAAATAGTAATTAATATCTTTTTTATTAATGCTATGAATGTTCTAATTTGCTGGTTATACAGTGGAACCTCGATTTAACGAAGTGCCAAGGCCGGACTGGGGAAATTGGTTCGTTATATCGAGGGTTCGTTATCGAAAACCTCGTTATAACGAATTTGCGGAAAAACAACCAAAATGTTCGTTATATCGAGATATAGTTGATAATTGCTTTGTAACGGTGTCACGTATTTCCGCATCTCAACAAATAACATTTGCACTTTAATGCCTGTATGAAGCTACAGTACATTATAAATATAACTACGGCACTGAAAAACTGTACAAGTTATACCTTTGCCCTATAGCATACACTGTTGGTCTGTTCCGCAGTCCTCTTTTGTCGCGCGTTGACATTTATTCGTTATATCGGGGTAGATTTTACGTTTGGGCTGCCGGATTGTGTTCGTTATATCGAGGTTCTGTTCCATACATATTTTTACTTGTAATTTTTCCGGGCAGAAGAATATCGTTCGTTATACCGAGGACTTCGTTATGTAGAGGTTCGTTAAATGGAGGTTCCACAGTGCCAAACAACTGTTTGTTTGTTGACTTGATACACACACCTCAGTGTATCGCTAGGCGTCCCCACCGGGAAGAGGTGGGGATGGGAAACTCGAGTTTTTCCACCTGATAAAACACGTGCTGCGAGATTTTTTTGAATGACTTCAAAAACATTCCACAAAAAGCACGTCCCTACGGATATTAAACAACCGTTCTTTTGTGCAAAGCGGAAATTAGCATACAACTGAATCTGCCACATGTGACCGTGGTATCTTGTCTCCTGTCGAAGTTTTTTTGGGGGTTTAAAGTTGCGAGGAAAAATAATCTAGTCATGAAAATGCTACATGTATATCAATGTTGACAAGTATTGATATGGATAAAACGTCTGACAATTTTTTTTTCAGTGGCAGAAAACGAGTAGAAAAAAGCAGCTTGCATCTCTGAATCACTCGCATACCTACACAAGAGTGCTGGTGTCATTCAAATAACGGCTTACTTGCTAAACTGTTGGTTACTTAGATGTATTTTGGCTAGATATCGTAAAACAGCATTGAACAAAACTAATGTATATAGATAGCCTGAGCCTCACAGCGTCGCTCTTTGAACAGAAAGCCGATGATAAACTTAACTGAGGTGAAGGGTCGGAAGCACAAGAATAAAATTGACGACCGGGCTATCTTTTAATTTTAGCAATTCTCAAAAACAGACTTACGCGACCGTTTGCACAGTGCATTTAGACCGTACAAAAGTTCACAAAAACAACTTTTTCTCCGTCTAGAATAACTAGTACGACTAATTTCCAAATAAAATACACCTGCTGCCTATAAAAAATTGTCCGAGATCAAAATCGCAAAAAATACACAAACATATTTGCATAAGACCACGCGAGTGAAGTTTAGTACTATAAAATCCAAGTCTTGTTTTGTTTTGATTACATAAAATCGCTTTTCAACCTATGAAGTGAATGAACAAACACATAAAAAATGGACCACACAATCTTCTTTCGAACAATTTTATTCAAATCTCCATAAGTTTATGTTTAAAAGCAAAACGCGAACCATTAAGAGCTCATCGAGGCCGAGATGTTTCCGATGAAAGAAATCAAAACAACTGAATTTAATTGAGCGCGTGTTATAAACAATTCTCAAAAACTAGCGAGAACACAAAGAAAAAGTCAATCACAGATTGATATCAACATAAATTCGCATCGAAAAATGTATTTTGTTTTACCTTTAAGTCCCTCCACTGCTTGGAAATTGTTAAATCTCCGCTTCTTCAGTTCTGAAACCCAAAGTGACAATTTAACATCTTCCCGCATTGCTCGCATCCTCGAAGCAAGATTTTATCTCTGAAAGGTCATCTATTTCCACTATAGCGGCTTCTGAGTATCCTTTAATTAGTATCCGTCTTGAGTAGCAAACCGCGAAAAAATGCAAGAGAATAACGACTTTAATTTAAACGGTTTTCTCCGCTAAACACATGAGTGTTTTCCCCGGTGACGTGAAATTGCAAAGATCCCGAATGTTGTGTGGCGTCATACGCGCATATTTTACGACGGTATACGCGCCCGTGAGTTAGCCCTGCGCGACGGCGGGCACACAACGCGCCTCCTAGGTACTTGATCATAACGTATGGTACTTCATGTATCCCTTATTGTAATGCATTTAGATATATTGCAGTATAATTTAGGGTCGGATTACAGTATCCAGGGTTGAAGCACTGATTTTAGTATTTAGGGTTAAGCACTGATTCCAGTATTTCCAGTGTATCGATCGAAAGGGTTAGTTCTTATTTATGGTCTGGGCTAGCAGCATATTGTCTTATATCCCTTAAAACTTACAGTTTCCGGCAGTTAGTCCTCGGTTGTGTAGTGGATAGTGTGCATGGAGCAGATCATACGGCCCGGGTTCGATTCCCTATTCTGCTGTTTTTATCTTCTCTTTCTACTGAAATAAAAACTAAGGTCGGTTATTTAAACAAAGTCTCACTTAGAACGCGGTTTTAGAAATTAATGGACCTCCATATCTGTTTATAAAATGGTTATTCCAGGAGATAAATGTTTTTCTGTCTGTGTTATTTACCTACTTGACATTGGTTACAGTAAATAGTGTTTAAATATTAGGTCTTTAGGTCATATCCGGAGTTTTTACCAAGCGCACATTAGTATAGTGCTAACTCAGTCAGGTTAGTCACTGGAACTTGTTGCTACACTGTGCTGATGAGCCGCAATAACGGCGAAATAGCTATCCACAGTTGCATTTAAACTTTCGGTTTGGTCTCAATCATGCCATTGTTGCGTTACTTTTTCTACGCAGTTGTCAGCCCTTACTTCTTATAGTATTTTAAATATTAGGATTGGCCAGATTGAAATGGGGTTAGACCGCGGTTTTGTTAAACACCGTCTAAACTTCGTTTAAATAACCGGCCCTAAGTGTTTAAATACAAAATAATAAGGGATACACCAAGTACATACCACGCGCCCGCGAAACATTCCGCTAGCCATGTCCATGAAAAATGACGGGCATGGGTTCTTTGGTTCTATGTTTCTATGAGTATGGGGCTGCGCAGCCGGGCCTTTGGCCCGGCGAGTGCTCCGCTATAAATTAAAGTCACCATTTGTTGAACTGAGAATCCTGGATAATTACTACCCATATTAGTATTCACTGTGATCTTTATATAGAGATCACGGCGATGATTAAAAATGTCATTTTCATTAAAAATTCAGCGCTTATTACGTCATTTAACCTGGCCTCCCCTGAGACTTATATCAAACCCTCTCCGGACTTTTCGGAATGACCGTAGATTACCAGGTTCATGCATTTGATCAATTTGCCTTGTGTGATAGGCTGATATGCTTATGAATTATTGATGAGCTTTTAATTTTTTATTAAAAACATTCTGGCAGATTTCTTGGGGTAGACTGATTTTGGCAGGGACTTTTTATAGGGTTAATAAAAAGCATACTCAGTGCATTCTCAATCTTATGTCAAACAATTGTGTTACGGCTGATACAGGGGCGTAGCTAGGGGGTACTTGGGTGCCTGTGACCCCCCCCCCCCCAACTTTATGAGATAATAGAGAGCTTAAGCAACCACAACGGTGACGGCAGCGAGAAGGGTACAAAACAATAGGCCTTTGCACGTCCGTTTTACATTTTTGTGCATTTCGTTGCCGTACTCTGCAAAACACCAACGTCAAATGATCAAATTATAGGTTTTGTGGAGAAGCTGAACACGCGACGGTTTATTTTCTTTCTTCATTTGAACTGGTAAGCCATTCCTTCAAATTTAGCTCCTGGGCAATCCAGACACATGAGCCAAACTAAACAAATTGGAACAACTGCAAAGTAGTTTAAAATAGCGCGAATCCTTTTTTCAAGTGACGTTTTCCATGGCGTTGCCGTCGTCGTTGCTTAAGCTCTCTAATTTTAGTGAAACACAGCGTGGATGTGGATCCCCCCCCCCCCCTCCCCCCTTTGAAAAATCCTAGCTACGCCCCTGTGATATATCGTATTTTCATGAATATGGCCAGGAGCAGAGGTTGCGGCCTGTGCACTTCCTAAAATATAGTAATAATTTTGAAGAAATTTTATTATTTTATTGCTTTTTAGGTTTAAATTGTAATTTTATTGTAAATAGTTTAGATATCCTATTGTACATAGTTTTTTAATTATTACTAGTAATTATTTATTTATTTTAATTTTAATTTTTAGAATGTCCCCATATTAGTAAGGGAGATTTCTCCCTGGTTAGGCGGTCTTTGACATTTAAATAAAGTTTATTGATTGATTGATTGATTGATTGATTGATTGATTAATCATTGCTCTATTGTCTTGAATTTGGAAGAAAAAATCGCCAAAAGGGATGAAAGCAAAGAAATATTTACTAAAAATACAAAATAACGACAGCACCGTAAAAGTCAAATTACACAAGAATGGAAATGTTGATTTCTTGACCGCCTGTCACGAAATCAATAATAGCAATGCAATCGTCGCATGAAAATTAAAGTACTGTAGCTACAAACAAGCTCAATTTCAACTGTTGACATAAACATCATTCCCCTATTTATAGTTACAGACATTGACGATCCGATGGCAGTCAGGTGACTACAACCGTATTTACAACAGCCCTATTTTTGTAATGGCTGCTGCCCCAGACCCTGATGAAGTGCTCCGTTCAACAGATGGAAGAGCAAATTTTCAACGCCTTGCACGACTTTTAATAAATGGAGGCACCAGCCTTCTGAGAGAGATATTTGACGCCATATTTCCACCAAGTCAACTTCCCACAAAACTGAGCGATCCTGCCACAAAGATCCAGCTCAAAGCAGCAAAACTGACCAAGCTACAAAGGGACTGCCTTTACCCTTCCCCTGGGGTGTATGGCAAATCAACAGACTTTGATATCACCCTGCTCTTCAGCTTACTAAGGACAATATGCGGTCTAGTCAGACCCGCCACGGGATGGGATGCTCTACCAGCAAGTACAGACCACAGTTTAACTGCAGATTTAGCGAGAATAAAACATTATCGGAACTCAGTCTATGGTCATGTATGCCAAGCAATGGAAATCACAGATGACAGGTTTCCATCGCTTTGGCGAGAAATCAGTGGAGCCCTCGTTAGAATTGCAGGGAAAATCAGCCACGCGAAGAGTACGGAATGGCAGAAGGCCATTGATAAGTTTTTGAATGATCCTCTTACAGCGGAGGATGAAAGAAATGTTCAAGAACTAGAGAGGTGGTATGAAAATGATAAGGAAGTGAAAAAAGCCTTAGAAGATCTAAGAGTCACTACTCAGGAAGAAATGGTCGGACTTAAAGAGAATGTGCAATCTTTAGAAACAGCAGTTAGAGAGCAAGCCCAAGACAACAAAGATCATCAAGAAAAGCTGATGGAACGATTAGAGATAGCGTTGCAGATGATAGAGACAGCACGTCAAGAATGGAAGGAGGCCCAAGGCTTCAAGGATCAACTGGGAGAGCTTCATCGGTCAGTAGATAGGCTCAGCTCTTCATCTGCCAGCTCTCAGTCAGCAGGGGGTAAGTTAAATACTATTTTCTTATTTATGTGTTACTGCTTTGCAGCTGTTCAGGAACGAATATACCGGATTGACCAGCCCAATAACACATTCATACAAAGAACCAAATTGGTTTTTATTATGCAGTTTTGATTTCTTACAGATGTCAGGTTTGACTCCGTACTGATGCAATCATACCGTTAACGTCCACGTTTTCCTCGGTTACCAGAATGGGAAATATGATTACTACAAAGGTGGTCACACTTTTTTTTTCAGCTAAGTGACCCCAGCGAACTCAATTTCTAATTGTAAAAGCAAGCCTTCTCAAAACCAGTAGGCTGTAGACTCAATCAGCGGCCTCCTCTAAATCAGTGACCACCTCTGTTCAGCTAGAAAATGTTCTATGTGCTATGTGCTATGTAACTATGATACCTCCTTCATGATCCTACAGTCAACTGAAAGCGTTGGCGTAAATAAGGGAAACCATTTCAGATTCTAAAATGTAGGTTTTCTATACGAGAGGTTACAGGAGAAGGACGCCAAAGACTTACATTGTTTTTGAAGGTAAATGTAGGCCCTCGGACATCAAAGATCATCTGGCAAAGAAACAGGAAGCTGGAACCCAGGAAGTCCAAGAAAAGATGGAGCGTTTAAAGGAAAGACTGTTTGAAAGATTGCACGAGATCGAGACGGCAATTCGAGAAAAGAAGGAAGTCCAAGAGATCAAGAGTCTTTTGGAAGAGGTAAATCAGTTGGTAGAACGACTCAGCTCATTATCAGCTGCCAGCTCTCGGTCAATTGGAGGTAAGTTAAATATTTTTTTTGGTAACCACCTGGTATGCCATTACAGTTAAGGAAAGGAATGTATCGGATTCGCCAGCCCGTATAAAGGATACATATTCACAGGCTTCACAAACACTTTTAAGTCAAACTAATTTAACTTGGCTGTATCGTTTTCGCATATTATGATGTGGTTTTAGCTACATGCAGGTTAAATCAAAACTTTATTTAAAAATGATCACCACTTTACCACAACGATCTTTTACTCCAGCGAATTTAATTTGTTATTGTAAACACGATGGCGAAAATAAAGGAAAGAGAGAATTTTAGTCTACGAATTCAAATTTTTAAATGGTCACAGAGAAGGGATTCTAAACGTTTTGAATGCTGTATATTGCTTAAGTTTGCTATTTATTGGACAGGAAGACTTGATGAGTAGTGTCGAAAGCAATTCGCATACGCTTGGGACTTGCTTAAAAAACTCACGCTTCTTTCTTAATCCAACCGATCGCGACTTTCTCGCAGGCGTTTTCCCGCTGTTGGGACTTGCTACATGCGTTTGCTTGGAATTCTGATAGATTCGCCGGATTATCCGCGTCTGATCTGATTGCATGCCCAAACTGTAATTACTTTGGTTTTGGTTTTACAACACTCACTTGAAAACTATCTCACGATCTTGATTTTATGTGTAAACAATCGTTAATTTCTGGCTACGTGTGTGGATTTGAACGTTCCAAGTAGTTAAAAACTTCGGAATTTCAAATTCTCAGGGGATTGCCCGGGAGGAGGGTGGGGGCAGGGGGGGGGGGGGGTATGGAGATGTTAATCAGTACTTTAAGTAGTTAGCCTCCTGAGCGAAATTCTTTGGGCTCTTTACGATTTGGTTCGTAGGGAATGAGTGCGCCACAACCCAAAAGAATGTCTGCACAGAAGGCAAGGAGGCATGGGTTGGTAGAACGATGTATCCAGCAGTAGAATGTGTGAGGGTAGGCTCTGATGGTATGGGTTCTGACGTGTACGACATGCTTCCAGATTGCTTCTCTTTTTATTTTTTATTTTTCTGTTTTGCCGTCTGTAGGACCGGGTGCACAAGGGGAGGCCACAAAAATAGTATTAACCTCACAGGAAACCCAGGACTCGGTATTAGTACCTGTCACCACAAACGAACCACAAGAAGTGGACGCGGGGGACTGGACGAGAGAAAATGTTCAAGAAGGGGGCCTTTCTTGTGTACAAGGCTTGCTAGAAATTGCAAGTACTTCGGTGCGAGGTGAACAAGAACATGAGCAATCTGCTGAGGTATTTAATGTTCACACGTTTAGCACACGTATGCGAGCCAAACTGCAGCTTAGCGAAGAGGATTGCAATCATTTCAGACGCCGTTACTCTCAGTAGATTCGCTTTTCTCCTTAAATCCCTGAAATTAATTTGTTTGTTGTCAGCCATAAATTATGTTTCTGCGCCATGGAAAAGTCTGGCATGCTATTTAGTTAAAGAAGCTACACCAAGGTTGCTGTATTTTTTTAAAAAAATCTTTTCCTGTTATCTTAGGTATCGACCATGTTTACCATTTTGTCAGAAGCAAAAGAAAATGATGCCAGAAAAAGACAACTCTTATTAAGTTTTTACACCGAGGTCGAGAGCTTCCTGAATAAAATGGATGAACGAAGTTTAACTTTGCTGAAAAAGCGTATGGGCAAAGTTGAGAAGAATATGGAACAGCACGTTGAACAACTGAAAAAGAAAGAATACTTCCTTGTTGTGGCAGGTAAACGATAAAGGCGTAACGAAAATTAACATATCTGGTCGTTCGTGAAAACTGGATTATAGAAGCAATTTCAATGTTACATAGAGCCTCTTCTGGTCAGTAAACTACCAATCCATTACATGATTTTGATATCTTAATTTAAAATTTCAGAGGACTGTAAATAAGGTATTTTCGCAAAATATAGTAAACTTGATTTGAAATTGTTTAGGAAGTTTGAAATAGATCGTGTAGCCGTTTATTTTTCCCATTATGCACGCTCACTACAGAGCTAACAAAGTACTTAGCCTATTATTATAACCGGCAGATTTCTCAGGGAATTTTATTGCTGGCAGCACATGTTGAAAATATGGCAAAAGCTCTTCTTTTTAACTTCCTTTTAAATATTCAGGACAAAATAATCTTTGACATGGGGCACTATTGTTTGAAGCAAGTAGTAATTTCAATATTTTACCAAATTCATTCCATTCCATTCCAATTGTTTTGAATTTCCACTCTTTTTCCCTCCCAGTCGCTAACACGACCCAACAGAGCTTGATTGCTTTCCATCAAACATTCTACTTTAAAATCACAGGCTGTGATTCCTTTTATAAATATTCAGTCATTCGAACCAAATAAGTCCATCAAGCATTACTGAAGCCGACTGACAGGAGATGAAAAACACGTTAATTTCTCTGCAAAAATGGCAAGAAATTTGACGTAAACAGCTTCAAATCTATTCGAAAGCCGAAACACACCTTAAACATCATGTAAAAGTCACTTAAGGTAAACAGTCCAGGGACGTGATCACAGCATTTCAGAGTGTCCTTACCACGTGATGGTTCTTTTGTACATACATGCACAAAATTTTAACAATTAATGCATTGAATTATAAAGGTGAGACATCTTCTGGAAAAAGCCGCTTGGTGAACCTTATCCTGAAAGAGGAGGTGCTTCCTTACTCTCTTATTAGTAACACGTCGACCATATGTGAACTGAAGTTTGGAGAAGAACGCAGAATTGTAGCGCACTTTAAAGACAAGGATCCTGAAACAGGACTTTCAACTAAGACTGTTTTACTTCAGCAACCGACAGGACCATGTGAACAAAGCTACCACCAACAGATCTCCCCTTATGTCCTGTTCGATCGCGTGAAAGGCTCACTTTTCAAGAAGATCGAACTCTTTTGGCCTCATGGACTTTTGCAGGTGGTTATTTTTAAAATGTTTTCAGCATAGAAAACCCAAGCGTTTATTGTGTGTATTGTTAATTGTTTTGATGGAAGGACAAAAATAAGGAAGTTTGTATGGCAATTTAACTGATAAATACTATGAGCAAAAAAGAACAAAAAATACAAATGCATACAGTCAACTCTCTCTAAGACGGACACCGTCGGTACCGGCCCTAACTGTCCGTCTTAGAGAGGAGAGGGGTGTCCGGCTTATAGAGAGTCAAGGTAACTTGACACCAGTAATTCAGAGATAATAAAGTTAACCCTTTGCACAATGAATACACGTCGGTTTTAAGTCTGTTTATTAAAAGTCGTTTACTTTAGCACAACCTACAGACTGGAGTGTCCGTTGACGGTTTCAAAGTGTCCGTTGTCCTTCTTAGAGAGGTGTCCGTCTTATAGAGAGTTAGTTACAGTGAAATGACTGAAAAACGGCAGGGACCAACACCAGGTGTCCTTCTTATAGAGGTGTCCGTCTTATAGAGGTGTCCATCTTATAGAGGTGCCCGTCTTATAGAGGTGTCCGTCTTATAGGGGTATCCGTCTTATAGAGGTGTCCGTCTTATAGAGGTGTCCATCTTATAGAGGTGTCCATCTTATAGAAGTGCCCGTCTTATAGAGGTGTCCGTCTTATAGGGGTATCCGTCTTATAGAGGTGTCCATCTTATAGAGGTGTCCGTCTTATAGAGGTGTCCGTCTTATAGATGTGTCCGTCTTATAGAGGTGTCCATCTTATAGAGGTGTCCGTCTTATAGAGGTGTCCATCTTATAGAGGTGTCCATCTTATAGAGGTGTCCATCTTATAGAAGTGCCCGTCTTATAGAGGTGTCCGTCTTATAGGGGTATCCGTCTTATAGAGGTGTCCATCTTATAGATGTGTCCGTCTTATAGAGGTGTCCATCTTATAGATGTGTCCGTCTTATAGAGGTGTCCATCTTATAGAGGTGTCCATCTTATAGAGGTGTCCATCTTATAGAAGTGCCCGTCTTATAGAGGTGTCCGTCTTATAAGGGTATCCGTCTTATAGAGGTATCCATCTTATAGAGGTGTCCATCTTATAGAGGTGTCCGTCTTATAGAGGTGTCCATCTTATAGAGGTGTCCGTCTTATAGAGGTGTCCATCTTATAGAGGTATCCGTCTTATAGAGGTGTCCATCTTATAGAGGTGTCCATCTTATAGAGGTGCCCGTCTTATAGAGGTGTCCGTCTTATAGGGGTATCCGTCTTATAGAGGTGTCCATCTTATAGAGGTGTCCGTCTTATAGAGGTGTCCGTCTTGTAGGGGTATCCGTCTTATAGAGGTGTCCATCTTATAGAGGTGTCCGTCTTATAGAGGTGTCCATCTTATAGAGGTGTCCATCTTATAGAGGTGTCCATCTTATAGAGGTGTCCGTCTTATAGAGGTGTCCATCTTATAGAGGTGTCCATCTTATAGAGGTGTCCGTCTTATAGAGGTGTCCGTATTATAGAGGTGTCCGTCTTATAGAGGTGTCCATCTTATAGAGGTGTCCGTCTTATAGAGGTGTCCGTCTTATAGAGGTGTCCGTTAGCGTTGACTGTATCCCTCCGGTGTTTTCATTTGTTGTTTATGTGGTCATTTGGCAATTTAAAACGTCTTGAGCCCGTTTCCGGTCCTTTTCACTGTACATGTTGTCTCTTGGAAATAAACCTAAAGTCGGTTCAAATCGCAGAAATGATCACACAAACAACCAAAGGAAATACATTGGAGGTAAGGTAAGACATTTTTACTCATAAATTGTTCTAATTTCTAGGAACTACAATTTATCCGTTGAATTCCCATGCAAACCCACTTCGTATCAAAACTAACAATGCGCACAGTGTGAGCTTTGATTCGTTGGTTTAATACAGACGCTTTCTTGTTGACCGAGTATTGAACACATTCATTTGATATAGTTTTTAGCTGTGAAGATGTTTGAGAAAACCTTGTTTTGGTGGGTGGCGAAAAATCAAAGAAATCACAACTAGCAATAATTCCATGTCAGACAGAATCTTTCCCTGAATAGAGGGCAATATTGTAAGTACGCATAAATTAATAGTCAGATACGATACCAAATACGGCTAACTTTTGTCTTTTTCTCGACTCCTGATTTACTTAAGCTTGTCGTAGTTTAATTTTGTCGTCGATTTACTCGCTATTCTTAGTTTTAATTTGTCCTGTATTTGAATTGAAAATGGCCTCGGCAAACCTTTCGATTCTACATTTTAGAAAGGCATAGTAATTGTTGACAGTCCTGGTGTTGGAGAATCTGACGAGATGATGGACGAGATGGTGATCCAGTATCTTCCTGAGGCCTTTGCCTTCATCTATGTCATTGATAGCGCAAACGCAGGGGCAATTCAGAGAGACAGAGTAAGTACCGATCAAACTATAACTGTAATAGGCAAGTTGTGACTATTTTATAAGTAAAAATATACCCGTATAGCACAAAACGTTTGCCCAATGTATTGTGCGGGAATATTTCCTTCTACACGGTACCGTAAACCTCTAATATATGTAAATAGACTTTGCCTAACAGTGAAGTTCTCTGAACAGAAAGCTGATGATAAGCTTAGCTAAAACGAAAGGTCGGAAGTACAATAATTAAGATTGACGACCAGGCTATTTTTCACAAAAACAGTAGTACGCAACCGTCTGCACAGTACATTAGACCGTACAAAAACCCAACTTTTTCTCGGTCTAGAATAACTAGTATGACTAATTTCCGAATAAAATGCTCCTGTTGCGTATCGAAAATTGCCCGAAAAACTGATTTGGAAATCAAAATTGCAAAATTGCATAAGGCGACGCGAATAAAGTTAGAACTATAAAATCCAAGTCTTGTTTTGTTTACATAAAATCGCTTTTCAATCTATGTAATGAATGAACAAACACATAAAAATGGACAACACAATCTTCTTTTGAAAAATTGTATTCAAATATCCATTAGTTCATGTTTAAAAGGAAGACGCGTACCATTTATAGCGCATCGAGTCTTCGATGAAATTCAAGAAATCAATACGATTGAATTTGAGCACGTTTTATAAACATTTTTCCAAAACTAACGAGAACACAAAGAAAAAGCCAATCACAGATTGACATCGACATACATTGTAAATTCCCATCGAAAAATGCAATTTGTTTTACCTTTAAGTCCCTCGACTGATAGGAAATCTTTTAATCTCGGCTTCTTCGGTTCTGAAATCCGTAGAAGTATTGCCCCGCGTTGATAAGAACGTATGAAGTTCCTCGAAGCAAGATTTTATCCCTGAAAGCTCTTCTTTTTGCACTATAGCGGCTTCTTAGTATCCCTTAATTACTATCCATGTCTTCAGTATAGCAAACCGCAAAAAATGCAGGGAAAAACAATTTTCCAAACGGTTTTCTCCGCTTTTATGATTTTGCAAAAGTGTTTGCTGCAGCTGACGTGACATCGGCTGTGTAGCCGAGCAAAAACAAAGCCTCGATTTGGTCTCAAAATTGCTAAGATCCTGGATGTTTTGCGACGTCATACGCGCCCGCGAGCTAGCCCAGCCCAACGGACACACATGTACGGACGCGCCTGCGAAACATTCCGCTAGCCATGACCATGAAAAATGACGGGCATTGGTTCTATGAGTATGTAGCTCCGCCATATGCATCGGCCCGCGAGAGCTCCGCTATTAACCCAATTTAGCATAACATGATCCAAACTTCCAGCACATGGACAAACCATAATTTGATCTTTAAAGGGTAGCTTTCGTTGTTCATCACGATTTATCAATTAAGTACACTTGAAGTAAACATTTAACCAAAGCTCGCGTTCGACGTAATACTGTTGTTCAATACAACTATTATGACTATTGTACTGTTTGGTAGTGAAGGAAGAAGGGGGATGATCGGGGTCTTAAATGAATTTTGTTCGCTATAAAGGAGGGGGGGGAGGTATTACAGAGGAGGGTTTAATAGGGTTAATAGGGTTTAACACAGTAAGTGGGTACTAAGTATCATCGAAAAGTGATAAAAACAAAGATACAAAATTGTAATCGCATAATGTGCCTTTGCTTTCTACGATTTCTTTCCTGCTTTAAGCCTGATCTATTCATTTTCTGATTTCTTTCTTTCCTGCTTTAAGCCTGATCTATTCATTTTCTGATTTCTTTCTTTCCAGCTTTAAGCCTGATCTATTCATTTTCCGATTTCTTTCATTCTTCTCTAATATAGTAGTAGTCTTTTGTGTTTTTTCTTTGTATTATTTATTTGCTGCTTTGAGCTTCATTTACAACCTTTTTTCTTAGGTAGATAATAGTGCGTGTTTGTGTTGTGTCTTGTCCATTTTGTTTGTGTGTTTTCCGACCCTAGTATTGTAATTTAGTTCATATAATTTGGCTTCCTAGTCTCTTCAACTCCCCAGTTATTTTGGGAAGCCAATATCCTTTTTGCTATTTAATTTCATTTCATGTAAATTTCTTTTTTCTGATTGTATGGGTAGAACAAAATAAAGTTGTTGTTGTTGTTGTTCTACATGTAGCCATCTTAAACTCATGTATGAGTTTGTATGCCTCGTGACGAGCATGTATGTGGATATACCCAATGAAAACCAGTTTACATGACATGAACATCGATTAATCAAGTGTACCACTTCCCTATACTTACGCCAATGTAAACACATTACCTCACAATCTGCATCCTCAAAAATTTTACTTCGACTTTTTCATATAAGTTCTTTACCGATAGATGCTCTTTCAAATCAACTCGTTCTCCGTTAGCTTACCAAACTGCCGGTTGATAGGTTACCGGCCCGGTTCGTTTGTGTTACCATTCCTGAAACACCTTTAAAATATGTTTAGATCCTCAAAATATGTGCAAACATTTCCACGTTGTTCTTGATTTGCAGCTTGAAAGATTACTAGAACAAGCAAGCAAAATTCCGCTTGGTGTTCAATTAGAAGAAGCAGCCATAATGTCGCCCTTGGTACAGAGGCATCTGCTATCCAAATGTACCTTGTTCGTTTGCAACAAGTGGGACCAAGTACCACAGAAAGATATGAAGGCTTTCAAAAATCATGTGACCAAAAAATTGAAAAAGATTTGGCCTGGCCTTGATGTAGAGACACAGATTATCTATGTGTCAACCACGAGAGCCAATAATGCCCAAAACTACGGAAAAATCACTGAAGATGTTACCTCTTTGATGCATGGTATAAATTCTATGGCCTTAAAAGGGATGGAAGCCAGACTGGAATTCCACTGGAAGTAAGCGTTACGATGATGTTTTGATGTCTATGTATATGTTGTGGTTCAAATTTTTCTTTGGTTTAAATTTTTTTAAATCAGTTTAATTTTTATTTTCTTTTGTCTCAGATTTATTACCATATTCTGAGACAAAGGAAAACAAAAATCAAACTGGTTTAAAAAAAATTAAACCAAAGAAAAATTTGAACCACAACATATATATAGGTTCATTTAAGGATCCTATAAACGAAGCACTTTGGGTTAAGTGTTTATGCCGGGGCATTTTAACGCCGAGAAAGTAAAATAATATAATTTCTGGCTGCCATTTAATTTATTAAAGCCCGTAATGTCTGTGCGTACATTTATGTTCATATATCAGGTTTTTAGAATGGTGTAAGAGACATCGACCAAGAATGTTCTTATTGTTTTTGTTTTAGATGGCTCGATAATCTTCTTTCGCGGATAACCTTTCAAGCAAACGCGTTTGTGTTAAATGCTTCCAGGAACCGCAACGAGGTCAAACAGAAAATGACGCGGATTGTTCGTCGGTTGGATTCAATTCAAAAGCAGCAAGACAAGGTGATGGTAGATCTTCGCAGATGTTTGGACGAAAGTGTCGACGATGCTGTGCAGCGACTCTCTGAGTATCTTTTGTCTGAAGAAGTGATGGCACGCTTCGCATCATGGACCATGGACGAGGTTCCAAAGGAAAAGAGCTCCCGGGGAGAGACACAAAACGAAATCACAAGAGTACTTGCTAGCCGGTTGGACGCAACTGTAGAGCAATGGGAAGAAGATAGCAAGGTATTTGCAAATTCTCGCACGTTCCTCAAGCAACACTTTCAAAGGTGCTACAATTCTTTTGTGAGGCACCTGCTGAAGCTTCAATTCGACGAAGCCCCTGGCATACCCTTGACAAAAACCCAAAAGGCCGCCATTGTCACCAAAACCGCCATTGGCGCTATTGGCGATACTTTTTATGACGTCGCTCTACCTTGTATTTGCGGGTTCACTATTGTTCCACTCTTAGGTCTGCTGTTGACAGCAGAGCTGGATGTTTGGATTAAACACAAGACATACCAGCAGAACAAGTGCGCTTTCATGGCAAAAGAATCCGCAGATCTTCTCGCCACAGTTGCGTCCGAAAAGGTACTAAGGAAGTTAGTTAAGGGTCAATTGGAAGACGTCGAGCTCTGCCTGAAGCAAATTGAAGCCCGCATCCCAGAACTGATCCAGGCGGACAAGATGCTATATAAACAACTCAAAGTCGAAACGCGCTCACAGAAAGAAATAGAAAATATCTACCAGCCGATTTTGGATGAGGGGTCTCAACACAAAGGTCAGCTTGCAGTATTTGGAGTCACAGAAGTTTTATCCGTTGACGTTAGTATCGAAAAATTAGATTGGAAAGAGAATGTGTCTTCTTATCTTGCCTGCGGGGCGTTTAGTGCTGTGTACCAAGGGACGATGAGAGGACATGGAGAAGTCCAAACAGTGGCGTTGAAGGTGTACGATGAAGTACACGTTGCTGAAACGGCAAGCCATGTCATGGAGGAGGTGAAACTATTGAGGTGAGCGCATTTCTTGGAAAATTTGCTAAAGTCAGGGGCTTATCTCGTACCCGCAAGACCGTCTTACTCTTCTGCAAAGAGAGAATATCTGGGGTGCTGACCATTTACATGGAAAAAACAAAAAATCTGGTTGGGAAATCAAGTGGTACGTATCATTCCATTCGGAAAGTTTGAGAAATTATGGGCTGCTGGTGCTGGTGATACATTTTTTCCAAAAATTTTAATCTTTTAATCTTTCCAGTTTGAGTTGTATTTTTCCTTTTCCCTTTTTCCACAAGGTCAAGTTAAGTCATTTAATGTTTATGCATAAAATTTCCAACCGGATGGATCCTGTAAATGGTAAGCACCCCTGGATACGAGATAAGTTTGGTGCCATATTCGGGGACGAAAACTGTAAATAATGAAACTCATAACGACTGTATATCGTAAACGACTATTGTTCCCTTGAGCTTGTGATTTTTCTTGAACAAATCTCAATCATTTACAAACCGCTTCATCCTTAGATCCTTAGCCAGGTGTCTGGTTAAAATTTTTTATCGTGCTGTAACTCGTTGTAAGGCTTGGCCATAAATGCCAGTGTTATATGCATGGGATAGTGTTTCGAGCATAGCCTTCTGTCTATATTGTGACTGGGGACGCTATATCCCATAGGACAAAAGCGTTTATTGTCTAACCGTCTTTAAATATAGTCAGACCCTCGAATAATGTTTTGTGTAGATTCTATTGTTGAGTGTATTATGATTTTATATTTCTTACTTCGGAATCACGTTGCTATCTTGTTTACAAAATTGGTTTAGTATTTGAGCATTCGGTTCTTCACAACATTTAATTAAGCCACGAGTCAGTAGTGCACCGAGCTGGATGAAAATGAGGCCTTGTAAGTCCACTTCAAGCACGACACTTGTGATTAAGCACTGGCCAGTGCTTCTTTCATTTGCTACTATAAGATGGAGAAACTTACGTTTTTCTCCCAAAAGGAAACAAATTATCAGGAAGCTGTAAAATAAAATAAAATTGACGCAGGCTACAACTCCTTGATAAGTTTTTAATGTGTTTTTTTCCCTTCCTATTTTCCTCTCAGAGAACTAGACCACCCTAACATCGTAAAGCTTCTTAGCACATCATTACACAAAGAAATGGGCACCGCAAGAGCGATCTTGGTCATGGAAAAGTGCAAGGGAAACTTGAAGAGTCACATCCTTCAACACCCTGAGTCCGTTGCTGGAAAATCCACAAATCCTGCTGTTGTCTTAAAAGTGTGTCAGTGGGTGAAAGAGATCACGGCTGCTTTGGCGTACATTCATGAAAGGGGTCTTATTCACAAAGGGCTTCTTTTGGAAAGCATCTTGGTAAATAAACTTAGGGTTCTTAGCATTTATCGGAACTGGCTGGCCGGGCTAGTCTGGTCATAAATAGCACGCGCCTCTGTAAAGACGCATTCCTTCAAGTTAATTACCTTACCGTTTGTCAGAACTGGCTGGCCGGGCCAGTCTGGTCATGAAAAGCATGCGCCTCTGTAAAGATCCATTCCTTCAAGTTCATCAAAAGGATGCATCCCATTAACGAAATGGCCAGTCTGGTCAACCGGTTCTTGCAAATAACGGAACAATATTTATAAATTGTCTGGTTCGGTTAGCCAGTTATGGAAAATGGTAAGCACTTTTATTCATATGGTTGTAAGCTTCGATTCCGAAATTGTTAGAAATATTATTTGAATCCCTTTTAGTTGTAGAACTGAGAAAGAAATTGTGTTGTTATAGCTACCACTATCATAACTTTCACATCAATGTTGCAAATTAATACAAAGCAATTAAGATTATTCAACAGTAATAAGACGTGCAGTATTATTAATTAACATTGCTTGCTATTTCCATTGAAGCTATCAGAAGAGAGCTCTGTGAGGATCGCTGACATTGGCCTATGTAAACCAGCGGTGGGCGCTTTCGTGGGAACGCATGTCAGTTACATGGCACCCGAATTGTTTCATTCCCAGGAGTATGGCAGAAAAGCAGACATATATAGCCTGGGAATAATCTTGTGGGAAGTATGGTATGGCCAGCAGGCCTTTGCGGACGTACCAGCAAAAACGCTGCAAGATTTTGTCGGGTGGGTGGATTGTGGTAATCGTCCAGAACATGTGGAAGGTTGCAAGAAGCCTCCTATCCTCTGGGAAAATCTGATGAAGCAGTGCTGGGACAGGAACCCAGAGAATCGTCTCACAGCTAAGGAATGTAACGAAAAAATGACTATGCTGCATGAAGAGTATGAACGTCTTCCCTGAATAGACTGCCATACAAAAATAGTCACATGAATTCATATTATAAAAAAGCAAGTTATTATATCGACAAGCACAAAATCACGATAAAATTGAACGACATTTCGATGTCGTCATGATATCACTATCAAGTTGTGCATGAATAAAATAAACCTTCGAAGAAAATGTCTGGAATGATCGTCACGGCTAAAACTAGTATATGAGAGAGACGTATTGATGAATAAGGTGAACACCTTAGCACGAACTGAATCTGATCCTTATCAGTTCTCTATTGAACAGCATTTCGTACAATGGACAGTCAAATTTGTTTTTCCACTTCTTGAACAGGAAGTTCCGGTATAACACTTGTTTTTCTACAAAACTCTGTTTGTCAAGATCTTTCGGAAAGAAACAATGTTGGTCTCGGTGCTTGCCAATAGAAGAAGAATAGATAAGAAGCCTCCTATCCTCTGAAAGCAGTGAAGTAGTGCTGTGACTGGGAACCCAGAGAATCGCCCACACTAAGGAATGAAACGACAAAATCACTATATATATATATATATATATATATATATATATATATATATATATATATATATATATATATATATATATATATATATGCTGCACGAAGAGTATCAATAGTGCTTGCATGTGTTCATTGATGCGCGCGGTGGTGCAGTATTTTATGCACAACTTGATCAATGGTGTCATGCCGACACCGCATCGTCGTTCAGGTTTAGTTTTTAAAATTGTCTTTGTTTAAGTATATTCTTGTTGATATTAATTATATCACTGTTATTGATTCTAATTGCGGTTAAGAAGAATCGTTTTTGCTGAAGCAACAATGCTGCATAACTTTATTTTTTTACAAAGGTGAATAACAAAATTATAATTATATAGTCCATTTTACGATTCTTATAAAATATCACCTGAATTTCAATTAAAGGCTCTTAAGTGCTGTAAGATGTAAAGTTGTTGGCAAAGACTAGTCCACTTTGGCTACTTCATCTTTTAACGAAGCCAAGTAAAGTCTTTTGATCAAAAATAATAATTGTACTAAATTGTACTGAAATCTACCAGATTTTAGTGTTATTTCCCATGACAGATATTCTGTCCAAGACAACTTACATTTGTAGTCACATAAATCTATTTTTTTGTTTTCAAAACAAACAATACACTTTTTATTATAATGGTCTAAACATTGGTCGAAAATAGTGCTTTTAATAAGTTATAGGGAGATGCAGCAAATTGTAGTGTTTTAGCTCAAGACTCAAAAAAGTCTCATCTAATTTATCAGTTTATAGCGGAGCACTTGCCAGGCCGAAGGCCTGGCTGCGCAGCCCCATACTCATAGAACCAGAACCTGTGCCCGTCATTTTTCATGGTCATGGCTAGCGGAATGTTTCGCGGGCGCGCGTGTGCCCGCCCTCCATCCGCCCGCCGTCGCGCAGGACTAGCTCGCGGGCGCGTATGACGTCGCAAAACATGCGCGTACGACGTCATGTTGAAACCAAAGCGAGGCTTTGTTTTTCGCGCGGTTACACGGCCGAATGTCGCGTCAGCTAGAAAAACGCTTTGATGTTTTGCTGTGAATTTACTAAGCGGAGAAAACCGTTTAAATTAAGGACGGTGCCACCTATTGTTATTGCGCATACGTTCTGCGCATGCATTGCGCGATAGTCGCGCGAGACACTGGTTATTTTTCAAACACGAACGCGCGAGGTAAAGGCTAAGTTCCGCCCACTTTTCATGTCAAACTGTAAACTCCCTGGCTCAGTTTCTTAACTTACAAGATAAATAGAGTTCTCAAAAATCTATGAAAATGTGTTTATAGACCTTCTGCAGCCTAAAACTGCTAAATTCTTTCTCTATTTTGCAAACGACAGAGCCCCGGTAATGAAACTATTTTGAACTAATTGGCGATGCCGCCTCGATCAGCAGAACGCGTACGTTTTGCCTTTCTTTACGAAGATTGTTTACATTGGCTACTTTTCTCCATTCAAAATTTTTAACAAAACTTCAAGTCAAACCAGACTATTGCTTTCTTTATATATATAAAACAAGCATCCTCAAGGCATAAAATCCAAGGAAAGGCTGGCATGTTGTTATTTCCAATTAGCACAAGTTTTTGTTTTGGCGGCCAAATTCGCGTTGTTTGAAATTTCTGTTTATCTGCAAAAATCTTTTGCCAGTGGCCATTTTTGCGAATAAAAAAAAGTATACAACCAAAGCAGAAAAACAACTGTTCCAGTTAAAGCAAACAAACGTCGAAAAGGAGAATTGAAATGAGCAAAGTGTTTTCAAAAAGACCGTTTTTGACAATTGATGAAGATATAAAAACAAGGTTGAAGCCAGCAACTAAAGATAACTGGCCGCTCCAAAGCCGGGAAGCATCCGGCTAAAGTCTTTCCTCCCTCGATTGCTTGCAAGCATGGTTTTTAGTGTAATCTTTCGTAAACACATTCGTGCATTTAGGTACAATTGATTTCCTTTATTCTCTGTTATAGGCAAGTGATGTTTTTCGAAGTCGCATCGTGTCAGTTCTCAACTTCTTTGCATCAGCACAAATTTTGATAGGCGAAAAACGTGCCATGAAAAACTGACAAGAAATCTTATCTTTTTAGATCAAATAAAGCCGTAGACTTCGGTAAAAAAGTATTTTATTATTTCACGATTTTTTTGAAATTAAAGTGTACCGACTTATTTTTTTCCAAAGTTATCAGAGAATCCATGAAAACTACAGGAGCTTCACAAGAAAATAAACACACGGCCAAATGAAATTGCACAACTCAAGCACTTTTCGACAAATATTTCTAACATTTTTACTCCAAATAACCGTTAAAAAGACTAACCTGCCAATTTAGAGTTTTTCGGCAGCCGACCAGTCACCTCGATATAGCACTGATGTTTTCAAGTTGGTAATGGATCGGAAGAAGATGCACACAATGTAAAGTTCTTGTGCTCGAAGGAACATAATAAATCCGTAGATCCACTGTAGATCAATGGAAGTGAACCGATTTTTGCGTTTTTACTCCTTTACTGTGCTGTTTGACCTTGCAATCCCCGAAAAATGTTTCTCAAAAGAGCAACTTACAGCTACAAATAGAATTAACTTTGAATTCTACAATGTTTGTCCACCCCTTTGTCTTTTTATTGTGCCTGAAAGTAAAAGTTTTGAACGGTAAGCCTTCGAGCTTTCAGGGATAAAATCTTGCTTCGAGGAACTTCATGTATTACGTTTTTATCAAATGCGGGAGATGTTTGTTTTCTACGGATTTCAGAACCAGAAGCGGAGATTTGAATTTCCAAGCAAGCGAAGGACTTAAAGGTAAAACAGATTACAGTTTTCGATGAGAATTTATGTTGATATCAATCTGTGAGTGACTTAACTTTTTATTGGTGTTATTGTTAGTTTTGGAGAATTGATTTTAAAACGTGCTTAAATTCAGTTGTATCGATCTCTTGAATTTCATCGAAGAAAGCTTGAACTCGATAAGCTATAATTAAATGGTACGCGTTTTGCTTTTAAACGTAAACTAATGGAGATTTGAATAAATTTTTTCGAAAGAAGATTGTGTTGTCCATTTTTATGTGTTTGTTCATTCATTAGATAGTTTGAAAAGCGATTTTATGTAAACAAAACAAGACTTTGATTTTATAGTACAGTTCTATCGGGAATCCCGAAACGTCGAGTTGGACATCGAGTTCGAGTTCGAGTTCGAGTTCGAGTTGGACTTCGAGTTGGATTTCGAGTTGGACTTCGAGTTGGATTTCGAGTTGGACTTAAAAAAAATAAAATACAAATATGAAAAAATATAATCGATAAAAATCGACAGAAATTAACTACAGTCGAACCTCTCCTTACGAACACCTCTCTAATACGGACAGCTCTCTATTACGGACAGTTTCCTATGTCCCGACAAAATTCTCACATATTTTCTTTAAAAAAAGACCTCTATAATTCGGACCCTCGCTAATACGGACAACGGACACTAAATCTCGGCCCCAGAGAACAAATTCACTCCGGTGATCAGGTGATGATAGTTCGAGTAAGTAATACAATTTCCTGTTTGTGGTTACAAACATATATGACATATATCGCAAGACGTTTACAGAATTGTACTTTATATTTACTTTTTCACATGCAGCATTGCGTTGCAGTTCGTTTCGTTTTAAAACAGTGATTCGTCAGATTCGTATGCATTCAGCCTAGTTGAGAATTATACAATGTAGTACGCTACTGATAGACTTGAGTGTCTCACTGCTGTATATTAATCAATTTAGATGCAGTTTAAAGACGAGTGTGGGCCTGTTTTTAGTTACTGAACCAAAACTGTCAGTGGAGTGTTAAAAGTGACGTCATCGTGGTGACCTCTATAATACGGACACCTCTAAAGGACACCTAGTCTAATACAGACACTTTGTTCTGTGGGTCTTCTGTCCCTTCCCTTCCGTACTAGAGAGGTTCAACTGTAATTGTATCGGAAATCGATAAAAATCGAAAAGTGCGAAAGTTCCGCATATCGATTTTATCGGCGCTAAATTTTTATCCACTGTTATGTTTTGAGAGTGATTCTGTAATAATCCGCACTTGGTGTCTGGGTAAACGGCAAAAGTGAAAAAAAAAATGAAAAATGTAAACAACAAACAGCAAAAATGACTACAAACTGATGAAAGCAAGGTGCCGGATCTGTGGCCAAGATCTGGATCCGGGAGGGGGGGGGGATCTGGATCAGTAAAATCCTGTACTGGAAAGTGAAGTGCTGCGAGTAAAGCTTATGCAGAAGAAGAAGACTTGTTTGGGGGTATCTCGTTAATTGCATGTACTTTAGATAGTGAACAGATGAGCGACTTGATCTATTTTGCCATTGGATTAACTTGGCTAATATATATGCCGTTGGAACGGCAAAACGCACTGCTACTGAACGGATGAACGCGAAGTATGAATAAAGCCGTTTCTGATGGCTCAAAACGGGAAAGTTTACAGAGATTAGCGACCTTTAATTCTCTCTCAGAACTATCGACTATGGTCTACGTGGAATTTCGAGGCGACTGGAGGCGTTGGAGCGAATTTACGGCCGATTTCCTTCGGTGGATCCGATCGGCTCGATGAGTGGAGTGCTGTCTCCTTTAGAGGGAGGAAGAAACAGTTGAACTAAAAATAGCTGGAATCGCGAATCGATCCCAAAACCACTCACTGAGACACAAGTAAACGCACGAAGAAGTTCAGGTGAACCAGTTTTATTCAAATATCGTTCCTAATTTTACGCTCAAATTCGAAGTGAATTTTCCCAATACAAATCCTTATAATTTCGCTATTACGCAACAGTTACCACGACGTTTATCACTTGAGCTTAGGCTACCTGTGCTGCCAGATGGTACGTTGTGACAAAAGGCAGTATCCTCTCGTGACCTTTTTTCTTTTGTGAAAGTGCCGATTGTCTAGAGGCAAAGAGACCTTTCTATGAATTTTCCTGGGTAACCCCGTGATTTGAGGTGTTGTTTGAATTTTAAAACGTTCTCCTCAAATGTTTTCTTTTTTTATGAAGAGTTAGTTCTAAGCAATCTTATTGCTTTCGCCTTTAATGAATCCATATTTTACGCCTGGCCATGGTGGGTGGCGTGAGGCGATGTCTGTGTACTTTATTAAAACACTGTGGTGACAATCTAGTTAAATGCTGTTTTCTTTTTTTTGATATTTTTCTCGTTTTTTTTTCTACTAACTCGAAGTCCAACTCGAAGTCCAACTCGAAATCCAACTCGAAGTCCAACTCGAAGTCCAACTCGAAGTCCAACTCGAACTCGAACTCGAACTCGAAGTCCAACTCGAGGTATCATTACTCCCCCGTGATTTGAGGTGTTGTTTGAATTTTAAAACGTTCTCCTCAAATGTTTTCTTTTTTTATGAAGAGTTAGTTCTAAGCAATCTTATTGCTTTCGCCTTTAATGAATCCATATTTTACGCCTGGCCATGGTGGGTGGCGTGAGGCGATGTCTGTGTACTTTATTAAAACACTGTGGTGACAATCTAGTTAAATGCTGTTTTCTTTTTTTTGATATTTTTCTCGTTTTTTTTTCTACTAACTCGAAGTCCAACTCGAAGTCCAACTCGAAATCCAACTCGAAGTCCAACTCGAAGTCCAACTCGAAGTCCAACTCGAACTCGAACTCGAACTCGAAGTCCAACTCGAGGTATCATTACTCCCCCGTGATTTGAGGTGTTGTTTGAATTTTAAAACGTTCTCCTCAAATGTTTTCTTTTTTTATGAAGAGTTAGTTCTAAGCAATCTTATTGCTTTCGCCTTTAATGAATCCATATTTTACGCCTGGCCATGGTGGGTGGCGTGAGGCGATGTCTGTGTACTTTATTAAAACACTGTGGTGACAATCTAGTTAAATGCTGTTTTCTTTTTTTTGATATTTTTCTCGTTTTTTTTTCTACTAACTCGAAGTCCAACTCGAAGTCCAACTCGAAATCCAACTCGAAGTCCAACTCGAAGTCCAACTCGAAGTCCAACTCGAACTCGAACTCGAACTCGAAGTCCAACTCGAGGTATCATTACTCCCATGCAGTTCTATCTTCACTTGCATCGCCTTATGCAAATATGTTTGTGTATTTTAGCAATTTTTGATTTTCAAATCAGTTTCTCGGGCAATTTTTGACAAACAAAAACTGTATTTTATTCGGAAACTAGTGGTACTAGTTATTCAAGACAGAGAAAAGTTGTTTTTGTGAACTTTTGTACGGTCTTTAAAAATGTACTGTGCAGACGGTCGCGTAATACTGTTTTTGAGAATTGCTAAAATTGAAAATAGCCCGTTCGTCAATCTTTATTCTTGTGCTTCCAACCTTTCACCTTAGTTAAGTTTCACCTTAGTTAAGCTTGTTCAAAGTGCGACGCTGTTAGCCTTGGGCTATCTATATATATTATAGCCTATTGATGCTTGAATTGACTGAAAGTTGGCTTTAAGGTGGCTACCAACAGTTTCCAGCATTTTCCAAGACTAACATTTTGATGGGTCATTAAAACCACTCTTTATCAGGTGATGCTACAATTATGATATCAAACGAATGCCCAATGATTGGTGAACACCTTGTTATCATTTTTGTGACACAATATGTTACTATAGCAACATTGTAACGTGCTGAAAACACTCTTAATTTTAGCTTTAAGCGTTAATAACTCAAAAACTGACTCGGTAAACCCCATTTTTTATTCAGGTTGAATTTTGATCAGTAGGATAACATGCAACTTTTGGCAAAGTTTAAAAAAATTCTGTAAGAGGGGTTCAAAGACACCTAAAATTTTCGAAAATTTTGAGATGAGATTTAACCGCTCTCTCATGTCAAACGTCGTTTACAAGGCAAGCTGCTGGAACTGTGACGATTTTTGCATAGGAAAAACAAAGCGTCGATTACATGACAGAAAAACTGAACATTTTAAAGCACTCACGAAGGGCTGTCACGCATCAGCCATTGCAGATCATATGACTTCAACGGGCCACAGCATTAAATGGGATCATTTTGAAATTTTTACAACTGGGCGATCGGATATCCATTGTACAATTAAGGAGACATCATTGATTAAGGATTTAAAACCAGCTTTAAATGAAAATGTGGGTAGTGAGAAACGTTTTCTTTACTAGCCTTGTATATATGTTTTTATTTTCTAGCAGACTTTAACATAGGTCTGGATATTATCATTTTTTTTTTCGGTATTGTCATTTCTTTTAAATTAGGTTCCAGTCTTTCTCCATAGCATTTAAATTTTATTGTATTATATCCAACCGTCACTTCTGAAGATGTATGTTGAAGCATACGAAACGTCAAGTCATTAATCAAAGTTTTTTTACAACATGCGTTGTTTATGGCCGAAGAATAAGAGTTTTTAAATAGTTAAGTTTTTGTTATTCCTTATACGATCCTCGTGAGTCCTTATGCGTGTGCTTCTGCTTGCCTATATTTTCTTTTTTTGTCAATCACCCAAGCTCTTGTCTTTTGCCCTAACACTCCCTGAATTTCGCCCGTGTGTTACATCATGTAGAATTCCAGAAATGTCGTTGCTATGATATGATGAGGGGACGAAAACAAATCAAAGGCTCCTTAGAGCCAACCCGAGAATTTGAAATGCGTAACGCGTAACGCGTAACGCAATGCGGTAAGCTTGTGCTTTCACTCTGTCACGGTTCAATATATTTTTTTAAATTAAACGTTAGGATTTTTGACAAACGCAAGAAATAAAAATACAGTACATCACCTTCATAATGTTCAGTCGGAAGAAGAAAGAAAAAAAAAACGAAAAAAAGGAATGAACGGCCCGAGCAAGATTCGAACCTGGGCCTTTTGGCTGTAAGTCCGCGCTTTACACCACTCGACCAGTGTAACTACTGACCTAATGTTGGGATAAATTTTATTACTCAAACATAGATAACCATCAAAACGCGTGTCTCAGTTGAAAATTCATTTTAGATCGATTTTAACGTTGCATTAAAGACTCCAAATGCGAAACATCTTTAAGCTTATTGTTGTTTATATTCGTTTACAGCAATTTAGTTATTGTTATCGCTGAATTCATGCTGTTCTTGTTACAAAACGCATTCGTAACAAAGCATTACGTCACTAAGTTTACAGCTGATTTGAAGGAGTGAGCGAGTGACTCATTTGCATATCAGTCGCCGTTACCGATAACCCGTTCATTACGCATGCGCGTATATTCACGGGTTAAAAACTAGGGTCTCAGCAGCAGGCGCCACCTCTCCCTTTCGCGCGTACCCCTCTCGCGCGCGTCCTCGAAATTTCGCCCTATAAAAATCCCATAGGTCCAGCTGAAGTAGGATTTATTTATTTCCCTAGGCAAACATTTTGATACAACTTGATCCAAAGACACCGTTGATCAAGAATCTAGAAACGTTTCCCATCCCCTCCCCCACTCCATCCCCTTTGATCTTCATTTCCGGGAATAAATTTGTCCTCGGTTCATTCGACGCAATTTGGGACACAGGAATTTCAGGTCCCTTGAAAAAGCTGCAGTTTTTTAAGGCCTTTTCACACTTCTTTTAACCCAAGCAAATGGCTTTCAAAGCGAAAAGTATAGACGAAATCAAGAACATTAGGGAAATGGACCATCTGATGGACGCGCTTGATATTTCTTGCGAAGGATTACAAACGCTGGACGAGATGAAATCTCATTGTCGAAGATTGTCAACGTTTCCTTCGTGATCTGGATATTTCTAAAAAATCGCGAAGTGCTGCTCCGTGATAACGGAGTCGATGCGGACAAAAACCAAGTAAAAGTTAAATAATTTAAGTTTTTTCAATTCCTTGTACGCTCCTCGTGAGTCCTAGTGCGTGTGCTTCTGCTTGCCTTTATTTTCTTGTTTTTCTCAATTACGCAAACCCATGTCTTTTGCCCTAAGTCCCCCTGAGTTTCGCCCGTGTGTTACATCATGAAGCATTCCAGAAATGTCGTTGCTAGATAGCGATGTTTTCACTTTTACGATCTGGTTTCCATCTATTTTTGAAAGTTGATACCACGTCGTCACGAAACTAAATTGCGGCGGGGGGTGGGGGGAGGAGGGGGTGGGGGAGGGGTGGGGGGGAGATCGTTCCCCCCTCTCGCGCGTCCTCGAAATTTCGTCCCATAAAAATCCCATAGGTCCAGCTGAAGCTGGATTTATTTATTTCCCCAAACATATATTTCGATTTATCAGATCCAAAAACTAATCCAGAAACGTTACCCATCCCTCCCCCACTCCATCCCCTTTGGTCTTCATTTCCGGGAATAAATTTGTCATGCGTTGTAGTTTCTCAGTTCACTCAACGGAATTTGGGACACAGGAATTTCAGGTCCCTTGAAAAAGCTGCAGTTGTTTAAGGCCTTTTCACACTTCTTTTAACCCGAGCAAATGGCTTTTAAAGCGAAAAGTATAGACGAAATCAAGGGCGTCACGGAAATGGTCCATCTCATGGACGCGCTTAATATTTCTTGCGAAGGATTACAAACACTGGACGAGATGAAATCTCACTTAAGAGTTGAATTAAGCCACAAAGAAACGCCTAATTGGTCACCAGGACAGGTACGAAATTAATATTAATAGCAGTTTATTGAACATAGAATTGATAACTAAAATTTTAGCCCTAAAATGATGTGGTGTGATGAAGACTTTTAACCGACAATCGCCGTTTTGGCTAATGCTTCGTGTTACTACGAAAGGTAATACCATCAGTTTGACTATCGATATCAAATTCTTGGAATGCGAAAAAATACAAGCACAAAGATACATAAGCTGAGCAACGTACTACTGTAACGCAAACACGAGCGGCAAGCACAACGAAATGGAAACGTTTAAATATGATGTACTCGCAGACGGGTTGACGGTTTATGATAATTGTCGAAGATTGTCAACGTTCCCTTCGTAATCTGGATATTTCTAAAAAATCGCGAAGTACTGTTCCGTGATAACGGAGTCGATGCGGACACAAATCAAGTAAAAGTAAACAATTGAAGGTTTTGTTAATCCTTGCACGATCTTCGTGAGTCCTGGTGTTTGTGCTTATGTTTGCCTTTTTTCTCAATAACGCAAACTCTAGTCCTTTGTCCTTAATTTTACCTGTGTATTACATCATGTAGCATTCTAAAAATGTCAATACTGTGAAAGAAGATGTTTTCACTTTAAACTGTCATGATCCCATGCATCCCATAGGTCCAGCTGCAGCGGAGATATTTTTATTTCCCCAGACAAGCAAGAGTCAAGAAACTTCACCCCTCCCTGTAGTTTCTCAGCTTATGGAATTAAGGATAGAGAATCGAAATACCAGGATTTTTTAAAGCAGCCTTTTCATACCTCTTTTAACCCGCAATCAAGAACATGGGGGTAATGTTTAGACTGATGGACTCGCTTGGTATTTAATTTATGCGAAGGATTCATGTAGAAATGCTGGCCGAGATGTTTCAGTAAAAGTGAAATTTAGCGCTAAATTTCACTTTTACTGATTTCTAAGTTTCTTGTTTATCGTCGTCATAGTAATATCGATTTTACCAGAAAATATTTCTTGCCAAACTTCAATTCAAAACCAGTTAGTGGTGAAAATTTCACGTTTATCTGACTTGGAGAAGACCGCTTAAAAGCCGATTGAAAAATGTTGGTATGGTCTCCAGAAAACTGTATTGAACCACCTTAAGGAGGCTCGTAAGGGTTTCTTGTCTAAATGATGAAATATTTAAACAATGGCGCAACCGATGATCGGACAACTTTTGGATATCTATGCGTCCCTATCAACAAGCAATACTTTAAGGGTGCTTATGACGTCATAGCCATTGCCATGGTAACAGTACAGTTTTCTAAAAAGACCATCTAAAACTCAATTTTCGCAAATTATCTTTAAAACTGCCTTATTACATGATATTTTCGCGACACGTTCATTTCGCGATTTTGAGGTGCGCATATTTCGCGACACTTAAATTTCGCGATTTTGCGAAAATTTTATATTTTGAATCACTTTAATTTCGCGTTTTTGAGTTAGACAATTTATTTCCTTGGCAATGTTATTTAGCATGCCCTTGAATTAAATAAAACGACTTTATCAAAGTTAACAAAAATGCAACGGCGCAGTTAATGCTTGTACGTGAATTATTGGTCTTGAATCAATTGACCACAATATCCATTTACAACGAAAATTCCTCCCTATGGACTCCGAAGAAAAATGATGCCGTTTAGTAGTTAACATAATCCCGTTTAGAAACATGTATACCATTCTCACGAGTCATTTTATATAAGGAACATCAGGCGGTAACACTTCTCTTCAAGTTACTACACCCTTTATTCCCTCTTTCTCCCCGTGATCCTTTCAAGACAGGAACCTTTCCCTGTGGGCTGGTGAAAAGGTTATATATTTCCACCAACCAAGTTGCATGAATTGGTTTGAAAACCGAAAGTTTAAGGTCGACATTCAAATCTTCAAAGTTAATTCCACTATCACTTACTTTTGGACTTCTGCCGAATACCACATTGCGAACTTGTTCTTGCAAAATTGATTATTGACATAATGTGAGTCACTTAATTTTCGCGTCATGTTATGTTCGCAACACTTATTGTTCGCGTCACTTAAATTTCGCGATTTTTTAAAATCGCGAAATTCGCGAAATTAACATGTCGCGATAATTTCATGTACTGTAATAAGGTAATCCGGTGACCTATTAGTTTTTTCTCAATTTAGAAAGCACCACTAATTTTAATTTTTTTTTTTTTTGGCGCTATGACAAAAATCTATTTAGTGGAAATCAAATTATTTCCAAAAAGTTCGTTGTTAGAGAAGAAGAAAATTCCGCTAGATAATTTTTTCTCAAACTTTGTTTAAGATGGGAAATACCGAATACTTCCTGCAATAGAAAATTAGGATAGGTTACCAAACAAACTTTCGAAATAGAGAAATATTTTATGCACGAATTATTTCCGGTTTGCGCGATTTTACGCAGTATTTTCATTTCCGGTGAGCTGCTTATAAGCTGCCCTTTATAAAATAATGATTGCTGCTTGCACTAAGATTCACTTTTTCCAAAATTAAGTTTTCATTGTTTCTTGTATTATAGTTATGATTGTGAAAACTGCGTAACTTAAAATAATTTTGAAGATAGCTAGGTACGTCGTTTCTAATTCATTTCTAGACGAGAGAAAGGACGTGGGCTTCTCTACGCTCGTTAAAAGGCTCCCAACCTAGTTTGGTAATGATTTCATCCATAGCTAACTCCGCCCCAGTGGCGGAGTAAACTATTCTCGCAGCTCTTCTCTGTAAACGCTCGACCATGTTATCGTTTCCTTTACCGGACTCGTGCCACACGATGTCGCAGTAATCAAGGATCGGCAAGACTATGGCTGTATAAACTCGACTAGTAGCTTCCAGCGTTAACGCAGGCCTCGCCCTAAAAAATACACCAAGTATCTTCGATAACTTCTTTCTTAAATGTTCTATATGGTCATTAAATGACAGAGTACTATCCAGTACACCACCCAGATATTTGAAAGCATTCGTGCTCTTGATGGATTGACCATGAAATTTTAGATCGATAATGTCACTGTTCTGCGAGGCAAGGCGTTGCCGCGTACCAAATACCATACATTCTGTCTTCTTTATGTTTAGTATAAGCTTATTAAGATCTAACCACCGTGCGAGATTAATTAGTTCCAGATTCAACTTCAACTCAAGTTCCGACAGATTTGATGAAGTAAAATAAATCACCGTATCGTCCGCATACATCATCGTACTGGAGAACTGAATACAAGATGGTAGATCATTAATGTATAACGTAAATAATACGGGACCGAGGATGCTCCCTTGTGGCACACCACTTTGAATAGTTAAGTGATTTGACAGTGTATTGCCAATGCTAACTGCCTGGGTCCTATTGTGCAAGTAATTCGAAAACCAGTTCAGAGAGTTTTCCTTTATACCAAATCTCTTTAACTTTGTAATAAGTGGATCGTGTGGCACAGAATAGAAGGCCTTTCTCAAGTCGATAAACACTGCTCCTGTCAATTTTCCGATATCAATGCTCCTTTTGATAGAATCACAAAAGAACGTCACCGCAGTAAGTGTTGAGTGATGCTGCCTAAAACCCGATTGAACAGGGCTTAATAAATTATTCAGCTTCAGATAGTATTGAAGTTGAACGTTTACAGCCTTCTCAAGGATTTTGGAAACGACTGGGAGTATTGAAATCGGTCTATAGTTATCCATGTTTGGATAAATGTCGTTCGGTGATTCATGGGCTCAGTTGAATTGTCAAATGTTCCCTGATTTTCTGTGCGTCATTTTGGCTGTCATTCCGTTCCTTGATTCTCGGTTTTCGATTTTGAGTTGAGCTGTTCGTATCTGTTACTTTTTACAAAAACAAAGTTGGACTTTCTGTTGTAAGGTACGGTTTTACGCTAACGAATCATTTAAATTAAAGGTTTGAAACAGGTATTAAAACTCTAATGTTTTAATATAAATGATAGCATTAACCACATATTAAGGTTTCTCTCTTTGCTACAATTATTTTTCTTCTAGCACAAAGGATTCGTTCAGTCCTTCTCTCTTTTGCTTGCTGGTTTTTACGTTCGGTTGCCGGTCACCTTGTTATTCGGTCACTCTTGGGCTCAGTTGTCCTTTCAATTGTGCTCTGACTTTCTGTGCCTCATTTTGGCTGCCCTTCCGTTCGTTCATTCTCGGTTTGCGATTTTTAGTTGGGCTGTTCGTAAATAAAGAACATATATATGAGCTGAAAATTATCAATGATCAAGAATTTTAGTTTGTTTTGTTTGTTTTTAATCAAAATGCTTATGACGTTTTTTTTAACTCCTTCAATTCATCTTCTCGCGTTTCTACATTTCTCCTTCACTTGGGGGGCCTGCAGTTGCGCTTACATCCCATTCTTTTCCCCTTTTTTCTTCCATGCATTATATATCTCTCCGTTTCCGTGGTCTTTTTGTCTATCCGAGCTCTGTTTCCTCATCTCCGTCGTTCGCTGGTGCTGTGTTCTGTTTCCAAAATAGAGCGCAGTCAGTGGACTTTGGTTTTGTGTGTCTTACCCTTGGCATGACTATGGCTATGGTCTTGGTGTCTTATATCTTTGCATCAGGCCTGCGCAACTACTATGTCCCAAACAAAGCTGTGGTTCGGGTTGTGACGTCAACAGTCCACGCCCAATGTCACGTGATCCAAAACAGAAAAATAAGCATAACTGCAGAAACTTACAGTTTTAACAAAAAAATTTAGCATCATTTGATTGTATACACTATTTAAAAAAAAAACATAAGCATGCATTTTCCCTAAGGATGAAAAATAAAAATAATATGAGAAAAATGTGTTCTCAAAACCACATTTTTGCGTCTTTTTGGTTTTTTGATTTTTCGCAAAAAGCATGCTTACATTTCACGAAAAATCTTTGATCTTTCGATTGAATTATAAGCCCCTATTTGCGCCGAGTTAGGTTCGCCTTTGTCTTCACCGGAAGTAGGGTGGCCTATTATCAGTCTGGGTTCCTGTGCTATAAATTGGAAACTGCCGATCTCTTGAAGTATTAAAAGACCTCCATTTTGTTAGGATTTGTTGAGTATTGTTATCGTTTCGCCCGTTTGTGAAGAACCTTTCAACCTTCACTCGAGAAACGAGCCATGCCTGTGTCTGTCAGATCACAAGCCTTTGGTCAGAAAAAAACAGTCGAGAATCTTAGGAGCAAAAAATATAATTACTAGATATCCTTCATGGGCAATTTTTTCTCAATTTAGTTCTTATTATTTTCCCCCTCTAAAATAACAACAAAGCCATTAAAGAAGTCCTACTTGTTTTATCAGTAGCTTATCAGTTATCGTGGGCGGCACGGTGGTCTAGTGGTTAGCGCGTCGGACTTTCAACCTGGTGGTCGGTGGTTCGAGCCTGGTCTCTGCCGTCCTTTGTTTCCTTGGACAAGAAACTTTACTCCACACTGTCTCTCTCCACCCAGGTGTATAAATGGGTACCGGCGACAAAATGCTGGGGGTACACGACATCAACTTTTCGCGCAACATTGTTGCATTGTTTGCTCCGCCATCGAGTTTCCAAATTCTTGGAAAGCCTTTCGATTGCAAACACTGATTGTGCTTCGGCACTTTGACAGTCATGCGCAGAGTACAAACAACATTTGTTTCAAACTGAAACGTGAAAACGAAAAGTAACACTTTTTTCATTTTTTAGGCCTTCTCTGTTTTATCGAAAGCAAAAGCTGAAGATGTCAGAAAAAGAAAACTGCTTATGGAATTTTACACCGAAGCCGATAGATTCCTGAGTACAATGGATGACGAAATGTTAGCTTCGGTGCAGGAGCTGTTGGGCAATGAGGTGAAAGAGGTATTGAAACAGCACAAAGAGCAACTAGGCCAAAGTCAATACTTCTGTCTTGTCGCAGGTAAATGATAGAAACATCCATGCCTGAAACAGACTTGCAATGCCATTCACGAGTTCTGGAAAAATCTGCAAAATAAGTTTCTAACTTCTCGTGTCTTAGCGCTAAACAAGTAGCCCTTGCTATCATTTTTAACTGTTCCTTTTTTTAACTGCCAATGAACATGATTACAATTAAACATTTTTTGAAATGTGCTTTTTATGAGATGAATATTTACAAATGCATAGAAAGCTGCTTTTTACAAATTAAAAGAATGAAAAGTCAATTTCGGATCTCCTAGTAATGGCTCGTCCTGAGGGTGTTGTGGCAGGCCTCTCGTCAGCTTCTTCCTCGCCTCGCCCTCTATCACCTTTGTAATAATAATACAATACAATACAATTTTATTTTACTCATAACAATAGATATAAACATTTTACAAGAACACACTAAACAAGAAAAAACTACAGATAATATAATACTTATAAAATATAGATTAACTTTAGAGCCTGGAGGCTAAATTAACCAAGAAGTTTTCAGGTTAGTCTCCAGACTAGCCTCCTTGTAGACTCATGTATCCAAGCTAAAGAAAATAGTTTCTTTCTCTGAGATTTCAGCCGTAAATTTAATGGTTTGGTGATATCTGTTAGCCTGTTCAATGAACCCATTTATTTCTTATATGCTGGTGTTCCACAAAAAGAACAAGTCATCGATATATCTTTTCCACACGAGTGGTTTTGTTTCGTTTTGACTTAAGATTTCGGTCACAATCGCTGCCATGAAAATGTTGGAAAAAGCCACTGCCATTTTCGTTCCCATAGTTGTACTTCTATTATACCATCTCCGTTAAACTGAAACGAATTCTCCTGTAGGATAAATCTTAGCATTTCTTTGAGGAAATAGGTTTGGATTCATAGGTAATTCTATGGTAATTTTCCCCTTCCACTGATACAAGGATGGTGTTTTCTTGGACTTTCGTCTTCTCTAGGAAGTTGATAAGGTCTGTTGTATCTTTAAGATACGAGGTTTGTAGTTTGGCTATAGGCTGAAGTAGACTGTCTACAGCGTTCCCTTTTAGTAATTCTTCAAATAGGGCAAGTAGTGAATGCTTTGAACTCCGTTAGTCAGCAAACAATGTTTGTTATGTTTTCATGCCATTGATTCCGTTCACGTGAAATTGACTGTCAAAGTTTTGCTATTTGTGACTTTTATTTGTTATTGTTTTTGGTGGTTTTGGCACATTCACAGGTGAGACATCTTCTGGTAAAAGCAGCTTGGTGAATCTTATTCTGGGAGAGGAAATTCTTCCATGTTCTCTTCTTCCGGCAACGTCCACCATATGGGAAATAAAGTACGGAAACGTACGCAAATTTGTGGTCCACTTTAAAGACAAGGATCCAAAAACAGGTCAAAAAACTGCGACCACCTATCTAAAGACAACCACAGGATCGACAGGATCCTCTCCACAAAGCGACTTTGGGCAAATCCCCCGTGTTAAGATCGAGAAGATTGAACTCTTTTGGCCTCACCCAGTATTGGAGGTAATTAAATTATAATTTTACAATTTCGTTTTGTCTACGACATTGAATGTGTTTAATAATAATAATAATAATAATAATAATAATAATAATAATAATAATAATAATAATAATAATTAAAAAGTAATATAAAATTATAATAAGTGAGTGCGTGTGTATTACAGGGTTTTTACTTTGGGCCAGCAAACCCTTGACAGCATATTGCTTCTTTATTCTACTTCTGTAAAATTTAGGTCCTTTAATCGACGAGAACTGCACATTTTCAATTTACGAATTCAAATAAGGAACGGCGAAATGCACGAAATAGCGACCTTAGGGCTGGTTCTCACTAGCGACGTAATCCTAAGCGGAGTCGGAGTCGGAAGCGTAAGGAGCCTTACGTTCTAGTGTAAATTAAAAAAACGGAGTCGCAATCGGAATCGGAAGCTCGACGGAATCGGAATCGGAAGGATCAGAAGGGTTCCTTTTTCTTCCGATTCTGCTTCTGCTTCAGTCGCTTACTATCCGTTTCCGTCGTTTTGATTTCCACTAGATCGTAAGGTTCTTGTGATTCGATTCCGCTTACGATTCCGCTTACGTCGCTTGTGGGAACCAAGCTTAACCATCCCAAAAAATCTCGCATGTGGCACATAGGCAAGACCTAAATACTCGTTCTATACAAAAACTAAGAACTAGAGACCAATACAGTAAAAATCCACGTATATGGATTATGGATATGGATTTTTCCAACTTAGCCTAAATAGGTTCTTATAGAAATCGTATTTACTGGGATTTTAGGCTACTTAGGTTCTTATTAGGTTCTTAATTTGATAGGGGCACTAGCGATCAGCACAGATAACTACTATAGGGCACATGTGATATGGAAAGCCATTGATGCATGGCATAGATGCAAGGAAGTTTCAATGTGCTTCAAAAACTGTGACTTCGAAAATGAGAGAGACACATGGAACTGTATTCTTGACACAATTGCATTGTGTAATCCAGTGTTGGCGCAGACATGATGTGGTTTTCATTTTAGTTCATTCTTTGAATCTTACTGACTTAAACCTAGACTAAAATTTTTTTCTGTATTTTCATCTGTGCTTTGTGAAATAAGAACCTATTAAAAATTTTAGGCTTAAAGGGTTCTTATGAAAAGGGGGTTTGAAATGGGAATTTTAGCCTAACAGGTTCTTAAATTTTAGGTTCTTATACGTGGGTTTTTACTGTATCACGCTAGCATGGCACAAAAATATATTTAGTTTATTGGGAAAAAGAGCCCAGCGTCAAATTCAGCATATCGATATTAGTAAAACTACAAAGTTTTGTAAAGATTGCTAGCAAACTGACGAAGATATGAAATTTTGAAACTGAGCATTTTTACAAAGAAATGTATGGTGGACGGGCATAGATTACCCGTCCAGCCTCGTTTTCGTGTTTTTCCCCATACATTTCTTTGTAAAAATTAGGCTAAAGTTCTAAGTTTCAAAAGTTCATATCCCCGTCAGTGTACGAGCAATCTTTACAAAACTTCACAGTGTTACTAATATTGATGTGCTCAATTTGATGCTGGACTCTTTTTCCCATTAAATTAAATATATTTTCATGCCATGCTAGCGTGATATTGGTCTATTTGTAGAATTATCCAATAAAACTTGCGGCACAATGCGATTCTGAGTAATCGGTTTACTCTTGATGTCATGGTCTTGCGTGACACATTCTTCGAAGGATTTGGCGGTATCATAAACAGTAAGATGTAATATTATTTGCCTTTTCAACATGAGATACCAGAAGGAATCACTAAGATGAACATAGTAATAAGCACGACCAGCCGCTCTAATTCTGGACCGGGTTCTGGAGAAGAAACGATAAACCATTGTGTGATGCTTTCAAACGTTGCCCTACACTGTATTGCATTTTGCAAAGTATTGTATTGCAAAGTCTGGACACAAATTAAAACTGTATTTTCTAATCTTCGAGTGCTTCGCGCTGAGAGGAAAACAGTTCACATATTAAATTAAAACGTATGATTGGCGGAAGCCCATGGAAACTACTTATGCACCTATCAATGTTAATCCCGAGGGAGGAGAGGGGGGCGGGCAAAGGGTGGGGATTTTGACTTTTTCTCAAAAAAAGTTCAAAGTTTCACTCCCCGGGAACAACAAGATGGTCAAAAATAGCAAAATTTACCACCCTGGGGCAGGTACAGGTGGTCAAACCTTAATGCAATCTAGAGTTGTGGAGACCAATGGTGAAACAACAGCTTTTAATATTTCTGTTGTATTTTCTGTACACATGTTTAATACTTCAACAAAGCTTCAAGAAAAAACAAGTGCTGTAGTCTGTTTTTCAGCTTCACATAATCGATCACAAAGCAAAGAAAACTGAGAGCCATTACAATCACTGAAAATGAAGCGATCGATTGTCTCCGGCGTCTTTTTTGAACACTGAAGACTTTCCGACTTTATCCGAATTGAATAAGAACCTGAAACAAGGCATAAAATATTGAATCACTTATGACTATAATAATACTGACTTATTACATACATTATGATGTTGAAACTAACTTGAAATACCTTTCGAATATGACATTATAGAATGGCATTGTGATTGTTGACAGTCCTGGCATGGGGGAATCTGAGGAGATGGATGATATGGTGATCAAGTATCTGCCTAAGGCCTTTTCTTTCATCTACGTCATTGACACTGCAGCTAGAGGAGTTCGTATAGACCAAGTGAGTGCCCTAAACACTCGCAATACCTTCTTTTGCCTTGCTACGCCTTTTAATAACACGTGAAGTCCAAAGCTCAACTTAGGTTTACGTTTTCGCTGCCGTCAATCATTATTATGGCGACAGAAACCGACAAAATGGATCGAAATCCACCAATCACAACCCACAAACATGAACTTTTGACCATTTTGCGTTAAGTATCGTTGTTTCCTGAGACGTCCGCTATGATATTTGCGGCGACGAAAAACGAAACTGTTGGTTGAGTTTTGAACATCAGAGTTCGAGTGTTATTGAAAAGCGTAGTGATAAATACGTGTAGGAGGCCAAGAGAAGTGTGTGTGTGTGTGTGTGTGTGTGTGTGTGTGTGTGTGTGTGTGTGTGTGTGTGTGTGTGCGCTCACCCAACCGTAGTTACAAGGACCATAATGTGTTTACACACCGGCGTTGTAAGGACCACCGTAGTTGCGAGGACCGATACCTGGTCCTCGTAAACTTTATTGCTCCAAACGACCTAAATGGTGGAGAAACGTGTTTAACGAGCAATTTCACGGTGGTCGTCATAAACCACCTAAAAGTGTGTGTAAAATGGTGGTCCTCACAAACCACCCAATATGAGTTTCAGGATTTTTTTCCGTTTTATTACAAGTTAGTTAATATTGGAAGGGTATCACAGCCTACGGATAATAGTCGATATATGTACTTCTCAAGGAACGTTTCCGATCCCGTTTACACTCCACTTTTATTTTCGATTACACATACCATTTAGCGGTCCTCGCAATGTTGGTGTGTAAACAAACCAAATTTCACGTTCACTGTAAATCTTTTAGAGTGGTTTTACTTATTCTGTGAAATAGATTACGGTGCATTTTACTCTCTAATTACTCTGTTTCCTCATGTCTATTTAAGTTGGTGTTGAATAGTCATTGACTATCAAATTTTGTTTCAGTCACGAAACCAAAACAAAATTAGTTATTGTAGTCAAAAGTAAACAACGGAATCAGACCTAGTGTCTTTATACAATGTCTGTTTGTCTAATTTCTGTTTCGGCAAGGGTTATGTTAAACCCCTTTATCAATGGCAAGTCACTGCCAAGTTCATAGCGGAGCACTCGCCAGGCCGAAGGCCTGGCTGCGCAGCTCCATACTCATAGAACCATGCCCGTCATTTTTCATGGTCATGGCTAGCGGAATGTTTCGCGGGCGCGCGTGTGCCCGACCTCCGCCGCCGCCGTCGCGCAGGACTAGCTTGCCTTCGCGCAGGACTAGCTCGCGGGCGCGTATGACGTCGCAAAACATGCGCGTACGACGTTATGTTGAAACCAAAGCGAGGCTTTGTTTTTCGCGCGGTTACACGGCCGAATGTCACGTCAGCTAGAAAAACACTTTGATGTTTTGCTGTGAATTTACTAAGCGGAGAAAACCGTTTAAATTAAAGGCGTTATTTCCCTGAATATTTCGCGGTTTGCTACTCAAGACAAGGATACTAATTAAGGGATACTCAGAAGCCGCTTTAGTGGAAAAAGACGAGCTTTCAGGGATGAAATCTTGCTTCGAGGAACTTCATGTATTACGTTTTTATCAATGCGGGAGATAATTTCAGAACCAAGCAAGCGAGGGACTTAAAGGTAAAACAGATTAAGTTTTCGATGAGAATTTATGTTGATATCAATCTGTGAGTGACTTTTTATTGGTGTTATTGTTAGTTTTGGAGAATTGATTTTAAAACGTGCTAAATTCAGTTGTATCGATCTCTTGAATTACATCGAAGAAAGCTTGAACTCGATGAGCTATAATTAAGCTTAAATGGTACGCGTTTTGCTTTTAAACGTAAACTAATGGAGATTTGAATAAATTTTTTCGAAATAAGATTGTGTTGTCCATTTTTATGTGTTTGTTCATTCATTAGATAGTTTGAAAAGCGATTTTATGTAAACAAAACAAGACTTTGATTTTATAGTACAGTTCTATCTTCACTCGTATCGCCTTATGCAAATATGTTTGTGTATTTTTGCAATTTTTGATTTTCAAATCAGTTTCTCGGGCAATTTTTGACAAACAAAAACTGTATTTTATTCGGAAACTAGTGGTACTAGTTATTCTAGACAGAGAAAAGTTGTTTTTGTGAACTTTTGTACGGTCTATAAAAATGTACTGTGCAGACGGTCGCGTAATACTGTTTTTGAGAATTGCTAAAATTGAAAATAGCCCGTTCGTCAATCTTAATTCTTGTGGTTCCAACCTTTCACCTTAGTTAAGTTTCACCTTGGTTAAGTTTCACCTTAATTAAGCTTGTTCAAAGTGCGACGCTGTTAGGCTTGGGCTATCTATATATATTACTACAAGTGCACCAAGTACAATAGGCGCGTGGCCACGACCTACGTTAGTTGGTCGTGTCTAACAAAACGAATAAAATATTTTTTACCACAATTACCGCTAAACTCGCAATCTGATTGGTCGACGTGAGTGGTAAATGAGAGTCCAGACAACGGTGCTGACGCAAACATCACGTGCGCTTGAAAGAAACCAATCAGATTGCGAGAAAGTTATAGACAACGCTTGCTCTTTCTTTGCTGTCACGTTTTGTAACAAGACTTCGATTTTTCCTTGTATTTTTTCTAAATATTGTATTTTTTCTAAATAAATTTGTTGCTGACTCACTCGGCTGCGCCTCGTGAGTCCACAACATTTTGACCATGTGATGACGTAAATCGTGGTAAATAAGAGTCCACACCACGGAAAACCGGTGTAAATTTGTTAATTTCCGCAGACCGTGAAATAGTTAGTACACTAACAGAGGTTAGTAGATCTTATTTCCATTGTTTTCTTTTGTCTATTTGACTATTATACGCTAACTACAAGAAACTGTTTCACGGTCTGAGGAAAATCAGATTTTTCTTTACGCTTCACTGTACAAATACACACTCTTCGCCACCTCGTCCGCAATTAGTTTCAGTGTGAACTGGCGCAAATCCAACAGTCAACCCAAAACAATACAATTTATAAAATAATAGTGGCTTTTATTTCAGATATTCAATTTCATCTGAAAGTAGAAACTGTTCACAAAATTAATACTTAGTTATACACAGCATTCTTTCTACACACCAAGCTAAACTAAAAGAGAGAATTACTCCCTCTAATTGACCTTTTCTTCTTAGATAAACAATCCGTTCGGCTTGTTTCTCATGAACATTCCACTTCATAAAATGATGAATTATAAATGCAATGAAAATTGACTGCAATCAGATGTGGGTTTTCCAGCCGTGCAAATGGACTTAAATTGTCTGCATAAATTGTCGTATAATCGCAAACGTCTTAAAAGAGAATTTGTTTCGGGGACTTAGTCTGCCACGGACATAATTCATTCATACCAAAGCATGATATTAGAAGCACTGTGGTTGAGTTTGACGTCACAAAAAGGATAAATTTGTGTAACTATGGGATTTGGTAAGATACCGTAAAATTCCTAATATATATATATTATATATATACAAGACCCCGGGGCTTTATTTCGAAATTTTACAGTATTTGAACCAAGGCAAAATAATTAGAAGGATTTGTATGGAGTCATCAGAGCATTAAACTGTCAATATGTCGCCCCAAATTGCATAAAATGTCGATTTTTGGCAAGCAGGCATTAATCATCCTCTTTTACGAATATCTCATCAAATCCCATAATTTCACAAATTTCATTTTCTACTACGCAATTACTAATTTTTAGGTCTGGACAAAAATCTAAGGTCCTGTTACTTTCTCAACCAATCAGAAGTAAAACCAAAACCAATCGTGACTTGTTCACATGCATTCTGTTGGCTTACAACATCTTTTATTTAGTGTTATTTAAATATCCTATACTAACCTAACTATGTCCAGTCTGATTGGTTCATTGGATTGTCTGCATCTGTTGTGATTGGCCAGAGTAATTTCTTTGGTTTTGCTTTTACTTCACTGAATTGAAAACCTCTCTAACAAAGAGGTATAACCATACCATTGTATAAAATTTAGCCCTCCTTTAAACGACCTAAAAATACTGATTAAAGGGATGGTTTCACGGTTCGGCGCATGTGCACAGATTAGAATGTTTTATTCGCTTTTTTACCAATTTTATAGGTTAAAAAACACGCGCCGCTTTGTAAGGGCCATCAAATAATTACAACGAGTTGCAATTTGTTGCTCATTTTTAGCTTCGCTTTCAACATTGGATTGAAAAGGTCGCACAGATAAAGATAACCACTTATTATTTTTATGACCGAGAGCTTCATATTAAAGGAAGTTATCATCTCTACTCGACAGCTTGAAAAACTGTTTGAAAAGGTCAAGAAAGCTTTCGGAGTTGAGAATAAAACAGAAGAAACAGAAGAAAGTGAACAACCACTTGAGTTGCTGTTGTCCAAGTGCGTTTTGTTTGTGTGCAACAAGTGGGATTGCGTGAAAGTGAAAGAGATTGAAGAAGTTGAAAATGATGTGACAAAGAAGCTGAAAAGGGCCTTTCCTTGCGGTGAACCAGAGTCACGGATAATTTATATTTCAACAGAAAAAGCCAATACAGCGCAATCCTGTGGTTTTATTACAAAAGGCTTTTCCTCCCTGATGGATGGTATGCGATCTATGATTAAGGAAAGCATTGGCTATAGACTGAAGCTTCACTGGCGGTAAGTGTATGTCTTCATTGTCTTGAGTAGACTTTTCTATTCAAAGCTTGATTTGAGGATCCATTATATCGTATAAACATATAAAAGTATAAACCCCTGGTCAAGGCTGCCAAAATACTCCAAGAATCGTGGAGTATTTTGTCATGTGACACACGATGAAATGGCCGTATTTGTTTTCTGGAGATCTGGAACCGTGGTTCAAACGAAACGAAGATATTCATCATGTTTCTGACGCGACAATATACTCCACGATTCTAAGAGCATTTTGGCAACCTTCTTCAGAGGTTTCTAGGGGGCGAGGTTGTACTTCGATCATTCAGCTGACATTGCATGTTCCTGGCTATCTTTTGATCATGATACTTGAATTAAATGTAATGCCACCCCAAAAGCAACGTACTTTTTAACCCGTAAATACGTGCATGCGTAATGAACGGGTTATCGGTAACGGAGACAGATATGCAAATGAGCACTCACTCACTCACTCCTTCCATTAGCCTGATTCTGAGACGTCCGAGGTCGATCGCGGCCCCGTCCCTCCCCCTCTCTCAGAGAGGGGGAGGGACTCAGGAGGGACGGGGCCGCGATCGACCAGGCTATCCTTCCATCAGCTGTAAACTTTTGTCACGTGTTTTAAATTAGTTTTGTTTTTAAACGTATTAAAACACGAATGCATGCGTAACAAGAATAACGTAAATCCAGCGATAGCAATAACTGATTTACTGTAAACGAATATGAACAACAATTAGCTTAAAGATATTTCGCATTTGGAGTCCTTTGATGAATAAACGTCATAAACCAAATTCAACCAGTCATATGTCGTCAGTGGATCTGATATCTGTTTCCCAAGTGAAAATGTATATCCTGGTATTTTTCTACTAACAGAATATGTATATCTTAAAGATCACACATATCATATCGCGGATAACTATTTTAAAAGATATCGAGCCGTGTTTATAATTTAAAAATACCGTACATTGCGTTACGCGTTGAAAAGCTAAATTTGGCAATCTTATCGAATGCGTTGCGTAAAAAGAACAGCGATAACAATAACTAAGACGTTTCGCAGTTGGAGTCTTTTATTGCAAAATTAAAACCGAGCTGCAGCCTTGAAACGGATTTAAATACGCGTTTCACCGCATATCTACGTTAAAATAATAAAATTTTACCCTTCTAGTTATCGTAGGTTTTCGTGGCCTGGTGTCGTGGTTCTTGTTACGGCTATCAGACAGCAGTCAGACGGCTCGAGTTCAAATCTCGCCTTGAACCTTTTTTTTTGCGTTCTTCAGCAGTCATTACGTTTAATTTTTTAAAAATATCGAACCGTGTCAGTATAAAAGCATATTACTGCCGCAAAATCGCGTTACGCGTTACCATTTCTTATTCACGGGTTGGCTCATATTTGCGTTTATCACCGCAAGAGTACTAACGATTGTGAAGCCCTTGGGTAATGTGGTCATGATGGAATACGCTATGCCAGAAATGAAATTATTTATACAATGATTAGGACAAAAGATGATTTCTTGGAAAAAATCACGCGCGTTATTAACCAGAATTAGTCTAGCTATTTATCACTTACATCGATTGATACATCGACACTTGTTAATTAATTACTACCATTTTACTAAAAGATGCGCTATATAATACTCTTGAAGGATGTACATTTGCCCGCTCTTTATACGACACAATTTCAAATATTTACAACCAAAGCCCTTTTTTACAAAAAGGGGGTAAATTTGTTGACGCTCGGTTTCCAAATATATTTTTCCCCTAACAGTCTCAGTCAGTATTTTTAAAGAAAGCACTTTTGGGGGGAAAAGTTTCATAGAGCTTTGACAGTATTTCAGTATTTTCGAGCTGTTATTAGCTAGACCTGTATTTATCGACCTATATCTGTCATTCCTGCCGTGGCCAAAATCTTCGAGAAAATTGTTCATGACCAATTATATTATTATCTTAATGAAATGCTCTATTATCCAATTGTCAGTCAGGCTTTCGCTGTCTTCATAGTACTCTCACGGCTTTGCTGGAAACCACCAATAATTGGTGCGTTAATATCGACAAAGGTTATCTTAATGGCGTCGTCTTCATTGATCTAAAGAAAGCTTTTGATACTATAGACCATAAAATTATCTTACAAAAACTTGATAGATATGGAGCTGATTCAAAATTCCCGGGCGTGGTTTGAATCTTACTTAACAAATCGTATGCAAAGATGCAATATAAATAATCATTTATCTAGTGCTAGCCCTTTAAACTGTGGAGTACCGCAAGGGTCAATAATCGGTCCGCTACTATTTCTGATTTACATAAATGATTTACCAAATTGCCTAAATCGAGGCTCCCCAAGAATGTATGCTGATGACACGAATGTCACTTTTGCCGCATCTGGCCTTGTTGATCTCGAAAATCAAATTAACAGTGAATTGAAGTATATCAATCTCTGGCTCAAGGCCAATAAGTTAAGTCTCAATGTTGCTAAAACTGAGGTTATGGTCATTAGCTCGCGTCAAAAATTACAGTATCTGAACGATTGCACAATTAACATCAATGTAGACGGCGTCATAATAAATCAAATTAATTATAGAAAATCTCTTGGGCTTTACATAGATGAAAACATTTCCTGGAAAGAGCACATACACGTAATTTCAAAAAAAAGTTGCTTCCAGTATTGGTGCACTTAAACGAGTCAGACCATTTATATCCATGCACACTGCAATCAAAATTTACAAAGGCCTCATCCAACCACACTTTGATTACTGCAGTGTTGTTTGGGATGACTTGTCACAACAGTGAGTGAGAAACTTCAAAAACTACAAAACCGGGCTGCAAGAGTTATTACTAGTTATTAATAAGCTTGCCCCAATTTATCTCTGTGATATGTTTACACCAAGAGTTACGTCTTATGATCTTCGTGACGTTAAACAAAGACTGGCATTACCTAAGCCGAGAACTGACTACCTAAAGCGAAGCTTTAGCTGTAGTGGAGCTTTCCTGTGGAATATACCTTCCAGAGGAACTAAGAACAACTCAATCATTGAGCCTTTTTTAAAAAAGGTATCAGTGAATGGTTTTCCCTATCGGACTCTCACACGGCAAATATGTAAAACAGTGAATTGCTTTTTTATATTGTAAATACTGATATTTCTAACCGTGTATAAATAAAGATTTTGATTGATTGATTGATTGATTGATTGATTGAATGGCCCATATGCATTGTGCTATTATACCACGAGTCCACTGATTTATAACGTGTACTTACTGTTTAGAACCCTTGACAATTCAATAAGAAAATTAGGTAAAATGATATTTTTTAAATGCTTTACCCAAATTTATTTACAAAAACAAGTACACACACGACAAAATCGATCAAAGTGCCCTTCGGGCTATCCCCTGTAAGTTCTTCCCATCATGCATTGCTGTCATATTATGCCTGAATGTTGTTTTGGATGTTACAATTAGGCATTTAGGCAAGAGTACGTGGTTTCTTGAGTTTAAATCGTCATTTGTTGTTACTGGTAGTGACAAGGCGTGTCCAGGAGTTATTGCGAGTGATCACGAGGGACGACGTCATTATTGCTGGTTCAGTGCACGTGACGTCACGGCGGCCATCCTTTTTTTTTAATAACAATAACAACTTTAATATTTATAAAGCGCAAAATACTTACAAAATGTTGTTTTACACTATTTACAATTTTTTTGTTTATTATTATTATTATTATTATTATTATTATTATTTCCATACAAACAACCTTTTACATAAATCATTTTACATACAAACATTATTTTACATAAAATTAAGAAAATATAAGATGAACAAAACACAAGGATTACAATAGGCGTACCCATGTAGAATTGAATTTTTCGACAGACTTGTTCTGAAAAGATATTTCTCTTATAATGATTATGTCGTTTTTCAACCGTAATAAAAAGCTGTCAAAGTCCAAAACGCCGTTGCACATGCTGGTAGCGAAAATGTGATATTTTGCAATAAGAAGAGCATAGTTTAGTAAATAATTATATGGTGTGTTTTGATGCCATCCATATAAAATTATGTATTCATTTAAATTAACATTTTGATTGAATTTCTGGTACCACCAATTTACAAAAGAATCCCAAAAAGTGTTGGATTTGATGCATTTGAATAACATGTGAGTGGTTGTTTGTTTTTCACAGTTGTAAAGCGGGCAGATGTCATTTTCAGTTTTTCCGGCGTGAAACAGATTAATTTGGTTTGGAAGGACGTTATGAACTATTTTATATTGGAAAGCAATTAACTTTGTCTGTTTGGTGACTTTGAACGGAAGCAAGTATACTTCATGAATGTTGTCCTTAATAAACCCACACTTTAAAATTTTATTCTCACAAGTTGGAGGCACAGTTATCTTGTTAAGTAAAGAAGAGTAAGCAGCGCGGGTGGTAAGTGTGGTTTTGCTGGGGTTTGAAAACGCTGCGGCATCTGTATTGCATAATGAATTGTTTATTATTCTTTTCCGTTTTGAGTGGATAGCTTTAATTAGGCCATAATACCTAGTATAAATTAAAAAAACCTAGTATAAAGTAGAAATATTTAAGCTTTTTTATAACGCAAATAATGATATCCTCCCAGACTGCCTTTCTAAGAACATCTTTAGAAAGCGTGAAAGTTCTTCTTCATTACGTGGTCAGGATGTAGCTGTGATCCCGAGATGGAACAGCAGATTTATGAGAGACTCATTAACCTTTCGTGGGTCAGCTCTTTGGAATTTAGTTAATTGTAATAATAAAATAGATAATTTGAACTTTAAAGAAATCAAAAGACTGCTTATTACCAAGGGATATTTTAATAATTTTATCTTCGACAGTTCCACTGCCACATCATTGCGATATAGAGACAGTGATTACGTGTATTTTTAGAATTAAAATTATGATTTTAAGGTTTTAGATTAACATTTTGTTATTAGTTCCTTACTTATTAATTTTTATGTACATAGTTTATTTAGCATAGATTAGATAGTGTACACGACCCCACAAGCTTTTTAGCTTTAATTCTTATCGTGTCAAAATAAAGGTTTTATGTTATGTTATGTTATGTTATGTTATGTTATGTTATGTTATGTTATGTTATGTTATGTTATGTTATGTTATGTTATGTTATGTTATGTTATGTTATGTTATGTTATGTTATGTTATGTTATGTTATGTTATGTTATGTTATGTTATGTTATTACTTTGACAATGTTATGACGAATTTTATCATCAATAACAGGACAGACGCATAAAAAACTGACGTCAATTTGTTTTTTACAATAACAAAACGCTAAAACTGATGTTGAAATGAAGGAAGGAAATGCAAGATGCGATCGCCACAAAACCAGAATTTCATAGCCATAGTCGGAGAAACACGGGCTCGTAAATTAAAAGTTTGAGTAGAGGAAGTCAGAAACACATAGAAAAATTGGAATTTTGAAACTAACCTTTATTTCGGTTAAAACTGTTCTCAAATAATCTGTTGAAACACGGTTCAGTTCACCTCCGGTAAAGCTTATTTCAGCGACTCGCAGCACTATAATCCTGCTCACCGCCAATTTTCAGGTCTGGATTCTCAACAAACATCTTCATCTTTCCGCTTTAAGGTTGTGTTTTAGCTTCTTGAGGTTCATCTCATCTATTTTGGACGATTTCCTCATTGAATAATTCTGGATTTGTGAAAGAATTCTCGCCACAAAAAGCGCAGCGCTGACAAGTTTGGAAAAACTTTCGCTGATGGCGTCAGTTTTATCGTTTTATGCGTCTGTACTCTTATTGATAATAAAAATTAGCCAATCAGCGCGCGAGAATTCGCACAGTTATTGTAAAATATGTTATGTTATGTTATGTTATGTTATGTTATGTTATGTTATGTTATGTTATGTTATGTTATGTTATGTTATGTTATGTTATGTTATGTTATGTTATGTTATGTTATGTTATGTTATGTTATGTTATGTTATGTTATGTTATGTTATGTTATGTTATGTTATGTTATGTTATGTTATGTTATGTTATGTTATGTTATGTTATGTTATGTTATGTTATGTTATGTTATGTTATGTTATGTTATGTTATGTTATGTTATGTTATGTTATGTTATGTTATGTTATGTTATGTTATGTTATGTTATGTTATGTTATGTTATGTTATGTTATGTTATGTTAAGTAAAAGGTGTGATTAAGTCGAATTTTTCTTTTAGATCAACCAAAGAAAGGAAATCATGATTTTCATTTAATAGTTCATTGATATGAATAATACCTTTCTTGAACCACGAGTTGTCGAAAATGGGTTTCCCATCAATTTTTCGATTGTTCCAGATTATTTCCGCGTCTGTTGAAATACGTTCATTAAGTATCGTTGGCTTATTGAAGTCTTGCCAATACTTAAGAACGGTAGCGTAGAAATCTGGAAGGTTATCTAAATGAAGTGACTTAAAATCGAACTGACCGTCAATTAAAAAAGATATCCCACCATATTGTCTTGTACAAAATTCCGGGATCGTTTTCCGCGAAGCTTCATTATGCGACTTTAACCGCTCAATCCAAGTCAACTTGAGAGCTTTTTCCATAATTTCGAAATTAATCATTTTAAGCCCACCTTGCTGTCTCTCTCTGATAATCGTTGTTTTCTTTATCTTTGCTCGTTTATCTTCCCAAATAAAATTGAAAGTCAACTTATAGATCAAATGTTCAGGTATCGTAAGAACATATAGATTACTTCATGGGCAGTGCGCGCGTACGGCGTTTACGCACGAGTTGGTGGCGTATCAGAAATCGAACGAGTGAGCGCAGCGAACGAGTGAGATTTCTGATACAAACCAACGAGTGCGTAAATGCCGTACAAAGCACTGCCCATGCTGTAATTTGTTTATTTTATACATACTGAGATTTTATGCCAAGGTATGTTTTATTTACTTTTGTCTCGAAAATAAACAGCTCTGGAATAAATTACGTTGACCGCCAGAGTCTCAAACAATCAAGTAGTGAGAATACAATAATTAAAAATTGTACAGAATCGATCGGAAATCATAAAGAATGTTCACCTCCTCGTCGCTTAAAGCTTCGCTGCATTTGGTTTGTTTCCTTTGCCTTCTTTTTTCAGTTGTTTGCTTCGAGCTTCCAGACATTTTCTTGCTTTTTCAAACGCTTTGTCTTCAATAATGCGCACAGGGTATTTACTTTCTTTCAAATGCCGGTTGAAACTCGAAATCAATCCTCGAAGGCTTGAAGGCTCGTAGTCTTCGCCGTCTTTTCTTTTAACACTTAAAATAAATTCGCATACGTACTTATTGAGTTCTTCTGGTTAAATTTCTTGTTGTTGTTGTTTCGCTCTTGTCTTTTAAGAATACGGTTAGTAGATTAACATCTCTTCGCGTTTTCGCTCGAGTGTTTTGTTTTCCTGCTCTTCAATTGGTTTGTCCAAGGACATAAATCCGGAACTTTCAGTCATCTCTTGAGTTTTGAATAAAGAATTAAAAGTTCAAGCAAATATTTTTGTGAATGAAAACGCTAGCGCCAGCGACAGTACAAGCGCCTTTGAAAATATCGATATGTTTTGACAGGTGCTTTGTGATTGGACGAAATGCTTTTCTCACGTGTGAGAAAGTCGTTTCGCCATTCTGATTGGCTGCGAAAATTCCCGAACGGGGTTTTCACGCGCGAAATTCTATCAGAAAATCTCAGTATGTATAAAATAAAGAGTTCGTTATATATCAGTTTCGATAAACCCAAAGTTTTAACAATATTTATCCTTTTTTCCAGCAGTTTAACGTTTTTTCTAGGCTAAGGATTTTCTCCTTAAAATTTAGTTTATTAGCATGTTCAGTGTTGTACGAGAAGTGTACACCAAGGGCGCAAATTGGTTCTTTCGGCCACTTAAAATTAAACGGGGTTTCCGTTTTATCTCTCCAGCTTCCTAGCCACATTGCTTCAGTTTTACTGGTGTTAATTCCCAGCCCTGAGACTAGTTTAAAGTCATCGAGAAGTTTTAACAGCTTGCTTATTGAGTTTTGGTCCCTTACGAAGACGGTGGTGTCATCGGCGTATTGTATACATTTTGTCTCTTTAGGACCAACTTTAATTCCTTTAATAGAATTGTCATTTTTTAGAGCTCTTGCTAAAAGTTCAATTCCGATTACAAACAAAAGTCCCGATAGAGGGCAACCTTGCCTAACTCCGCCTTGTAAACGAAAGAACGGCGACGCGTGACCGTTATTTATTACGCAGCTGGAGGCTTCACGATAGAGGACTTCTATCCAATTTAAGAAATTTGGACCTAAGTTAAACACTCTGAGGGCGGCGTTTAAGTAGTTCCATTCTACGGAGTCGAAAGCTTTTTTAAAGTCAATAAATAGCGCTATTCCGGGACTATTAATGTGCTTTGTGTGAAACATGACGTCTTCAATCAATCTAATATTCTCACCTATAAAACGACCTTTGACTTATTCTGTTTGATCTGGGTTTATAATTTTTGGGAGTAACTTTTCTAATCTTTTAGCAATTGTTTTAGTAAGAATCTTATAGTCTACATTTAGCAGCGAAATGGGTCTAAAGTTTTCAAGAATTGTTTTATCTTTATTTTTTTGGGGGGGATGAGTGATATTATTCCTCTCTTCTGACTAATTGATAAAGCTCCTGATTGAAATGCGTAATTGAAACTGGCAATCATTTCTTTGCATAACTCTGGCCAAAAGAACTTGTAAAATTCTGCTGATAAGCCGTCGGTACCTGTTGTCTTATCATTTTTGAATTCTTTAAGAGCAATGTAACATTCATTTTCACTTACCACACTTTCACAAGACAACTTTTCCTCTTGAGATAGAGGTGTTATATTTTCTAAATTAAAGAAGGGAGACTTTGAAAAATTTTCGTTATCTATGTTTTTTGAGATATAAAGTGTTTCATAAAAATCTTTCTCCTCGTTTAAAATTTCGAATTGATTGTGGGTGTAAGTGTTATTGTTACGTTTTAACTTTGTTACCGTCTTTTTGCAATAATTTCGTTTCTCTAGGTTAAAAAAGTATCTTGTGTTGCGTTCGCCTTGTTCATACCATCTTGATTTACTCCTAAGAATTGCTCCTCTCGTTTTATGCCTCAAAAGTTTTTCAAGGCTTGAATTTACAGCATATAACTCATTGATAATCTTCTTATCGCAGGGATTCTGTTCGGCTTTTAACTTTTATAGTTCATTAGCTTTTTTATGAAGGTCTATTTCTTCATTTTTTATTATTTTGGCTTTCGTTTTGGAGTACATGATTGTGTAACCTGTTATCTCCATTATATTTTAATTAGGTCCCAACGTAATCCCAGATCATGAACAACTTTTATTTGTCTCTATATTGGACTATGTTTTTCCGAAGCTTGTTGGTGTATTTTTCATCATTAAGAAGTGAATTATTGAATTTCCAAAAACCAGGATCTTTTTTTTGATCCATGGTTTCAGATTTGAAAGCTATTGAAACTGCGGAGTGATCTGTTTGGGGAGCGTGTGTAATTTTACAGGATGTTACCAGATCACACAACTCTTTAGAAATCAATAAAGTAGTCTAAACGACATTGTATTTTGAAAGACTTATTTCGCCATGTGAAGCTTTCTACGTCAGGATTTAAAAAGCGCCAAATATCGATTAACTTGTATGTGTTGCATAATTGCTCAGTTTCCTTAATTACAGAAGTTTTCTTGGAGCTTTCCACCTTTTTTATCCACAGGCTTCCCAAGCTACATACGTGGTGTATGCGACAGCTTGTGTATACAGAGAAATGTACGGGAAAATCACGGATTCTCTAAAATTGGGTAAATAACTATCTATTTATAGAAGGGGAGACACCGACTTCGAATAACTTTGCTAAATGGCATCGGAATGGCTTCAAATTCGGTACAAGACACAAGTAAACGACACATTTGAGGTAGGTTAACTTTATTTCAAAATAGATAGTTATTTACCCAATTTTAGAGAATCCGTGATTTTCCCATACATTTCTCTGTATACACAAGCTGTCGCATACACCACGTATGTAGCATGGGAAGCCTGTGTTTTATCCAATTCTTTTAGCGCACAGTTAAAATCTCCTTCAACTACGATGTTTTCATTTGCAAACATTTCCAACTGTTTTCGTATTTCCGAGAACAACACTTGTTGGGTTTGATCATTTGGTACGTAAATATTTGCTAAGGTTATATGCGATTGATCTAAAGTTATGTCAGCGATGACATATCTTCCTTTGTTGTCTGAAATAACTTTTTCCACCTTACAATCTAATTTTGGATTTATCAAAATCATTGCGCCTTTGCTATTTGTGGTACCATGGCTGAAAAGGGCTTTGCCATCCCACTCCGCCTCCCAAAGAATAGCGCGTTGTTTTGAGCTGTGAGTTTCTTGAAGGAATATAAAATGAAAGTTTTGATTATGCATTCTTCTGAACACTGAACGGCGTTTTATCGACTTATTTAAACCTTTTACATTTAGTGACTGGCATTTAAAGTCAAAAGTTTCATGTGTGCTCATTTAACGTGTTAAAAAAAGTATAAAGTAAAATACCAGCCAGCAGCGGTAAGCAGGTGATGCTAACAATGGACTTTGGCACAGCACTTTCCTTGGTTGTAGTTTTAGAAACTATAATTGTTAACTTAAATAAACAAATGATACACGAAAAACATAAACCAAATACTAAAAACGGCTCAAAGACTGGCCTTGTAACGCGCCACGATAGGGTGGTTTCGCGTTTTGAGCAGAACTGCATTGTAACTTATTGACACGAATAAAGCTACCGCTAGTAGTTATGTAACCCACTATACGGCACATATATACTTTATCGATAAATCACTATAATTTAGTGACACGTTATATTATCGATAATAATTTGTCACTCCCCACTATACGGCACATATATACTTTATCGATAAAACACTATAATTTAGTGACACTCGTTTATATTATCGATAATAATTTGTCGCATTAATATCCGTACGGAAACGTCTCGATACCCGATTTAGTCTTTACCATACACCGTTTGTCATAACACAGCCTAAAGTCTTCTTCCTGGTTCCTATTTACAATCTGTTTTGTAGAGGTGATTTGTTTATAAATTTATAGTTTCAAGTCATGAAAGTGCGACTCGAAAACGTCCACTAGTAGACCTTTTATTTATAAGCCAGATGTCTCAAGTTGGATTTTGTCTCAGATTTTTAACATCTATTGTTATGCAGACACGTGCAACAAATCTACCAAAGTGTGAGATTTTGAACAATAGTTTTTGCCCTAATCATAATCCATTGTTTCTGTTGCTCCTAAAGCCCTATTTCCATTTGATCGTCGCAAGTTTCGCTCGCTCTACGGTATTAACACGAATTTACTGGGATATTTCTGCTGATGAAAATATATTTTCATATTACTAATTTGAATCAGAAGACGAGATATTTTGCCACTTTTTAACAGCTTTTTCGTGAGCTTTGGCTGCCTTATTTACTGCCTCTGTCATCGTCGGCATCATCGCCAAGAGTTCAACAATTTTGTCGCTTTTAGTCGTTTTTCTTTTTTTCGTTTTTCACTGCCATGAGAAATGAAAAAGGAACAAATAAATCAGAGTAGTTCACATATTCAATGACATTAAAAAGTGAAATTTATGTTTTGCGCCTGTTTTTCATACTCAAGACAAATGCCTTATTTTGCTTAGCAATTTCCACACATGCCGCTGGAAACTCAGAAGTGACAGTCGTCGGCCTCACCCACTTGCTAACTATCACACCAACGCTTTACAAAAAGAACAATTTGAACAAACAGCAATTTAACACATAAACTGACAGGCACGCGGGTGAAGCTATTTTCTAAAACCACAAAAAACAACATGTCGAGAAATACATTTTTGTCATGCATGCAATATCATGATCAGTTTTACGGTTTTTGTCAAAGTTGAAATTGGTAGGCTGACATATGGCTGTCCAAACTTTTGTCAGGAAACCAGCGCTTTCTATGTTTGCTTTGTTATAAAGCACCAACATATATGGCCATGACATAACGTGCAAACAAAGAATACTGAAAAGATGGGACCTCCAATATTTCCGGTATTTTTCGTCCACACTTTCTATATCATTTTCAACTTTTTGAAGATTTCTTCCACAAACAACGATTTCCCAATTTACCCTTGGAATATCTTCACCCAGAGGTTCTTCGCTTTGATGTGCACACTACGTATTTTGGACAACAGCGCCCTCTCGTGTCCTAGAACGACTTGATCTTGTAAGCACTTCAGAACTTAACTACGGTGGAGACTACTACAAATATATTGCTCGGTTTCCTTTAAAATTTTGGCACCTCACTGGTGAAACACTAGATACAGCGCAGCGCCGTTGTCGGGTAAAAGTCGAGCACGCTATCGTTGTTTTTAAACATATCATTGTTTATCTGGAACATGGAAAAACCGATGTGCATTCCTACCCATCCTAGTTCATTGCTGCGCTTCTTTAAGCAATAGAAGGATGCGCAAATTACTTAGCATTTGAATAAAAAAGTAATACTCATAATTGTTATAATTGTTTTTGTTTTGCACCACCAGAAATATATTATACACTCAGAGATTATTGTTTAATGCACCTTTTCATTGTTTTGAACAGGTTATTATTTCTAATAATCTGCATACATGCTCACTGAAATGGAACAACAGGTCATTATTGTGGTCAGTGAGGTGGAACAGGAGGTTATTATTAAAAATAGTAACCTCCTGTTCCACCTCACTGATCACAATAATAACCTACTGTTCCACCTCAGTGATTTTCTAGAATCTTCTCAATTTAGCACATCAGCATAATTTATTAAAAATTCCAACATGGGTAGCACTCGCAACACCCCTGACAAATACTTTTGATGTACATGTCAACAAAATAAATAAAACATCCCTCTGGACCACCAACATACACCCTGTATCTCCGAGGGACTTATGTTTTTAAGTTTTCAACTATCTTGGTTAATAGTTTTAAATAAACCTTTACTATAGACACTATCAGGCAAAATCTCAATATTTTCCATTACATTGAACGTGGAATGAAAAATTATCGACAGTGAATTTCCTATTTTTATCTAAAGCTAGACTATGAGCAGTCTCTCTTTCCCAGCTTAGTCCATCAAGCGAGGAACGAAAAAACATTAGCGAATGGATAATGGCGCGCGAAACTGGAGGCGCCCCAGTTTCGCACGGCCATTACCGTTCGCTAATGTTTCTTCGTTTCTCGCTCGATGGACTAAGCTGGGAAAGAGAGACTGCTCGTAGTCTAATCTAAAGTCCATATCCCCAAATTTCTGATTTTTACTACTGCTGACTGTCAAGGAACTTTTTACCCTTGTCATGTAAGAATTGAAACGTTTCAAAAGTGTACTATTAAAATTTCACTTCGCTAGCTCACATTTTTTCCAAGATTGCATCCTCCTGATTCCTTTTTCCTATTTTGCGGTAACTTGAGAACTTTATACGCATCTTGTTGTAAAAAGTATCCTACTTGGCCAGTAAAGAATATCACAAACGGCGCTTAACATCGCATCACCGCGTTTCATCGAGGCCATAGTTGATCAATTCTAAACTGATTGTAACGGCAAGAAAAAATTCGCCCACGGGAGTCATTACAATGATTAAAATGCTTGCACAATCCGTGCGGGATTTAGACAATCACTACTGTCACTAATGAGCAAAATTTCACAGCAAGTCGTTGGTTTGCTTGTTCTAAAACAATGAAAAGGTGCATTAAAACGGATAATGCCCTCGCTCCTCGGCCTTCTTAAAAATAATGACCTCGCGCTACGCGCTCGGTCATTATTTTTAAGAAGGCCTCGGAGCTCGGGCATTATCCCTTACATAATGCACATTACTGAGTACACCCTCATTCCATTGTATTTATTTCTTTTTATTTGACATTTTTATACTGACGATTATATTTTATTTCACGGTTTAAATAAAGCCACTCTATTGTGAAGCACTAAATATAATTAAAACAACGGAATTACTGTCATTTAACACTTTTTAGTGTAAACACATTGTTTCGTGGGTATGGCGACTGCGTTCTAACGGCTTTTGTTTCCCTGATCTCATTATTTTTTGGCACACGTATTAAATGTGAGACAAAATCCAACTTGAGACATTTGGCTTATAAATAAAAGGTCTAGTTATGCTTCATAACTAATCTTCATCTTCGCTTTCTTGTATTAATAATAGCGATTCTCGATAATGTAGTGGTTTAACATATGCCTCATGAACCTTCATTTGAATCGAAACAATGCTTTCACCAACATAAATACTTTCAATTATCAAAGCCAATTTCACTTTACAATATTGGTTAAGATAGTCGAGCGTTCAGGTTTTTCATTTCCTTTCGTTCTGAATATGGATAAAATTTTATCAGACTTTTCTGAATATATAAGTTTAGCATATAATACCGGTGGACTTGTTTTATCTCTCTTCACACTCTTCTCGCCGTATTTATCTGTATATTCAATCTGCATGAATTTTTTTTTTCAGCATCACTATTTGCAAGAATTTTTTTTACCTTAATGCTTGAATTTTTTCACGTGCTTTCTTGTGCACGATTTTTTTTTCTCTTAAATTTCTTCTGCAGGAATTTTTTTTTGGTAATTGCCCAACCCCCCCCCCCCCCCCCCCCCCGCCCCCCTACAAAAATTAAATGGTCCGTCCCTAACGGAAAAGAAAGAAATAATACCCAGGGGAATGACACGTGGTCTCTAATGGGTAAACAAGTACGCCCAAGCGAATAAGGTCTATTAGCTCGGCTTTCTGCATTAGATGCCATCCCTTAATTTTCCGCTCTTTCGCCATTGCTAACAGCTCTTTGACCGCTACCTTGGTTTTCAATTCTTGCTTTTCCATTGCTTTATAAAGTACTTTTTATTTTAAGACCATTTTTTGATACACTTACTGCTACGTTTACCAATATTAATATAATTATAACGCTCATATGAAATGATCCTCGCAGATATTATCGTAAAACATGAATTTCGTCTAAAAATATTTACCTTCTAAGGTGCATATGTATGAGTCATTCTGTAGCTTGCGTGAAACTATTTCACGTACCACATGTGTGAGCGCGATAACTTTGACGTTAATATATAAGTCGATCGTACCATATATATATTAATAAGTCTGTAATTCGGTAGAACTCAGGGGGGTGACTATTGGCCACTGTCTCTATTCTTATGGTGAACTTTGCTGTCTTTACCACTTTCCTTGCAAGGATCATGATGGTTTTGACCAATTGAGGCATTCCTATTACAACTTTTGGATTGCTCAGTCGAGACATTGCTACCATAACTTTTGGCACTGCCTAAACTTTTGGATTGTTCAGTAAAGGCATTGCTGCTACAACACTTGGATTGATCAGTTGAGGCATTGCCACTAAAACTTTGGGATGTTTCAAAGGGTTTAACTGGCGTTGCAATATCATCTATGTCATCACAGCTGTCATTACTTAACTCATAAACTGAAAAAAACCATCCACCTGAAATATGTCGTTGCAATAAATTCAAATCAGCCAACTCTCTAATGTTAGGACAGAGATCATCAAAGTATTTCCAATTACCGTGACTTTGAATAGCACAAGTAAAATGATTTTGATAACAACGCACTAAAGCTTTCAGTGAGTACCAAGAGCCACCAACTTCAATTCTGTCATACATTATCAAGCCACTCCGTTACCTCAGGGGAAAACTCGATGAAAAGAAACTTTGAGTTTTTTACAGATCTTATTAACGGTTCATTGGTTGTAGTTCCACAATCTTCACAATTTAACTTTCCAGATTGTGTATGGATATTTGAAACATACAGTGGCCAAGATAACTTGTCATACCCAAACTTTTTTAATCCAGAACGTGTTACATATGTTAATAAAATCCTACTGTTCAGGACAACATTTTTTTCACAAGTTTGACAGTAAGATTCAAACATTATTTGAGTTGCAAAAATACTCATCTCATCTGAATTTAAATTACCGAAAGTTTTTTCTTCAAAGATTTGACTGAAACTGGCATTACAATCTCTTGCTTCAAATGAACTGCAACGTTCTCTAAGGTAGCACCAAACAGGCTCTCGAATCCCTGGCAAAAGTTTACTTTTCTCACTTGACTGAGAATAATCTGAGAGAGATTTGAAAAGTAACTCTGTAAATTCGCTTCTCGTGGATGGTTTGGACAAAAATGGAAGAAACAAACAATTCGACACCTCCAAGAAACAGTCAACGGCACATGAATAAATTCCAGGTGTCACAAAAAGAGAATTCATGAAATGGCCTCTTGCTATGCGATACATGTTGAAATTTTTTCACACCTATTCGATTCGATGATCTGTGCCTAATCGCTGCTTAGTCAGTGACTTGATCTAAAACTGATATATTCTTAATTTAGGTAAGTTATGGGCAAAATCATCCGAAGCACTTGAAATAACCACTTGAAACTTAAGCTAAAACGTTCTGCATAGACTATACAGACTATAAGAGGATGTAGTCGCAGGCTAAATGCAAATGCTGCAAGATTATCTCACCTTTCGTTTCAACAGGTTTCAATCAGGAGGTTTGCTCGGAAATCAATCGTTTCTAGAAATAATGATACAAGAAAGTAATCAACAAGATGGAATGCAACTAAAACAACGACTTGGACTATTCCTTGTCCGGTTAGCAGACTAAATGTCTCAACTTTGATGTTTCACTTGGGTTCACTTCGAGTGGAGAACATCTAGCTTGAATCTATGGACTGAGTCTTTCAGTCTCTGAAAATGATTTGTGTCCGACAAATCGTGGTTCTGGATTGAGTCTTTCAATCGGGTATGGATAATTCAACCTTTCAGATCAAAATTATCTTGCCTTTCTTCGCTTGATCGGCCGATTCGGTAACTCGAGTACTTCAGTCACTTCACCACGTTCAGACGTTCACTGATGTGTACTCGACCACTTCACCACGTTCACCCCCCCCCCCCCCCCAAAAAAAAAAAAAAAAAAAAAAACTTGTTTCATGAAAAACTTGTTTCATGCTGTGTTACGTCATATTTACCCAACACCAGTTGCGGGCAAAACTGCGATGTACGTCATCATTACCCGATACCATGCGCGGGCAAAACCCCTTTCTACGTCATCATTTCCCGATACTGGGTGCGGGCTCATTTTAGGCAAATCGAGATTTTTTCTGGTAATATCCATATACTTCTCACTATTTCTGTAAGTACTATTTTACGCGGGGACTCCAATGCTGCCTCCTCGGGTTTTTGGCCTCTGGACCAAAAACCCTGCGGGGGCAAAAATTACGAGCAGAAAAAAACACTGTCTAAGACATTTCGCTATAGTTATACATAATTTTTAAGTACGATAATTTATTACATCTATTACATTTATTACATAATATTTTAATTTATTACATTTATTACTCCGACTTTCCCGGAGATTTCGTATGAAAGGTAAAGCGCTCAACTGGTTTTCTTTCATCCTTTTGGGAGGAAGCAGTTTGTTTCAGTGAACGGGGCCATATTTTCCCATCGTTACGTACCCTACAAAATTCCCCAAGGCTTCATTTTAGGCCCTATGCTGTTTCTAATGTACACAACCCCGCTAGCTGACGTTATCCGCAAACATAATATGAGTTTCCACCTGTATGCTGATGATACTCAGGTTTACCTGTCTTTCAAATCTTCATCAGCTGGGATGGCGAGAACGAGAATCGAAGCCAGTATGTGTAGGTGACCTTGACAGGTAGATGTCTCAAAACCTGCTAAATATGAACACTCAGAAGTAAGACCGAGCTCCAGATTCCGAAGAAACATCGTCCATAACCGCTCATTAACTCTATTACAATCTGCGACGCTGTTATTCCTCAAAAAAAAAAATCTGTCAGAAATATTGGTGCGGTATTTGATTCGTCGCTGTCAATGGAAGATCATGTCAAGGCATCCTGTAAATCATCCTTTTTTTATCTGAGGAACGTAACATAGCCCGTATACGAAAATACTTGTCACTAAAATCGGCAGAGACCCTAATCCATTCCTTTGTAACCTCAAAGTTAGATTTCTGCAATTCACTTCTGTACGGTGTTTCCAATCAACTAATACAAAAACTTCAAAGTGTGCAAAACTCAGCAGCTAGACTACTAGTCTTCACCAATACGAAAGAACACATCACACTTCGAACGCTAGTACGAGGATCTTTGTAATTAGTGTTTTTCTACTTTAATTTATTCATCCCAACACATTTCTAATTAAAATAGTTTTCCTCAACTGTCGACTCTGTTCTGTGTGGGACGAACATTTTGGAACTACAAAGGATTGTCTTCAAAATCTTAAAAGGCATCTCGTGGTTATTGTAACCATGTCTTGTTTTCTTGGTAAAATATATCAATCTATGAGAACTAAATGATATAAACATTGCAAGAGGTTGGCAAATTTTTTGCCCCGAAACACTGAGGGCCGGTTTTTAACAAAATCGCGGTCTAAACCAATTTCAATCCTGTCAGCCCCAATCATGGCTATGAAATGGCTTACGAAAAAAAGCATTGACCCACTTATTAAATTTGGGTAAAGCGTTTAAAAATTATTTTCATTTAACCCAATCCTTTTTCTTTTGTCCAGGGTATAGTACAAAAGTCATAAAACTAAAATGTTGCAAACTATTTATTTTAGATGGCTTGATAAGCTCCTCTCGGAGATCATTAACCAAGCAAAGTCGCTTATCGAGAATACTTTCGAGGCCCTCGAAAAGCTCAAGCAGAAAATAACGCGGATTTCAACTGAAAAAGAGCAAGACAAGGTAATGGCAGATCTCCAGAAGTGTTTGGAAAAAAGTGAAGGTGATGCTGTGCGGCGACTCTCCCTGTATCTCTCGTCTGAAGACGTAAAAGCGCGTTTCGCCTCATGGGCCCAGGAAGAGGTCCCAGAAAAAGAGAACTCCTTGGAGAAGACAGCGGAGAGGATCACAACGGCACTATCAAGCCGATTTCAAGAAATTATAAAGCAATGGGAAGATGATAACAAGGTGTTTGCAAAAGTTCCAATTTCCCTTCTGCAACAATTTCAGAAGTACTTCGATGTTGTTGAAGACCAGCTTCCAGATCCTTTAGGCGCTGTATCAGATGATCGTGATGTCGCCGATAAGCCAGAGAAGAACTCCTCATGGAATTACTTCAAAGTGGCTTGTCTTTTCGGCTTGAGCGCTGTCGCTTTTGCTGCCGCTGCACGCTTTGGTGGTGCAAACAAGCTTCAAGCTTCTTTACTAACAACGGCTGTTACATTCGCCGATCGTCCAATAAATTATCTTCGGGGACTGAAAGATACGTGGAAATACAGACAGTATGAAAATGACAAGATCGCTTTCATGGCAAGTGAATCCAAAAACTATCTTACCGCTGTTGAAAACGAAGAGCAGCTCAAAGAGTACGTGCAATGTCTCTTAAAACCCGGTAAGCTGTTACTTGAGAATATTGAAGCTCACCTCCCAGAGATTATCCAGGCGGAAAAGGATCGGCTTCCAAACCTTGAAGATGAGAAGCGTTCACAAAAAGAAAGTAAAGATGTTTACCAGAAGATACGGGATGAAGGATCTCAACTTAAAAGCAATCTGGCAGTATTTGGAATAAAAGACGTTTGTGCCATTGAAATCAGCTGCAAGGATTTAGAAAAGGGGGAGATGTTTTCTGGTCTTGGCAGTAGTGCGTTTGGTGATTTTTACCAAGGAACAACGAGAAAACAAGGAACTGTGACATTGAAGGTGTCCAGGGAAAAGCTTGATGTTACAAATGCAGGTGAAATCATGAAAGAAATGGAAATTTTGAGGTGAGAGGTCAGGTGTGTGAGATCCCACTCAAACAAACACCAATGAATAATGAGTGCTTCGTTAAGTTGCCATTCCACATTGAAAATGCTCTTCGATGGTTATCCGCAGAATGTTGGAATGTTTGGGCATTACATTTGCATTTTCATTTCCTCCAATTCCCTCTTATTTGGAAGTAATCGCTTATATTCTAAAAATTGAGCGGTTAACGATAGAAAACATTACACTATTTTTTCTTATTTATCACGCAGAACTATGAATAGTCCAATAAAAATGAGCGTTAAAGTTAACATCCATAACAATTTATAATTTGGATTTCTAGAGAATTATTTACCTTCGCTTGTGTTGTCAAAAAAGCCACTTTGTGTTGTAAAGTCACAACGCTCGGAGTCTTTTTCGTCCTGCCATATGATCATTTACATTAAAATTTATTTACATTTTCTTTTCCTCCTAAGTAATGCTTGTTCAATCTAACAGGTTGGTGGAGCCTGGTTGTATTCATCCCAAGCTGAGAAACCCTGATCCTGTTTATGAAAAACATTTAGCACTTCCCTACCTTGACTTGCTATGAATCGTTAAACATTGCATTCCTGACCATGAGCTATGGTCACCAATGATATCACTTTTGTAGGACGCAAGGTCGGACTGTGGAAAATGCCGAGGAAATTATTTCCTGGTAACTGAAGGCCACCTATATAACCTGTCGATGTCTGACAGAGTCAAGTCAGAAACCCATACTTTATCTATGAATTGAGGCGGAAAACCATATCTTTTTCCAGCTCTTTGATCGACTTAAATTATAATGCTCATCCCTTCTGGTTTCCGTAATGGTTAATTATTTTATAAAATCCAATCTTTAAAAATTCTGATGAAATCAATGTCGTATGATATAAGTTTAAAGTTAATTTTTCTTATTTTGATCAGCAAGTTAAAGAACCATCACATTGCACAGTTTTATGGAATGGCCTTTCTCAAGAAAGAAGTGGACAATGTAAGAATGATTCTTGTCATGGAAAAGTGCAAAGGAAACTTGAAGAGCGAGATCTTTGAAGACCTCGCTTCAGTTCCTGGCAATTCTGAAAATCCTGTTGTCATCGCAAACGTATGCCGATGGGCAAAAGAGATCACTGATGGTTTGGTGTACATACATGGAGAGGGAGTTGTGCATAGAGACCTCAAGCTGGAAAACATCTTGGTATGAAACTGTAAAATTAATGAAAGCTTTGTTCGTACATGTAAAGAGATTTGAACAAATACATCGATCCCCTACTTTCTGATACCTGACTTTAAAGTTCATCGTGTATGGATATTAATAAAAATTTCGGGTTTCAATTTAACGGCCACAAGAAGAGAGAAGAGAACAAGGGGTGAAACTCACTGAGAGCGTTGAGGTGACCAGTCTCGCACGTGGATATGCGCGAGGAAACACGAGCCGACGGCCGGCAGCCTTTGACTGCAATTCCCACGACAAGCGATTTTCCTCAAATCAAGGTCTAGTGCCGAGCAATTTTAGTTTGTTTACTGGTGAGTCAAATAATATTTCCATTTTGTTTTGCTCGGTTGTTTGCGAGATAAGAACACAAATTTATGTGGACAACCAGAACATAATTTAGCCAAGGGACCGGGCCAAGGGATCGCTTAGCTTTTGGTCCCGGTTGCGTTGTGTCCCTCCTGAAACTATTCCTTTTGCTGTTTCTTGCTCGTAGTTTAACACCCTAAAAGAGATATCTGAGATATACCCAAATACCGATGACTTCAAAGGAACCAGTTAAAACAGAAGGGTTACTTTAAAACTTGTGCTTACATCTTCGATGTGACGATGTTACATTTCCTTCTTCTTTCGATATTTCTGCCCGTAGATCAAAACCAACCTCCATTGAAGAAGGCCTAAAGTACTGTATTTATACTAGCAGTCTAGATCAAACCCCCCCGGGGGGGGAGGGTACTCCCCGAAAATTTGGGTGGGGTGTGCGGCACGCTTCTTAAAACCCTTACCCTATTTCAGACCAAAATAATTTATGCGATTTTCCCTACTCTATTTCAGTCCTGACTTAAAATTCGATACCCTATTTCAGACCAGGAACGGTGCTTCCGTTTGCGTAAACATTTTAGAAGGGCTTCTAATTCCCGATGTTAATCAAACCGCATAAGGGATGAAAAAAGTAGCTTCTTCTAAAAACCATACCCAATTCCAGACCAGAGTGTGCAAACCATACCCTATTTCAGACCAAAATGGTCAAAATCTTTACACTATTTCAGACCAAAACGGCTTGAAAACCATGTCCTTTAGGGCTGCACATACCTTCTCTGATACACGAGCGGTAGATTTATCTCGCGTGAAGACCGAGTATTCTGCGTGGAATGAAAACAAAAGAGTCTGTCACGAGAACAATAGAACCACTTTGATGAAGCACATGCTCAGAAGTATAAAATCACTTCCAGTCAAGTCAAGCGCAGTCACAGATCTGACGAAAAGCCGCATCTAAAAACAACCTAAAACTAAGCAGGAAAACGGGCGTCCAAATAAACAAATCATACCTCGCATTATTATTCACCCTTTAATTAATCGAGGTGTGAAGTTCTAGCCGACGTTGTTCAGTAACAAGAGAATTACGCTTCAAAATAAAGCTGCCATCACTTTGGTTTCATCCCTTGCTTTCTTCTCTTCTTTCTCTTCCCCGAGGAGAGTTAATAGTTAATAATAATGGAAACTTGAGACGCAATAGGTGCGTCGTGTTTACGAAGCGGCAGACAAGATAATATTTGAAACGTGCAAGGTCAACCGTCTTAGCTCTGATTCAAATCGCTTCCAAAACGACTAAATAAGACACAGGAAAACAGGTAAATAACAATATTTTTATCAAATGATTATGTTATAGCTAATAAAGCGTTTTTTATAAGTTATCAGAGGAAAACGAAGTGAAGATTGCTTTTGTTGGCCTGGCTAAACCAGAAGTAGACATCACAGGCACTGTCGTGGATACCAATGTTTACATGGCCCCCGAGGTGTTTTATTTCCAGAACTATGGCGAGAAAGCAGACATCTACAGCCTGGGGATCGTTTTGTGGGAGATGTGGTACGGTCAGCCGGCCTTTGGTGACCGCCAAGGGAGACGTCCGCAAGATCTGTTCAACTGGGTGGATACAGGTCACTGTCCAGTTGGCACGAAAGGATGCAAGAAACCTCCATTGTGGGAGCATTTGATGACGCAGTGCTGGAAAGGTAACCCCGAGGAACGCCCCACAGCTGAGGAATGCAACAAAGAAATAGCTAAGTTGCTATTGCCTAAAACAGTTGAAAAAGCCGTTATCGGATAAATTAATTCATTGACATTCATTAAGGAATTTATGATATTATTCAGATTATTATAATGATATCAAGTATAAATAGTCTTAGTTTCAACATTTTAGCATGATTTTGAAAAAGCAAGTCACTTATTTCAATCGTAAGAAGGAAAATAATTGATAAATAATGTGTTGGAATAATAATCAAAGGAACTTTATCGGCGATGTTCTACAGTAGGCAAAACTCTAAAGGACTTTATATTATTGGAAAATTTACAAATTAGAGTTATTGAAACATTTTAATAATATTGATAATTTTAAGTTCACAACTGTTTTTAAATATTACCATTTAAAAGCAAGAAGAATGGGAAAGCAGGCGCACGATGGGACGCACGGATTGCGCTATAAATCACATACGAACGGTGTACGGTCTAGTTCAGTATAAAGTGCTTGATTTCAAAGTGATTTATTCATATCTTAGAAATATGGATCGTTATAGCAGAGAAAAAGGTTCTCCAGAATTGAACACAAGCAGTATAGATTAAATCTATTTATTTTTACAAAAAAAAGAAGCTTGATTGCATCATTAACCCATTAGGTAAGGCGATGAAAAACTCTTAGTGTATTAAGATGCAGCAGTTTTTCTGAAGAGAACATAGTTACAGACATTTACATTTATAGACAAATTAAATTGCATAGCCCGTTTATAATACCTTTCACAACATAGCTAGCAGAGCCGCGCAAGCAAATTCAGTATACGTAAGCGTGCTCAAAATCCCGATAGTGCACAATTCCACCGGCTATGTTATAAAACAATTGGTTCATGCTTTTAGCTGTGCACTATCGAGCTATGGAGCACGTGGGAAGTTTGGCGAGCACTCACGCTTCTTTCGTGCTCTCCAAACTTCCTGCGTGCTCCATAACTCGATTGTGCACGCTAAAGCATGAACCAATAGTCCATTTTACAGTTGTGTGCTTGGTGACTTTGCCTTTGAGTGGAAGAGAGGCTGGAGGTGACCTTGCTTTGATACAAACCTTTCTGCCTTTCATATGTTAAAATAATGCTGTTCTCATGCTAACTAGGTACATTTACATCTGAAAAGCTCCAAGGTCTGTATCAAAGGCAAGGTCACCAAGCACACAACTGTAAAATGGACTATTGTTAATTAGTGTACTGAAACGTTTTAACAGGTAGTGAAAAACTCTAAGTGTAGTAGGATGTAACGTCTTTGCTAAGATCTACATGGTCATAATTATTATTATAAGGCTTTTCAGTGTTATTTCGTAGTTTAAAGCCATTAAATAAGGCTTCTACCATTACAATGTAGCTTAATATATATGGACTAAAAGTTGATGAAAAATGGAAATTGTAGAAGGTCGTAGTGAGATGTCAGAGAGTCTCATGAATTTGTTATTCAGTTTAGAAATATGAACTACTTACATAGCCCATTATATACGAATTTTAGTACATAAATAGTCTAAACGTTTATCATCTGATGCCTCCGATGTCGTTCAGTGAGTGTCTATTTTTTGTTTCTTTAATTGTTCGTTTTTACAAAGATAAATTAACTGTTTTTTATACAGGACTTTTCAGTATTTGCTTAATGTTTTTTTTTTCTGAAAGGCAATGAAAACCTATTATAGCGTTTTTGCTTAACACAGTATAGCTGAGTAAATTTACATTATTCCAACGATACTATTACATTGCTAAAGACCATTAAATATGGTTTTACTGTACTATATTAGTATGGCCTAAAATTTAAAAAAAGGCAATAGTTGTAAGACATACATGTAGCATACGTGATTGTTTTTGTCCAAGACAACATAACTAAAATCACAGGATTGCAATTTATTATCAGTTTACATATTACATACCTCAATTTACGTGATGACTTTTGTTATCAGAATAGTCTGAAAGTTTATTCAACAATTACAGTGCCATAGAACGCTTTTGTTTAAGTTAACAATACATGTAATGCTTTTGTTACTTAGCTAGCGTTCTTTAAATGCGGATTCTGTGATCGAAAATTTGCTTTTCCGTTTCATTCAGGGACAAACCAATCTTAGATTAAAATCTGAACGATCCACGTCCGAAGGTGATCGTTGAGATTGGTATCTAAATCTGGCTTCATATTGTGCGTTCCCTTTGGGGAACTAGTTCAATATCATGTAGTCGTTCAAAACCAGAAGAGAAACAAACAGAGAGGCCCTTTGCAGATGGGCTAGGAGATAATGAACAGAACGGATTGACCTTTTTTTTGTTTCAGCTAGCACGAAAACCTAAGCAACCTGGTTGCTTATAAAAATCTGTAACTGGATTGTTTAACAGGAACGTGGCCGAACGTTAATTTATATAAAAAAAGTTTTAGTAGTCAGATAGTTCCTTTCTTATATTAACATGTGCTGTATATTGTTTTACAATTCTTGTTTCGTCTAAATTCACTAGTACTGACACGAGTGTTCGTATAAATGTAGTGTGTCAGCTAATGTATATAAACTAAAATCAGACATCTTTTTCAGTGGTTGAAATGAAATCTAGTATTCATGGTTCTAACTTTTGGGTAATGTGACCATTCAAATGAAAGCTATTCAGCAGTACTTTCCTGTGGTACTGTTTAGTATGCTGTACAAGGTGGTTCTAACTTTTGAGTCTGTGGATGAAATCCTAAAGTGTGACCATTCAAATGAAAGCTATTGAGCAGTACTTTCCTGTGGTGCTGTTTATTAGGCTGTACAAGGTGGTTCTAACTTTTGAGTATGTGGATGAAATCCTAAAGTGTGACCATTCAAATGAAAGCTATTGAACAGTACTTTCCTGTGGTGCTGTTTATTATGCTGTACAAGGTGGTTCAAACTTTTCAGTCTGTGGATGAAATTCTAAAGTGTGACCATTCAAATGAAAGCTATTGAACAGTACTTTCCTGTGGTGCTGTTTATTATGCTGTACAAGGTGGTTCAAACTTTTGAGTCTGTGGATGAAATCCTGTACAAGGATCTACAAGGTTGTTCTAACTTTTGAGTCTGTGGATAAAGTGTGACCACTTGGAGTCCCTTTGGAGTCTTTTCGTGTTTTGATTGCTATTTCAGCAAGCCGTACAAAAGGGCACTAGCGTTTGAATCCGTAGACGAAAATAATTGACTTACAACTAGAATTAACGCTTGATTTTACTACGTTACTAGCACCACTTGATCTTCTGCGCTTTGTGAAGGATTCGGATTTGATCCTCCATACTACTCTGTAATCATGGTCGATTTTCAACAAATGATTGTCTACTGAGTTTATATGCAATATAATTGTGTAAAGAGCGGTTTTTAAATGAGTGTCGAAGGTAATTTCGCGATTGCTTTGGTTTTGTATTGCTTCGCTTTGTGATTGGCTAAAACAATCTCGCGTCACGTGGCTACATGTAATTTCCTCGAACTCTGATTGGTTTATTGGATTGTCTGCGTCTGTTGTGATTGGTCAGAGTGATTACTTTGGTTTTGGTTTTACGACACTCAATAGGCCATTTCGGAGTTACATTATGCCTCGTTGTCAAAGTGAGGCTAGGTGCAAAACCTTTCATATGAAAATGAGTTTTTATTCAAATATAAATTAAACTCATTTTCATATGAAAGGTTTTGCACCTAGCCTCGCTTTGACAACGAGGCATAAAGTAACTCGGAAATGGCCTGTTGAAAACCGCTCATGTAAGTAAACATAATATTATAATTAAATATTGTAGTTAGATACGTTTTTTCCATTTATTCTAATGTATTGTAATTTTATATACAGTGAGGGCCACGAGTTCATTAGCTATGCTACTAAGTGCTACCCTCGAGAAATTAAGACTTTATTATTAAGCAGTTTATTAGCTGATTTAACATTGTTGTAAGTCATACAGATTAAATTAAAAAGCTACTGAATTAAAAACAATGTTAAAAATATCATATTTTATTGTTGTGAGTTTAAGTAACAATGCGTGTAAGAAGTGGGCAATGCTCTATTGTTCCGCGGCATTTCGCTTTCCTCACATAAGATCGTTTAGGTTTTTTTACTGAGAATGCATCAACCTATATGGACAACATGTTTTTTTGAAATAAAATGTACTGGAACTTTATTTTAAAGTGACGTTTCTTTTGTGCTACAAGATTTCATCCAATCGTGAAACTCCAAAACAATGGCCAAGAAAGGCTTCTAATTTTACATGTTTCCCACATAGAATTTTGGTTGCATTAAAACTCAGAATAGTTTTCACTAAAGCTCACTAAAAGGGAATTAATTAGTAAACTAGAGAGAAATAAATACACTACGTGGTTAAGTTATGGTATATTTTCACGTTTTAGCCAATGAGGTGGACGGTTTCAACAATATCACAATTTTGCACCTTTCTGCGTTCCCTGCCGTTAGGTTGCCTACTTCTTACTAGGAACATTACTTAATGTGCTTTGTCATCTAAGGTTGGTCACCGACTTGCCACTGTGACAGTCTCTATTGTTTTTATCGTGTTTCCATCAAGAGAGACGACTTCAGGGTTAGCCAGTCAATCATCCAGTAAAATGAAAGCAGTGTAGTTAGTTGGTAAGTCGTTACTTAATTGGCAAGTCTTTTAATCAGTCGGTCCGATCTAAGACAATCGGCGATGGAGTTCATTCACCAGTACAAAAGATCAAACAATCACTCAGTTAGGTCGATGGAAAGACTCTCAGTTTTTTCGTCAGATAGTCAGTCAAATCAGTTTCTGGTGATCTAGCAAGTTCGTTTGGTCAGTACGTCAGCCAGCTTGACAATTCAACAGTCATTCAGTCATTTTAGTTTGTAGATCATTTTAAAAGCCCGGTTTAAAGGTCGGATATGCTATCAGTCAGTCGGTCAATTAGTCAATCATTACAGCCATTATCTGGCAGTCACTGACCGGAGTTGGTCTGCCAGCCAGTAATTGGTTAATAACGTTCTGTAATTTTGTCATTTGGTTAGCCAGTTTGTCAATCAATCAATAAGCCAATCAGTTGGTCCGTCAATCTCTCATTCAGTCGATAGTCATTTGAACAGTCAGTTAGTTAATCATTACGCAGTTGTTCAGTCCTTATTTCATCAGTCGCTCAGTTAGTATTGGTCAGTCAATCATTCAATCGGCTTGTTCATTCGGCCAGTCAGTCGATGATCAATCACTGGGTCATTCATTCAGTTCATTAATCAGTACGTTATTCATTTGGCTAGTCATTCGGTCATTTAATCAAAATATCAGAAATAATTCTGTTACTCATTAGTATTTACACCCGGGGGGGGGGGGGTACTCCCTTATATTATATACGCTATATAGGTATGTGCCGCCCGATTGGGTAGGGTTTTCTAGGTGCTCAGTCCTTAAATAGGGTATCCATTTTGGTATTTTTAATATTGTTGTCCTTAGATATTCCTTAGATAGGGTCACTAAATTGCAGTATCCATCCCAACGCGCAAAACGAAAAAGATATGGTCTGCTAAAACTGGGCCTTAAAAAGAGTATCAAATCTCGATTTTCTATCCTTAAATAGGGTCAGGCTTTGAGAACCTTGGCGGCACACACCTATCCTACATTGTCGGGAGTACCCCCCCGGGTATTTACTGCACAGTGGCGGATGCAGAATCTATCGTACAGGGGGGGGGGAGTGAATAAGGGGGGCGGCCCCTCATCTGCATCAGCCACTGCAACGAGAGCTAGTGTCAGTTAGCTAGTCAGTTACATACATACATACTTTATTGAGACTCCCTTCAACAGGGTTTTTCGGTCACAATGTTAACTATGTTAACAATGTTAGTTGTTGAGGCAATCAGCAATTAAGCTGATCAACTACTCAGTCGAGTGAAGAAATCAGTGTCACAAAGTCATCAAGACTTAAAACAATCAGTTACTCAAGCACATGAGCCGGCGGCGCGATATCATTCATTTAATAACTAGCGTTCTCGCTATTTTGTCTTTTAGTCAAATCTAGTTGTCGTTAGTTAATTCAATATTTAAGCCAAGCAATAAGTAAATAACTACATTAAGTGGCAAATTACTTTCAAATGACATTCGTTCGGTCAATTATTCTTATGGCTGTAATCAGGGTTAGGGTTAATTGTCTGGCTGTGTGGCATTTCTTCTGTCTGTCTGTCCGTCTGACTGTTTTTTAGCGATCAGCGGGTACGTTCGAGCTGCTTGTCTGTCTGTATGCAGTGTCCATCTGCTTGCCTGTTACTGTCTGATTTCCGTGCTGTCTGTGTCGTCTGTGTTTTTTTATTTTGCTAGACCGTCTGTCTGTTGTTTGTCTATGCTATCTCTATCCATTGTCTCTCATTTAATCTGTCCTCGAATGACTATTTGTTTCTTTATTTGTCTATTTATCTGTTTCTTCGTTTGTCTGCCTGTATGTCTATTTGCTTTTTCGTTAGTCTGTCTATTTGTCGGTTCTTTTGTCTGTTTGATCTGTTTGTCATTTTGTTTGTCTGTAGTTTTTGTTTGCCGTTTTGTCTGTATATCTGTATAGACTTGCTTGGTGTCTGTTTTACACAGTGGGTATGTTCTTCTGTTTGTCTCAGTTTGTTTGTCTGTCTGTCAGTCTGTCTTTGTCAGCTGCTCTGCGTCCTTTTGTTTTTTGCTCTGCGTCCTTTTCGGGTTTTTTAATGTTTCTCTCTGTTAGTAGCTCAGTTAATTAAGTGAAGGAAACAATTGGTCTGTACATCAGACAGTTATTTGGTCAGTATTGACTATATAGTCAGTAAAAATTGGTCTGCAAGTCAGATGGTCAAGCAATTAGTAATGAATTATTTGGTAAAACGTACAATCGATCATTCAGATAGTCTGATAGATGATTTTATTTCAATGGGTACCTCATTCGGTATTTACATTTAGGTTAGTCAGACTGAGGAACAAATGGTTAGTGAATCACGCAGGAAATTAGATGACCGAGATTAGTCATTTGAGAAGACGACCTGTCCAGTCAGTCATTCAGGTAAAACAAATGCTATGTAAGTAAGACAGCCAGTACGTTGGTCATATGGACAGTCAGTCAGTAAAAGAAATGGTATGTAAGTCAGACAGTCAATAATTTGTTAGTCAGTACTTTGGTAAGACAGACAGTCAGTCGGTCAGATAACACAAATGGTATGTAAGTCAGACAGTCAATACGTCTGTTAGTCAGTACTTTGGTAAGACGGACAGTCATTTGGTCATGACACAAATGATATGTAAATTAGACAGTCAGTAAGTTTGTTATAGTCAGTACGTTGGTAAGACGGACAGTCGGTCGGTCAGACAACACAAATGGCATGTAGGTCAGGCAGTCAATAAGTTTGTCAGTCAGCTAGTACTTTGGTAAGACGGACGATGATTTGGTCAGATAACACAAATGATATGTAAGTCAGACAGTCAATAAGTTTGTTAATCAGTACTTTGGTGAGACGGACAGTCAGTCGGTCAGATAACACAAATGGTATGTTAGTCAGACTAGTCAATAAGTTTGTTAGTCAGTACTTTGATAAGACGGAGAGTCATTTGGTCAGATAACACAAATGGTATAAGTCAGACAGTCAATAAGTCTGTTAGTATGTTGGTAATGTAATACGTAGAGTCAGTCGGTCAGATAACACACTGAAATGGTATGTAAATCAGACATTCAATAAGTTTGTTAGTCAGAACGTTGGCACATGTAATGTATAGTCGTCAGACTGTCAGTAAGTTTGTTAGTCAGTACGTTGGTAATACGGACAGTCAGTCGGTCAGATAACACACATGGTATGTTAGTCAGACAGTCAATAAGTTTGTTAGTCAGTACGTCATTAAGACGGAGAGTCAGTCGGTCAGATAACACAAATGGTATGTAGGCCAGACAGTCAATAAGTCTGTTAGTCAGTACGTCAGTAAGACGGACAGACAGTCGGTCAGATAACACAAATGGTATGTAAGTCAGACGGTCAATACGTTTTTTAGTCAGTACGTTGGTAAGACGGACGGTTAGTCGGTCAGATAACACAAATGGTATGTAAGTCAGATAGTCAATAAGTTTGTTAGTCAGTAAGTTGGTAAGACGGACAGTATATATTTAGTCGGTCAGATAACACAAGTGGTCTGTAAGTCAGACAGTCAATACGTTTTTTAGTCAGTACGTTGGTAAGACGGACGGTTAGTCGGTCAGATGAAACAAAAGGTATGTAAGTCAGACAGTCAATACGTTTTTTAGTCAGTACGTTGGTAAGACGGACGGTTAGTCCGTCAGATAACACAAGTGGTCTGTAAGTCAGACAGTCAATACGTTTTTAGTCAGTACGTTGGTAATACGGACAGTCAGTCGGTCAGATAACACTAATGGTATGTAAGTTAGACAAGTCAATAAGTCTGTTAGTCATTACTTTGTTAATTCGCACAGTCAGCCGGTCAGATAACACAAATGGTATGTAAGGCCATCAGTCGGTCGGTTGGTAGGTTAAGTCAATCAAACAGTTGGTTTTCAAGTCAGACGGTCATATCTGTTAATTAGTCATTTGTTTGGACGGTCAAGACAAATAGTTTGTTTGTGAGTAATTAAACACATTAGTCAGTTATTTATTCAGTTGGTTGCCGGACGGACATTCAGTCGGTAAGTTAGCTTACTAGGCAAACATGTGGTCGTGGTAAACGTTTGGCCTGTAAGTCAGACAATCAATCGATCAGTCAGTCAGTCAGTCAGTTAGATAGACAATCAGTTGGTCAGTTAGGTCACCAAAACAGTTTGTCCGTAAGTATAGTTTAGCCTATCAATCAGTTACGGTAGTCAGTTGGTTAGGCGAATAATATTTTTCCCGCAGTAGGTTAAATAAGTAAGTCACAAGCACTGATTAATTCAGTCAGTCAGTCAAGACTAACAATTAGTCGGTCAGTTACTATCAAGCATAAAAAGGTCTGTAATTAATATAGCCAATCAAACAGTCAGCCAGTTGGTTTTACGTGTAAATAGCCTGCGCGCAAGCTAACGTGTAAATCAGTTGTCAAACAATTGGTTTGTAAATCAGGCAGTCAATAAGTTAATTAGTCAGTAATTCAATCAATCATTTACTCATTTGGTCAGTCGTTTAGTCAGTTATTTGCTTGCTTAGTAAATTAAACAGTAAGAGCAGCCGGATTTTGCTGAAAACAGGAGGTAGCTCATTCAGTTTGTTAGTCAGTCAATCAGGTAATCATTAAGCCCGTTACAATAATTTGACACGTTTTTAGCTGGTCAGTCACAAAATCAGCCAGTTAATAGGTTAACATTGAAAAGGTATGTCGGGTAAACTGTTGAGACACAATATTAAAAACTTAAAAAGCAAGTAGAACATCGCCATTTTTCCATTGAAGATGTCAGTTCCTTTTTATCTTTATCTTTTGTCTCAATACAAAACTTTGTGAGTTATCAAAAACAATCGTTAATTATCATTGAAATCACGCATTCATATCTGGCCACCCGATGACTTTTAATCCAAATCAGCCTCTGATGTGATGAGCGGTATGTAGAAAAAGATGCTTTGTTCTTTTTGTTGTTAAAATATAAATTCAAAAAATAAAATCAAATGAACAGCCAGTTTCGTGATCGAATGGAGAGTGATGCATTGTCAAGCACTTTAATAATAACATGGTTAATATGACATTTCCTTTTTCTTAGTTTCTTTTGTCAAAAAAGTGTACACTGAGTCTTACTCGTACATAGTATGTTGTCTGTTAGCTAGTTGTCTGGTGAATAAATGGGTTGGTTTCTAAAGAAACGGTGGTGCGAAACTTCGCTCTGACGAAGGGCGAGCGCTCGAAACGTCGGCTTTTGAATTTCTGCACGGTGGCCAATTGACCTTACCAACCCAGTTGATAATACTAAATGAACCTATCAGCTGGTCAGTCATTAAGGTAGTCTCTTCAGTTTACTCAGTCAACAAACTGTTAGGCAGTCATCTTGTCCGTCAGCCAGTCAGTCAACTACTTGAATGACCAAAATGTTCTTTAGAAACTAACCGCTCTATGATTTTATGGTCAGTCAGCTAGCCAGTCATTCTGTTACTTGGTTATTTCTTTAGTCAATAAGTCAGTCAGTCAGTTAGCCTGTTCGTGAGCTTGGCTGGTCAGTCAACAAGTCATTCAGTCCGATAGTCACTTTGTCAGTTAGTATGTTTTCACAAAAAAATGTTATTAAGTCATTGAAGTAATCAATATGAAGTAACATCTGTATTAAGCTTCATTTCATCAGTATTTTGTTGTTATAATTTGCTGTCAGTCAGTATTTATGATTGTGTCATTCATTTTAATCAGTCAAACATTTGTTTGGTCAGCCAGTTAATGGATCTGTTGCTTCGTCTAGAGCAAAGTCAGTAATTGTCAGACCGTCCATAAGTCTTTCTTTTGGTAGGTCTGTCCGTTAGACTGTTCATCAGTCAGTCAGTCAGTCAGTTGGTTCGTCCATCCATTAGACCGTCCATCATTCAGTCAGTAGGTACATTCGTTCGTCAGACCGCGGTCTGTCAGTCAGTTGGCATATCCGTTCGTCAGACCGTCTGTCAGTCAGTTGGCATAGCCGTTCGTCAGACCGTCTGTCAGTCAGTTGGCATATCCGTTCGTTAGACCGTCTATCAGTCAGTTAGTAGATCGTCCGTCAAATCATAAACAGTCCGTCCGTCAGTTAGACTATTGCGTTCTTATTTTAGTTTCGTGCGTCACACAAACCATCAGCCATTCAGTTGGTCTGTATGGTAGCCAGTCATGCCGTTTAGTCCGTAATAAGTCAGTCCATAAGTTAGACAGAATTTTTTAATACTTAATTAGTCAGCTTGTAAGTCCGTCATTTAGACAGCCATTTGGTAATTTTGTTAATCGCCTAATTAGCTATTTTCAGTCCGTTTGTCGGCCAGTCAGTGACTTCGTCATTATTTGGTAGCTGTGTTTATGAGTCAGTTGGCTAATAGTTCAGTCATGCCACCTGATCATCCATTTGGTGACTTTGTCAGTCCGTTGGTTTGACGTTCTGTCTGTCAGCCAGTCAGTCATTTAGTCGCTTGGTCATCCTTTTAGTAACTTTGTCGATCATTATTTAGTTATCTGTCAGTCAATTAGTCACCATTCAGTCAGTTAGTCAGCTATTTATTAAGCACTGTGTCAGTATTTGGTTATCTTTCGGCTAGTTATATTTTAGTCAACCAGTCAGTTGGTCAGTCATTAAGTCATTTTGTCGGTAGTTACTTTATTTTTCAGTCAGTCAGTCAGCCGTTTAGCAACTTTGCAGTGCTAGTTGTTTTATCGTTCAGTCCGTTAGTCAGCCAGTCAGTTCACAGTCATTTAGTAACTTTGTCGGTAGTTGGCTTATATATTTCAGTCTGTTATCAGCCAGTCTGCAGTTAGTAAGCAATTTGGCAAATTTTGGCAAGTTTTGGTTTTCTTTCAGTAAGTTAGTCAGCTATTTAGCAACTTTGTTGGTTTATCTTTCAGTCAGTTAGTCAGCCAGTCAGTTGATCAGCCATTTAGCAACTTTATCAGCATTTCGTTTATCTTTCAGTCAGTTAGTCATCCAATCAGTTGTTCAGCAATTTGGCAAGTTTGTCAACAATTGGTTTTTCTTTCAGTTTGTTGCTCAGCTATTCAGCAACTTTGTTGGTAATATCTTTCGGTCAGTCAGCCAGTCAGTTGGTTAGCCATTAAATAACTTTGTCAGTAGTTGGTTTTAATTATCTTACAATCAATTAATCAGTCATTTGTTCAGCCTGCATTTAGCAACCTTGTCAACCGCTGGTTTATCTTTCAGTCAGTTGCTCAGCAATTTAGAGTGATTTAGCAATTTTGTCAGTACTTGGTTTATCTTTCAGTCCGTTAGCCAGCCAGTCGGTTGGTCAGCTATTTAGCACACGACTTTGTCAGCAGTTGGTGTATATGTCAGTCATTTAGTCAGGCAGTCAGTTAATCAGCCATTTGGCAACGTTGTTCGCAGATGGTTTATTTTCAGTCAGTTAGCGGTCAACTAGTTGTTCAGCCATTTCGCCATTAATTTGCCAGTCGGCTTGTTCACCTTGAATTTCAGTCAGGTAGTTAGTACAACATTCATTCAGTCAGTCCGTCAATCAGTAATAGTTGGTAAGCCATTCGGTACGTTTTGTCAGTCAGCTGTTTTATCTTAGTCAATCAGCCAGTCAGTTAATTAGCTGGTCAGCCATTTGGCAAATTTGTTCATCAGTTGGTTCATCTGTTTGTCATTTAGTCAGTCAGTCAGTCAGTCAGTCAGTCAGTCAATCAATCACTTGGTTTACCATTTTGCAACTTAACCAGTCGGTCAGTCAGTCGGGTTGTTTGTTAAGTAGTCAGACAGTCATCCAGTGGATATACTTGAGAGGTGCATCACTAGTCAGTCTAAAAGTTTTCACGTCGATCACAATGGCAGATCCAAGGGGGCCGGGGGTTTAGGGGGACCCGGAAACCCACCCCCTCCCCCAGATCCGCCACTGTATCAGGCTGTCTGTTAGTCGGTTTCTTATTCAGTTAGTCAAGCTGTTTGTTAAACAGGCAGGGTAAGCTAGTCATTTAGATAAGTCAGCAAGGCAGTCATGATCAATTAGTCCGTCATTCAGTCCAACGATTCGTCAATTGGTTAGTCAGTGGTTCAAGTCAACAGCCATTTCAATCAGTCAGTAGATCCGTCAATCAGTCAATCGAAATACTTTGAGAGATGCATCAACAGACAGTCTAAAAGTTTTCACGTCGATCACAATGGCGGCTCCAGGGTGGGGGGTAGGGGACCCAGGAACCCACCCCCTCCCCCAGATCTGCCACTGTATCAGGCTGTCTGTTAATCAGTTTCTTATTCAGTTAGTCAAGCTGTCTGTTAAACAGGCAGGGTAAGCTAGTCATTTAGATAAGTCATTAAGGTTACAGTGTACCTCCAGATCGAAAATTTATTGATAATTTTTTTTTTGGCGTTAAAATAAAGTTTACAGAATGAACTTTCATTCAAAAAAAAAAAATTATCGAAAAATAGTGAAAATTGACGGAGAAATGACGGTATAACTTTTGTGGGCGGAGTTTGTTTATTAAGCGATATGTTTTTTTGAGCGCCGTTTTCTCAAAGTTAATTTTTCGCTTGTTGGTAACACTTTAAAGAGCTACAACTCGAAGGGAATTTGTTCGATTTTCCTAAAATTTGGACAGAAGCTAGGCTAACATATTATCAACCAAAACGTGTCGGCGAATTTCTTAATTCCGAAAACGTTTTCGTCAAGAGCCATTTCCGTGCGATCATCCCAATTTTTTTTCTCCCCTTTTCGAAAATATTCTGTAACTTTTCACTGCAATTGAATATGGGAAATCGCCGACACGTTTTTTTAGCGCTTCGTGTCCGGAAACCCGAGAACAAATCAAATTAGCAAAATATAATAATCGCTTTGAGTTGTAGCGTTTTAAAGCTGATTCGGACGTTCGAATTTAGACGTCGTAAAAAATTCGACAATTCATTTTATTACCAAATGGTTTCCATATTTAGATAGCCAGCTCTATAAGCTTTAATTTGATATCTGGGTTTAGGTATATTAAGTGTAATCTTAAGACGCTAGAGCTGATATACTGGAGACACCCCCGAAGGTACACTGTAACCTTAAGGCAGTCATGATCGATTAGTCCGTTATTCAGTCCAACGATTCGTCAATTGGTTAGTCAGTGGTTCAAGTCAACAACCATTTATTCAGTCAGTAGATCCGTCAATCAGTCAGTCAGTCTGTCAGTCAGTCAATTAGTCAGTTATTCAATCAGTCAGTCAATTAGTCGGTCAATCAGCCAATCTTTTTGTCAATCAGTAAAACAACAAGTAAGGCAGGTGAACGATTTGTCTTTCCGTCTGTCAATTTCCTTAATAATCACTCAGTAAATCAGTCAGGTGGTCATTCGTTCAACGTCGTTAGTGAGTCAGTCAGGTTGTCAGATTCTCAGCTGTCAGTCATTTACTCTGCCGTAATCAGTTAGGTATCCATCATCTAGTTATTTGTTTTTTCATTCATCTTATTCCTCTGTCTGTCTGTGAGTCTTTAATCAATGAGCTAGTAAGTCATTATTCCTCAGTTAGTCAGACAGTCAGTCAGACGGACAGTCAGACGGACAGTCAGTCAGACAGACAATCAGACAGACAATCAGTCAGTCAGCTAGTCAGCCAGTCCGTTAGACAATCAGTCAGCCATTCAGTTAGTCAGTCAGTCAGTCAGTCAGCCAGTCAGCCAGTCAGTCAGTCAATGAATCAGTCAGTCAATCATTCAGTTGGTCATTCAGTCGGTCAGCCAGTCAGTCAGTCAGCTAGTCAGCCAATCAGTCAATTGGTCAGTAAGTCAGTTAGTCGGTCAACCAGTTAGTCAGTCAATCAGCCATTCAGTCAGCCAATCAATCAATCAGTCAGTCAGGCATTCAGCTGGTCATTCAGTTGGTCAGCCAGCCAGTCAATCAGTCAGCCAGTCAGCCAGTCAGTCAATTGGTCAGCCAGTCAGCCATTCAGTAAGTCAGTCGGTCAATCAGTCAGCTATTCAGTTAGTCAGTCAGTCAGTCAGTCAATAAATCAATCAGTCAGTCAGTCAGTTGGTCAGTCAGTCGGTCAGCCAGTCAGTCAATCAGTCAGCTAGTCAGCCAATCAGTCAATTGGTCAGCCAGTCATTAAGTCAGTTAGTCGGTCAACCAGTTAGTCAGTCAGTCAGCCATTCAGTCAGCCAATCAATCAATCAGTCAGTCATTGAGTTGGTCAGTCAGTCGGTCAGCCGGCCAGTCAATCAGTCAGCCAGTCAGTCAGTTGGTCAGCCACTCAGCCATTCAGTAAGTCAGTCGGTCAACCAGTCAGTCAGTCATCCATTCCGTAACTCAGTCAGTCAGTCAGTCAGACAGTCAGTTAGCCAGTCAGTCAGTCAGTCAGTCAGTCAGTCATTCAGTTAGTGGCCAGTGAGTCACTCAGTCAGTTATTGTTTTTCAGTCTTTTAGTCTTTCAGTCATATTGTCAATAAGTTAGTCAAAAAGTCAATCAGTCAGTCAGACAGTCAGTCAGCTAGTCGGCTAGTCGATCAATCAGTGAGCCATTCAGTCAGCTAGACATTCAGTCAGCCAAGTAGTTAGTCATTTACTCACACACTTACGTCTTCAGTCAGTCAGTAAATATGCTCATCAAATCAGGGAGTCAGTCAGTTGCAATCTAGGTTTCTTTATCAGTAAAAATTTGGTTACAAGCAGGTGTATTATCAGTCATTTTGTTGATTCGCTGTTGGTCTATATTATGTCTTTAGTGTCATTCCATCTTCGTTCGCTCATGAGTGCTTTTGTTAATATTTTGGAACTATCTACCTGTCTGTCTGTCATGTTTCTTTCTGTCAGTCAGTCAGTCAGTCCGTAATTACTTACATATTTGTTTTGCTAATCTGTCATAGTTATTACTGATGCTATTACTATTTCCCGAACTTTTGTTTGATTGTTGTTTTGTTTTTTTAAAAAATGAGAATTGAAATGTCAATATGATAACTCATAGATAAAATATAGTGACCGAGAGGCATTGGTAACAAGAACTCTGAATTTTTTTACCAAGTTTTCATCTCGTCCGAGAATACTGCACTGCCATTTACGGCCGGATTAATCGCTTTGTCACCAAGACAATTTGGAAAATAACAATAATAAAATATCTTACCTTATCGCACAATAAATACGATGTTTACTTTAACCTATGGTCGTTCAGTTAGCTGAAAATAAGTCTCAAAATATGAATTATTAACTCAGTTTTGATGAGTTTAGTATAAATAAACATTAAAAATACCGTACAATATTTTACAAATGATTATCATTAAGTAACATTTACCGAAACCTTTTTCTATAAAATCGCCAATTTCACAGCGTATCTACATTCCAATTTTTAAGAAAGGGGATAAAATGACCTTGCGAATGACTAAATTTATATAATTCAAGAAAATTGGTTTCTGACACCAGTGATAAATACTTCAAAATAAAGGCGCGAAATAGCTTTAAGTTATTTTAACAAGGTCTAGTTATTTGTAAAAATATTGTCGTCACTTTAAAAGACTGTACTCTAAAAAGCCCACTTTAAAAGACTGTACTGTAAAAAGCATTTGATTCCTTCTTCGCTGACAAATACAAGGACAGACAAGACTTTCAACCAAACAAGAATAACTGTAAACACTTTTGTTATGAACTGATATAAGGCAATTGCGTTGTGGCGCGGTATTGAAAGTCTTGTCTATCTTTGAAATGTTTGCCTGCGATGGAAGAAAGTAAGATTTCGTTATAAGATTACTAGAGCAATTTTCCAATAACTGGTATATTTTTCTTTGCCTCTGCTTTGCAACGCTTCATGATTAGACCGTAAAAACCGTGCAATGTGTAATAATCTATCGCAGCGAGGATACCTTCTATTAAGCTCACCAGGTTTAAATATCTATTCTTGGCTTTCACATGACGTCATAAAAATTTAAAAATCTAAAGAAAACGTCCTACAAAGCTGTTTCTAACATGGTATGTGGATACAAGTGTTATAATCTTTCACAAAAAGTTTCAGGTTTTAACGATGTTTTGCTTCCGATTTACAAAGGTTTTAGATGTGTCACGCAATGCGTCACGCTATTTCAGATAAGCCGCGAAAATAAACAAAATTGAATCAGCTGAAAGTTATTGTTTGCATTATAAGTGCTTATAAGCCAATTTAATTGAGCTTATAGCAAATACAATATTTTTGGATGTGATTTTTGGTGTAATTAAGACTTTGAATTTTTGGCCGCCATCTTTGTGCCCCTCTCAGGGGCACAAAGATGGCCGCTCCATACATTTCTTACTAAAAATATCTTATACTCGTTCGCTTATAACTCTTGAACGAAATGCTTTTGCGCTTCAAAATTTGGCCAAGATGTGTATTTTTGAACTCTTTACAATTCCATAAACATTTTGGATTCGAAATCTATTTTTTAATGCTTCTGAATTTTGATATGACGTAAGTGAAAGCCAAGAATACCACTTTTTCACGTTTGTCACCGGTTTATTTTCCCGCGTTTGCCATCAGTCACGTGGTTTTACTTCGATTTTTGATTGCCTTAAATGACAGCTCAAAGAAAACTGCTCTAGTAATCTTAGCTTAAATTATTAACCCTAAAGCAAGACCAAACCTCAAACAAACAAGCTGCTGAATGAAACCGAAAGAAAATACACAGTGGATAAGCTAAGGTAGTTATCGCCCGCCATGACGTCTCACCATAAAACACCGTCTGAATTGGCGTGGTCGAGAAATTCCGCATTTCGAAGAACGAATCCTGAGCCCACAGTGCCACATTGGTGGTCAGCAGAAACAGCGTTCCTTGTCTGACGATGTTTGCGCCCAGTTCCTTTAGCGGTCTGAAGCGAAGAGCTTTGATGAGAGCAGTGGCCTGGAGCATAGCTTGAAAAAGGATAAGTGTTGATTTAGCGAGAGAGTAGTCTGACGCATAATGGTGGGTCTTGATCTCGGCAATGGCAGCAGTGAGACATAAGCCAGCGTAGAGAAACATTCCAGTGAATGACACGATTAACAAAGTATCATCTGCACCAAACGGATACCAAGTGAACTTTTGATTCATCAAGCATCTCAGCACAATCCAACATGCGACACACATAAACACAAGCAGGATTATTTGATAAAGGTAATAAAATTTAAGCGCGTTTATGGAGTCCCGATCAACCCATAATAATCCCACTGCGAGTAGCAAAACTATGGAGAATAACAGACCTATTAAAAGGCCTGGATCCGAACTGGGAATCGCATGCATGCGCCGCGTGTCTTGATTTTCGACGCAAGATTGACAAATCGACGAGTTAGACATGGCTCGATTTAATGAAAAACGGCTGGAAAATCGTCCGCTTGAAACTGAATCTCTAGACGGCGTGGCAGCTTCACAAGTCCCATAACCATGATCGTGTTCAAACTTCTCCAATCTTTCGCTTAAATTATCCGAAGTCGTGTTAAAATCCGACAACTCGTCATAGATGTAAATGTCCTGCGGGTCGGGATCAAGATCCCGCATTTCACTCCACATGGTATACAGAATGCCACCCGCTATCAACGAATATTCCATAGTGAACGGGTATAAATATGGTTCTGACGCTTCCCAAATCTTCTTCATGGAGTAGTGATTTGCAAAGCATGCGTTCTCCTCGCGCGTGCTTAAATCTTCAAGTGTTTTATGCGTACTGAAGATGCTTTTTGAATGGCTAAAAAGCGCGCGAAACCACAAACAAACATTTGTGCCAAGTATGTGGAAAAGTACAAGTCGAATGCTTGGTGATTTATGAAGGGTGGCCGTCGCAAACTTGCGTAAAAATAGAATTTGCGCAAAAATGAAAACAGCCTTAAAAATGGAGAAAAAAAGACTTGATAAGTTTGATGAACATTCGATGTAAAATGTAATATGAAGTAAGTCCATAACACAGCTTCCCGCGCCGAAGACATAAGCTCCAGCCATTAGAGGGCGATGTGAGTGAGGAGAGGGTGTGATAAAGTCCACAGTCTTACGATCACTTTGTTTACAAAAGATATAACAAATCCACAAGAGAGCAGGGCAAATACAAGTGATGAGAAATCCATCGATGTGGTCGGTTGTAACCCCAGAGTCTGCTTTAGAATCGTCCTGAAGCCATTTCGATAGATTAAACACCACCCCTGCTGTTGTTAAACAAATCAAGTACAGTAAACTGGCAATTTTCCCATCCCCCTTCACACCATCATCTGGTAAAATTGGTTCGAGTACATACATGAGCGCCGTGATAATCACCCGTGTAAACTTCCTTTTTTCTTCCTTGTTCGGTTCTTCCTTCGCTTGAACATTTCCAACAACTTTTTTTTCGTACAGTGGGTAGGTTTCTTTCTCGCAACGCATGATGTTTAGTGTTTTTAAAGGTTGTTGAGCAGGAGAGAAAGGAAGCGAGCGATCGCTTGTTTCTTCGCTCATGACGTCATGGTTCTAAAGCAAAACAGTGTGGTGAACTCTGTAAGTCTTTTTAGAAACATTGCTTTCTTATTGGCCAGCTCATGAGCTCATTTATAAGGAATCACCATTACTTCATGGGCCAGTGACTCATTAAAAATCGATTGCTTGCTATTGTCAATTTCAGCCAATCAGAGTGCGCAATTGAGGTCATGGATCATTGGAGCGGTCAGCTCATGAACAAGGGTAAACATTTGTGAACCAAGCATACGCCATTTTGTTTTATTTTTTAAAAGTCAATTTTTTTCTGCTAGACTTTAGCCGCTTAACACTTTCAAACGCAGTTAAATTTGAATATTTTGCGCCATTTCCTTCCTTCCACAGCTGTCTTTTATAAGTGACAGGCTTGTTGAAACCCCATTAGAGGTCATTAAGAGCAAACTTTTATGCTATTTAATCGTAACAAGGCCATAACACGCGCGAATGACTTTCAGAACGATAACAAAATCATCCTAAATATTTCTCCACAAAAAAAATAAATAAAAAGTAAATCGAATTGACTCATTTTAAAATTCTAGAAGTTTAGCGCTGATATCTCTTAAACCTCCAAGGTAAAAATTCAATAAAAATCTGTAATTTTATACCTTTTAATACTGAAAAATAAAAACCAAAAAACAGGAAAGTGCTACTCAAAAGATTTTACAATTTTGTTTTAGATTTTACTGTCAAAATTGGGAAATTTAACTCAGAAAGTCGAGTTTAAACTCTAAAATTGCAAGACGAGGGTTAATTAATTGCTAAATGGTTTGTCTCGTATTTGCGGGGATTTTCCAAGCGGTCGCTGCAGTATTGTCAATAAATAGTGATTTGCTTTTAGCTCACCAAAGAGGAAAAGTAAATTACGTTATGGAAAGCTAAGCACACGATAACAGGAAAACAAATAAAACCTACCACAGCGTATCGGCTGACAAGAGACTTGTTCAATGAATATTCTATGGATGAAATAACCGTAATAATTCCTACAACGAATTGTCATGGTCTCTCTCGCACAGACACAATCGCCATTCAGGGCCGTAGCCAGAAAAGAATAAGGACTGAGGCCATATTTGTGGTTAAATTCCCCGCCTAGCTATTTAGGGTCTTTATGATGACTACGTTTAAACAAAACACTGGGATCATGAATGTGGGGCCTCGGTTTACCTCATACTGGCTACGGCCCTGCCATTCATGTTTTGCTTTGTCTAAATCAAAAACCATTTAAACTGTTGGACAAAGTCTTTAGTCGTTAATTTTCATACAAATCTTCAAACACTAAACTGGTACTATTCACAATTATTTGCTTTTAACCTGAATTTTTGCCCTTTATCCAGCTAATAATTTTGGTGGTTTATTAAGGTTTTGTATTGAAAATTCAGGTAGCACTGGTAGAAAGCAATTAAGCCGTTGTTTTGCACTGAATATTACAGGAAAACATTGAACAAGAAAATTGGCCACCTGAAACAAGTTCAGGGTGGCCTGTCTTTTGCTACACGCCCCTTTTCTTAAAACTCGTATAAAATTATTTTCCGCTTTCGATAATGTTCGTCCGAGCACAATCAATTAATCAATCGATCGATAAAGTAAACTTCTAGCTGATCAAAATTGGCCTAGTAAATGGGGACAGCAACAAAGGCATTGAAAAAATATATATAAAATAAAATCCGATCCAGCCTTATCATCCAATCCGAAAATTGCTCGAGTGCTGGCGAGTAGTCAGAACGTTACTCGTGTATGACGTCACAAGTGTATATCATGTTGCTCAGCAACATCTTTATACCGAAAACCGTGGGCTCAGTTCTTTCTTCTTTGCGCAACCTAGTTCCCAGGGCCTTTTCCGCTTTCAAAATGGCGGACTGGGCGTAGAAAGCCTGGACACGGTTGCCAAAATACCCCAAGAATCCATCGTGGAATATTTTGTCACGTGACCTGATATGGTGAACGGGTCATTGTGTAATCTATTTGCGCTGGCACGTTCTTGCTGGCGTTATTTAGTTTGCTACGCCGTGCTGAAGAGTTGCAATAACAACGAAACAGCTGTCCACGGTTGCGATCCTACTTTATCGGTTTCTGTCGTGATGGTGTCTCGCAAAGTCTACATTTTTTACATAGTCAGATCAGCCCTGCAGTTTATTGTATGTTTGTTCATTCATTTTTTTGGCTGGTTGGGTCTCTCGCGCGCAGATCCTACGTACTGCGTTAGCAGCATCATCGTTCGCGGTCCTTTGCAGATTTTACTTTTGTTTTCTGGCATCTGAAAAGGTTGTTCAAACGAAACGAAGACATTTCATCGTGTTTTACTCGACAATATACTTCAGGATTTTTGGAGTATATTGACAGCCTTGACCATGTAGAGGTTGTCACACGGTTGTGCCTAAATCATACCGTCCAGAGAACGTCGGACACCTTATTGAGACTTATATGACGTAATATCGACACTAAAATCGAAAATCTAAAATCCCCACTCAGGATTGAACCTGTGACTTCAACTAAGCTTAGGCTTACATAGCCTACCATACCACTGTATCAGTTATGTATGGTTACGAACTGTGATTAAAGATTAAAGATTAAAGACTGTACCACCTAGCTTCTCGGGTTGCTTAGTCCTAAATTTAACCTTTTAAACTACTACCCCTAACCTCAGCTGAAAGCTAACCAGTTACTCCGTTATGTAAGTCTCAGTAAGGTGTCCGACGTCCTTCTGGACGGTATGATTTGGGCTTGACCTTGTCACACCCGCCCCGCCATTTTGAAAGCCTAGCAGACCCTGGGGACGACATTTGTTGGATGGCATCGTTGGACGCCCGTCCCAACATTGTTGTCCAATATTTGTTGGACACGTAGTTGAAACATGATTGGCTGTTGCTAGCGTTGTTGTGTTGAAAAGCCCCAACAAAAACCTGGGCAAACTGTTTGATCGCAAACAAAACATCCATCCAAAAATGTTATAATGTTTATACATGGGTTTGGTCGTCTCTTTATCCCGGATAAATTTTGATCGATTTCTGAACAACCGAGCCGTGCTGTGATAAGAAGCCTGGGTACTAGATCCCTTTCCCACAGCTGAACAATCTCGTTCCCAGGGCATTTTCAACCCTTTCAAATTAAGAAAAGGGAAAAGTTGACAGCTAAATCTATGATCACAGATCAAAAGTCTGAAAAATGTCATCTTCTTAATTTACACATCATGATTTTGGACAAACACCCCATTGAGAAGGCATTAACGGCTGGTTCGCCAATGTCTTTGTTAAAAGAGGTACACTGAAATGTGCCATGGCCAAATCAACAGAAATTTTCAACCTCACGAAAAAACGAATGGATTTTCAAGTCTGAAACACCCATGGCATTTGAGTGCAAAGACGATTAAACATCAATTTATGCTTGAATAAACGTTTAGAAGACTTAACCTGTTACTTTTTATTTATTTTTTAGCATCTTACCTGATAAAGGAAAAAAGACTACGACAGACTTAAAATTACTTTTTATTGGCTCACTTAGCAATGATGGAAAGATAGTCCATTTGCTTGAAATTCGTATTTTTTAATTTGAAATTTGAAATTTGATATTGCTTCTAACAAAACGCTTAAAGCCGTAAATTAAAAGAATAGACAAAGTGATCTAGCTCACGTTATAAACATTAAAAATTATATCTTGTCAATCTACTAGGATTTGCATTACTGCTTTACATTTTTACTAATCATAAGTAAAGAAACCGTTATCAGAAACAGCCGTGTGTTACCATTCACACCACCCCAATACATAAAGAACAGTTTTGCGATCGCAATTATGAAAGTGGTAATTTATAATCGAACGCAGTTTTATAAAGACATCCTCATTTATGGGAGACGTTTTAGTGTTAATCGGGAAAGCTATAGTTTAAATTTACCTATTAGCGCAAATGCAAATTTTTCAAATGAAAGCCAATATATCCTCTTAAGAAGGGCAAAACATTACGATCGCTCGATTCAAAATAGATTCGTTTGTCAATGTTAATGACCTCCATACAAAGAAAGCGTAGTGTTAACAAACGACTATCTCAGTACGATGCTCGAATGCCACAGTCTTTGGGTCAAGAATTCTTTTTTAATTCCTTAAACACTAAAAGTCCTCTTCAATATGTTTTATCGGTCATATTGTGAAGGAAACATGCATTGCAAATGGAATACGTCAGGTTAATTTTGCGACCGCTGTACATAAATTAACCAAATGGGAAACAATTGAGCACCTTCAAGATGCATTCATATTTACGCAACTACAGAAAATCCATCAAGGAAAAATAAATTATCCGATCATGGTGAATTTCCTCTGAAATGAGCGTTCAAAGAGGTTATTACCATGTTCCCAGCACAAAACATAGCAAAGATGCGTCGTCGAAAGCGTCAACTGTTAGTCACAGTCCGTTGACCGCTGTATATACAAATGGCACACTAGCTTCGAGTGGCCCACGCGCGGGTTATACAAAGCCGTACACTCAACCAAAGATTATGTCACCTGCAACTTGCTACTCGACTCAAAGAAGAAAATACGTTACTTCTTTATCTATAATTCCTAAGGACAAGATTCCCAAGGTTGTTGTCTTGCCGAGCATCGATAAGGATATTGCTGTAACTTCTGCAAGATCATTATCGCCGAAAATTTCGGTTGTTGCAAGTGCGGAGAAAGAGATCCGAGAAACATCGAAGAGCGCGAGGGAAAGAAAACCGCAAGCGAAATATGTTTCATGTCTTCATACTTCGCTAAGTACTGAATGGAGGAAAGATAGCATTGATAAGGAAATCGATCGCGAGGAAACAGCGCAGAGGGCAACTTCGATTCAAATCGAATGCAATTATAAGACAACCCAAACGACGGTGGACGTAAGTTCGTCGCTTTCTCGCGTCGGTAACAAAACAGGTTCAAGAGTGGCCCCGTATCAAACTGAAACTGACTTTAAAGGCCCTTTTTCGAGCCGCAAAAACTGCAAAGAAACCTTCAACATGGACAACCAAACAGTTCGGATTCAATGTTTACCAGCGTCCGGGAAAAGTTTTACGATTAAAGATACTATACTTCCAGATGCAAAGCGTGTAAGCGCAACTGGCGCAAATGTCACGGCTCGCGGCACAAATGCTGCAAGACCGGGTTTGCGTCCTCGAATGCTGCCGAAAAGTCGATTTCGAGTGAAAATCCAGAAATGTCACCACAAGAGCGTAAATATTTCAGATTCTTATAATTGTAGCGGGGAGAAAAGAGACAAAACTATGGTAAAAGCAAGTAGGAGCGTGGTAGTTCAAGAGAAAAGTCCACAGCGATCATTTTCTGTTCAAAAACATAATTTTTAAGTTAAGCGCTGGATGAATTTTAAAACGCATAAAAATGGCGAAAATTGACTGATGTGTAAGTGAAATTTAAACTAGCTGATGCTGAGAAATTGATTTCAAGAGTAAAGGCAACGAATTAAAATTACAAATTCTGTTCTTTATTATGAGTGAGGATTTATCCATCATGCATGCATATGATAAGAAATTTACATGATTATACAGATTGACGTGTCGTCAATATAGTGTTGGTTTGTAGAAAACATTTGGCTGTCAAGAATTGAATTGACATATCGACGAAAAAAATTTTTAATTTACAACCTTAGATATATACTGGATAGAACGCTATTAAAAGAAAACCTTATACTGTCTGTTGCATTTGTTATATCGCGGTCTACTGTGCGATATTCGCCATTGCATTAACTTTAAACTCTCCTAAAAGTAGCCAAAATCGAAAAAAGGAAAAACATGACAAATTTCATTAGGAAAAAAAATGCAAGAAATTCACAGACTCAAAACTAAGGACCACCTTGTACAGCATGATATACAACATTACAGGAAAGTACTGCTCAATAGCTTTTATTTAAATGACGGTCATGATCACACTTTAGTGTTTTATCCACAGATACAAAAGTTAGAAACACCTTGTACAACGTAATATACAGCACCACGGAAGAGCACTGCTTGGTAGCTTTTATTTCAATTGAAATATTTACACTTTGGGGTTTCTTCAACACACAAAAAAGTTTGAACGATACTTTATAAGGGGACGTTTGATTTTAGGATCGAAAGGTTTATTAAACAGTTTTCCGGCGCCCCATTTATTTTATAAACCCTCGCTATTTACAAGCTGTCGTTCTTTTCTGATCTGTAAGCTACTCATCATGGGATCAGATTTCAAATAACCCATATAAAAGTAGTTTTTAATAAAGCTTCAAATATATGGACAGAAATACATATATAGTGTCCATTTTCAGAAATCCATGTTTTATTTGCATCTGCGGGAGGATACTTGAAAAGGAAGGTAGATTTCCAATATATTTTAATTCATATATCAATGTTTAATTTCCTCGTAGTAATTTATTGCTTCGGTTCCTTAAAATAAATATTTGATCTGTACGAACTATACTGCAACGATCCTTATTGCAAAATATTCCTTCGATGTTGAAAACTGAAAAGTCGCCTACTCAATTTAAAACCTGCCGTTAAAAGCTAATAAAATATTAATGAAGTCCATCAGAACTAATGCTCAAATCCTCGTTGAGACATGAATGTTACAGACTTTTCTTTTCCACTGGTCTAGCTGCGGGCAAAAATACTGAGATTCTCTTTAACTAATTGATTAAGAAAAGACAGCTCTGTTTAGGCCAGTACCATAATTGACTTGTCTTTTATTTCTCCAGACTATTAAAAATATTGCCTGTGCTCTGTTATAATATACATGTACATGTACACGAGCTTTACAAAAAGCCATGTATTCAAATCAAAATGTTCACGTATTTACCGTTACCAAAAACTGTCAAATTTATACTTTTTACCGCTGTGTTTTTGTGATCAACTGTTAAGTTCTAGCAAAGCCAATTTCCTGTCTCGCTTAATAAGTGTCGTGTTTAGATGATTAAAAGCATTTTCTCCCTCGTCAGACTAGCAGATGTACATTTGAATAACGAATGCGTCAAACGATCTTTTGAGAACTATCTAAAATCAGACAGTTGCCATGGAAAAATCATCCGAGGAAACAAAATATTAGAATGTAGAGCAAAAACGGTGAATAGAGACATATGCGCGCGTGCTGCAGTTCAGTGTTGAAAGAAATATTACAATTTACAATTTCTTTACTAAATATTTTCTACCTTATGCCTAATCAAAGCATTTAGCAATCTCGCTCCCAGGGCATACTCCGCTCCGCTTTCAAAATGGCGGGGCGAGCATGGACTGCCAAAATCCTCCAAAACTCCTGTAATATTCCGTCATGTAAAACATAATGAAATGTCTTCGTTTCGTTTGAACAATGATTTCAAATAATCAGTAAACAAACACGGCCGTTAATCGCTAAAAATAATTTTCATTGTGTGACACGTGACCTCAAATAATCCACGATTCTCGGGCGCCATTTTGAAACCGGAGTAGTCGCTGGGGACGAGGTTGGTTTTTGCCCGAAACGCACCAAATTTGGGGCAGCATATAGCTCTCATAAGGTCTTCTCTGATTGGCTGAGAAAACAATAGAACAAACAACACAACAATGGACCCTAGCCCTAAAAACAATAGAGCTGCGTGATACCCAGGTCCAATGAAATTAGACGTTGTTAAGAGCTGCGTGGTATCTGCCAAATTTCGTGACTTTTTCCAAAATTTATTCAGGATCATTTTGATGTGACAGTTTTTTATTAATGACAGGTGACATTTCCATGGCAACCTGCATCTTTTGCCAGGCATGTTTACCAAATTTTGAATTTTAAAGATCATTTTATCGTCGTTCCATCGACTCAACTTAGGCGCTTTTCTAACGTAATTACAAATCCAAGATAGCGGATCCAAGATGGTGTCCATTAGCAATTTCCAAGTCATGTGACGCTAACTTAGACTTTTTGTTCATATAATAACAATCTTTATTTATCATACAAAATGGATCAGCGAACACAAAAGTAACAACTGGTATAAACCAGTGTAAACCATGCGCATATAGAGAAGTTTTCAATAGGCCATTTGCACGATGACGTCATAAGACTACAACTACCAGAATCCTTCAGTTTTTTTATTTTGTAGTGCAAATTAAGGCTATTGCTATTTAAACCTCACTGGGATTACAAAATTAAAATAAGAAAGGAAAAACGAAATGAATTCTGGTAGTTGTAGTCAAATGACGCCATCGTGCAAATCGCCTATTGAGTGTCCAAAGTAATTACACAATTGCTTTGGTTTGTCATTGCTACGCTTTGTGATTGGCTGAAAAATCTCGCGCCACTTTCTCGACCAATCAGAAGTAAAACTTAGGCCCAGTTCAAACGTCGAACTTCACATGTGCCGAACCTAATGCAAATTAGCAAGAACAATAGATTTTGCTCACTTGCATTAGGTTCGGCACATGTGAAGTTCGACGTTTGAACTGGGCCTAAAACCAATAGTGACTTACTCGCACGCGTTTTCCCGCGCTTGGCGCCGCCGACATGTAATTGCTTCGAGCTCTGATTGGTTAATTGGATTGTTTACGACTGCTGTGATTGGTCAGAGTAATTACTTTGGTTTTGGTTTTACGACACTCAATTGAAAACTGCTCTATACCTAATTGCAGAAACGTTGTCATGGAAAATATCAAATACCAAATAGGAATTAATTACCTTTAACGATATTCGCATACATGACCTTTAAACAGATATTTCTTCCAAACAAATTTCCATCAAATAAATGGATTATTATTTTTTTTATCTGAGGAATGAAAAGTTTTTTCATTTCTTAACGATTTCTATTCTTTTAACCTCTGTGAATATCACTAAGGTAATTAATTCCTATTTGGTATTTGTATTTTCTATGACAACGTTTCTGCAATTAGATGCACATAAGCATTCCGAATGAAGTATATACCCCCACTGGAACATAAATTAAATCTTACCCATCTCATATGTCTTGACATGACAAGTTTCGAAAAGAAACGATACCGACCGCAAATTAATTGTACGGTTGTTGTCTTAATGAGCTATTTCATTTTGGCTACCATTGTGTTCTGTAATATCAGGTGCATATAAAAGCAAACACAACATGCATAAAAATCAGAGATTTTTGCATTGCCTAGCCTACTTGAGATTTATATCTAACGGAGACCTTCTAGAAAAAATCTAGAACCCACAACTGAGCCGCTATTGCTCTCAGATCAGCTTCACCGTAAAAAAATACTAAGCAACTGCACAGACGTTTTCAACTTTTTCGAACGTTAGAATTGTTAACACTGTATTCACTGATGAGAGTCAGTGTAATTATTTTGACTGGCCTGCCAAGGTTAGCTTTTGCTACCTGCGGGCCTGTCTTATAAATTGTATAATAATTAACTAATAAAGATTTTTGTTGTTGTTGTTAGTTTGATTGTGGGAATTAAAGAAGTAATGAAAATTATACAGTAGATATTTGCAAATTATTTGTTTACCACGCGTCGATTTGGTGATATTTTACTTTGATCTCTTCGAAGCTAGTATCAACTGACAACACCTCCTACTTCTTGAAATAATTTTAACCCGCCCAAAGCTCTTTACGGACGCAAGGGAATGTTGAAGGAAGGTTATTAAACATATTTCCTGAAAAGGAGAAAAGATAAAGCCGAAACTGAAGGTAGGAGCAGCTCTTGAAAATAGCATGGTAACATATCACAAAAGCGATGTGAACAAACAATTCACATGTGTCTACCGTATAATTCAAAACTCTTAGTATTAGTTAATGACCTTTACTGTTACACAAAATGGCTGAGAGTACCAAGAAGGGAAATATCGAGTGATTTTTCGAAGAGAGAACTAGCCATAATGAGATTCAACCGAGTTTTTCCTAGACTGATGGACGAAGTGGAAAAAATTGGCCGCTTTTTCAAGTTACAACCATTCCCATCCGTGCTATGCGTATCCAAAGACAATTATTTACAGCTTCAGTGTACTGGTTTGTTAAGAAAACTGGAGCATTAGTGTTAAGTTTTTACTGATGCAAATATTTTTTTAGGACTTTTCAAATTCATACTAAAAATAGGTAACATTGTGCCCCGTTTAAGTGGTAGGAGCACCTTGGGTGGAGTAAATACTTTAGTTCTTGATAATACCATGGTGAAATTATCACAATCGACAAAAACAAACAATTCAAATATATCAACTTTATAATGTAATTAACTCTTTCGTTGCCGGAGTGAAATCTACTGTCAGGAAACCATAGAGTGCTAATGTTCGAGTCCATGAATAAATTTCCCTAGTGTAACAGGTCCACTGAAAGCTACTAAACATTTCTACGGTGTCGTGATGTACTTGACTTCAATGTTCCAGAATTCGATAGCTTGGGGGCGACCTTTAATTGCCCTAAGGGGTAGGAGCAGCTTGGCCAAATACTAAGCTCTTGAAAATACCATGGTGAAATATCGCAAAATCAACGTAAACAAACAATTTGAATATATCATTCTGTTTTTGATGTGGACTTGCTTTAAACGTTTAAAACTATTTGTCTTAAATCTCATGTATTTCGTGCAATTTCGCGTCTAGGTGACAGGAAGTGCTGTTAACTTCACTATGAACGTTTCATTTTATCCCCTTTTTAATTTGCTTGGCATTTTTTACGTTTCTGTGTGCACGATCCATTTTATCTTTTTATATTAGTTTGTAGATTAGCATGTAGATTGGATCCTCGTAATGGTGCATTAGGCTTCCCTGCCTTTTCTGGCAAAGATTGTAAACAATTTGATAAAATAAATATTAAATAAAAATTATATTAATTTCACTAGCCATTCATTCCAGAGTCAAGATTTTGTTCGTAAATATGGTGCGTACATCCTTTGTAATATTTTAAATGGAAATTTTTAATGTTTTAAAGAATTTTATTTCAATGTTTGAGAGCTGGGGAGCGTCCTACTTAAAAAGGGCATGAGTGGCTGGTGAATACTTGCTCTGGAAAAAATCCAGAAAGAACTTCTAGCGACAAAATGGATATAGACAAATTTCTATTTACTCGTCCATAACCAGAGTCAAAAAGCGTGTACGAAACAGTCTGCTGTCTTTCGGGTCCCTTTTAAAAGTGTGACGGACAATTCAAATAAAGTCAATAAAGCAATTTTTGAGGATTACTTTCATGTCGAAGTGTTGATATTCAATGTTTTGTGAGTTGAACGTTGCCAGGTTGAGCCATGACGATATTCTTCCGGTTACTCCATCCTCGAGGGCCATTTATAGCCACCAGTATGAGTGGTTATTTTTATTTTTATTGCACGACGCAAGCAATTTTGTGAGTAAAGGCGCCAGTAAAACGTAGAAACCGTCGCATCAGGATAAAGCCAGGATTGGGTAACATGAGGAGCTGCTGATCTGTGAAGTACATAAATCGATAAACAGGTTGGAAAAAAATGCTGTTTATATCTTTACATCCTAACTTATATCTCTCCGCTCCTCAACCCTTCTCTGTGCTACTTAGATTAATCATTCAAAACTAGTAGATAGGAAATGCGGGTTTCAGCTCACAGCAGAAATACGCCCAAAAATTTACCCACCAATTCAACACATTCTCGGTTTCAGCTCACGTAACATCAATCACCCCAAAAAACCCCACACGTTTCACTTCTAATTTTTTCCCATGATTTCTCACACAACTTCACTTCTTCTTCTTTCCACACAACTTCCATTCCCTCAATTGTTCACAAACATTTCAAAGTTCCACTTCCACTGTTCTCCTACAATTCCCCACAATTCTACCAATTGCAACATGTTTCACCCATTGCAACATGTTTTTAATCAATTCGAACACGTTTGAATTAGGGGGCCTCGGATCCCACCGGAATCGGTGATTATTATCTACTATTAAGGTGAAAAATCTATTCCGGAAAATCCACTCCGGGAAAATAATTTTAAATCCACTCCGGAAAATAATTTTGAAAATCTATTCCGGAAAATCTATTCCTCTTCCTGCACCACATATCTTGGCCATCCTTTCAAAATTTTCATTCCCATTCCCAACAGAACATCTTCTTTCACATGAAATTTGTTCTCCAGAATGAACAACTCAACACGTTCTCCGAATTTCTCCTTCTTTTTCAGAAAGCGAACAATTTGTTTTCGTTTCTTCTCCAGCCGCTCTGCTTTAAGATCTTCTTCCGTTCTTCCCATTTTCAATTCAATCTTTTCTTTTTCAACTTCCACTTCCACTTCCACTTCCACTTCCTCCACTTCGTTCGCTTCTTCCCCAAGTCTCCAATGCCCCCAAGCCAATGTGCTAATTCCATCTTCTCTCACATATCGTTTGTCGTCACCAGCACTCAAAGCTGTCTTGTTAATTCTCTGGGTGAAGATCTCATGTTTTGAACTTCTTATGCAATTCATAATCCTCATCTGTGGGTTCTTCGTTTCCAAGCAGTCAACATAGTCTTCACGAGTGATTCGCTTTTTCACAACTCGTTTCTTCACACCCTTACATTTCTTTGTCCCACCCCCACCATGCACTTTGAAGGAATAGCACTTTGCTCTCAATCCCACAAACTCTTCAATCACTCCCCCACAAGCTTCATCTTTCATCAAACCCAATACTTTCTTGTTCATTCGCTTTATCGTTCCATCAACAACTCTGGGATGTGTTTCAGCAAACTCTGACGTGTCAAAGTGCTTTGGCACATCCTTTGCTATATCCACAAACAAGTCATCTGTTTCAATTTCATATAGCAACGAATCCGTATCTGTGAAACACAGTTGAGCTTTCTCCCATTTCTTCTTAACGTAACTGTAATGGAAGTCATACATTAAACTCTTTGAAACATCCAATATCGCTTGTCCCACATAAACTGGCTTATCAAATGTCATCTTAGTCCGTTTCATATGAACTCCCACAAGATTTTCATCAAAGATGGTGAAATGCTCAAAGTTTGGTTTAGCCACCAACTTGCAGAATTTATGTCCCTGGCACACCAGTCGCACATCTTTTCTTTTCCTGATGTTCTCCATAGTTTTCCCAAAGACTGCATTGTTCATCAACTTGAAGAAATCTTTCTCAAATGCATTTTTGGACTGTTGCCGTAGTATGACATTCTTGTCAATGAATGACTTCAACCAGCACTCTTCCCGGAACTTAACTCCTCTTCTTACTTTCTTCAACACACATCCCAACTCCAAAGCTTGTTTCAGAAGTCTTTGATGCACAACCATTTTCCGCTTATTCCTCAAGTTGGGAATTAGTTTCTCCACCTTTCCCATCATCAGTCGTTCTGGAAGCGGTGGGAAATCATTGAAATGGTCATGCAACTCTTTGGGGATATCCACATCCACTTCCAGTACGCAACTTTCATCGCTCCATCTTTCCAATTCATCTTCAGTCATCCACTGGAAGCTCCCAACTGGCAATGGATTTGACATGGCCCATGCATATAGTCCATTCGCGTCCCAATAAGCTAGATACTTTGATGGCTGATTTTCATCGAAGTCATCTCCCATGAACTTGTTGTTGGCCTTTGCCTTTCGATGGAAGATCGTTGAAACTCCTCCTCGAATTCCTCGTTCGAAGAAAAGCAGCATTTCTGGGTCGGTCAACAGTTCCAATTCCACTCCACTTTCTTTCAATGCTGCATCCCATGCCAAACCAGGGGAAGTGAAAAACCAAGCTGGATCCAAGTTATAATGAGTCCGGCACACCTTTCTGAACCTTTGAAACACATCCGTTAATAGAGTGACATCTGACATTAAATAGGCATCATGGAAATCGCCCAAGTTCTTCATCTTCATCTTTTTCCAAACTAACTTTGCATATAGATAGTCCTTATCACTAACTCCTTCATCATTCAAAGCTGAATAGAAAGCCTCCTTGTTAGGGAGATTCTCTATTTTGAACTTATTAACTGAATCCAACCACTCATAGGGGAAGATTCCTTTTCGTTTGAACCACTCCCACTGTTCACCAAATACCTTTCGAGTTTCCTTGAAATCTTCATCCTCTAAATTCTTCACTAGGTTTTCCAAAGGAGCAGCCATGAATGCTACTGAGTCTAGAAAGCGAATTTCATGCCATAACTTTTTCCCATTCACTTCCCCCACTTCTATCTTTTTGGAGAAGGAAATGTACTTCTCTTCATTATTTGGGAGGCAAGTGATATCTCCTGGCGTCAACCCCAAGCTTTTCACAATGAAGTGCGCGTCATATCCTTTCAGGTTATGGAAAAACACCGGAGTGAATTTTGGCTTTCTGAAATTCAGATTGCATGATTCATGAGCTGCTCCTCTGAATTTCCCAGTGAAGTGGCAGTGGTCTCGAACTCGTTCATCATCTACTGTAAATTCTTTTTCACAGATCCAACAACACGTTGCTTCCTCAAACTGTTTTCGTTCTTTTCTCCCAAATTCCATCCTCTTAGGGAATTTCACCTCCTCTTGGATACCTAACACAAACTGGGTTAATTCCTCAACAAACTTCTTCCCAACATCTTCTTCATTACTTTCAGCTCGGTACAAGACGGGGTCTCTCTTCACAAAGTCCGACGCTAAATGAAATGCAAATGAACAAGCCACATGTTTTTGGAACTTTTCAGTGAAAGAGTTCTCACCTGGCGGCTGCACTGATGAGATTGACAGCTGCTTTGCTTCAAAGTCAGCAAAGATCACAAATGGAAATTCCATCTTCCTGTTGTAGTTTTTGAACTTCACCACACTCCCTTCATTTGGCATGACAATTTTCACTGCTTCAAACTGGGAGCAAGACTCTTCATGCCGCTTCAACTTTTCATCATCAGGAAAGTGGTTCAAGCATCTCCGACAAAACACAACTGCACCCTTGTGTTGCGACACTTGCTTTCCTAAAAGCCGGCTGAGGCTGGTGATCAAGCAATAATGAGTTTTCTCCAGTTCATCCTCATGTTTTTTCAACCATAACAGGTCAATCTTTTGTCCATCTTTTCGGGAGATTCTTAAAGGAAAGACAGTTCCACCTTCATACCCAAAGACATTCACGGCCAATCCAGGGTTCCTTCGTTCAAACTTCCCAATGTCACTCAGGGGTGTTGGGAAAGACAACCCATTCCAATCCAACTCCCTGCTTTGTTCTCTCAATTCGATTGAGATTCTTTCAGCATTCTTTTCAACTGGGTTGAGAGCTCGTGTCACACACCACTTGAAACAACCCACATCTTCATTCTTCATGTTCACCACCGCTCTCTTATTCTTCAACCCCGCTGGAAGCTTCATCCAGGAACTTCCTTGCAGAGGCTGAAATTTAGCGAATGGAATGACCAACTGCATCACTCTCACAAATCTCCAATTCGATCCTCGCATTTGAAAAGTCGCCATGTTCTCCATCACTCTTTCAATCATCTCATCAATAGCTTCCCACCTGTCAGTGCCTTCAAGGTTTGTCAACACCCGTGAGTGAAAGTTTGCTTCTTCTTCAATCTCATCACCAGTTGCTAATTCAGTCCGAGCCATCAGGCAAGTTAAAATTAATTTGACTCTGGTCAATCGATTTTGTTCAAACAAGGTCCCAATTTGTGGCCGCACACGATTGAAAAACTCTCTGGGAAGTTCTCCTGCTCTTCCTGGAATGACCATTTCTCTCGCAAATCCATTGAATGCTGAAGCTCGTTCCACAGTTCGCAACTGAGCAATCTGTCTTCTCAAGGCTTCAACTCGTGGATCAGGCTGCCTCTCAATCTCAGCAGTTTCCAACCAATTCAACCAATCAGAAACTGTTTCAACATTTTGTTGAACGACTGAAGGAACTTCTTGAGCAGAAATCGGTCTTCTTTCCGGAATCAAAATAGGAACATCAATTTTTTTTATTTCTCGAATCTAGGAGGGTTTTCGGGGCTTTGAAAATAAATGGGGCGCTGACATTTCCTTTCTTTCTCGGTCCCTCGGGTTGAGATTCTTCCCAAAGTTCCATCAATTCGGCTTTGGACATTCGAGAGAATCCAACAATTCCTTCTTCACGGGCCCAGTTTCGCAAATCTTGCAGATTCATTTTATTTGGAAAAAATAAAAAAAATATTTCCCCAAATAAAATGAAGTTTTCGATTCAGGAAGAAGGAAAAGAAAAAAATATTTTTTATACATTTAAGGAAGCCAGCCAGCAAACAGGAATTCCAATTGCCAACATTTGGAGAGTTCTCAAAAGAGCAAACAAAAAATTTAAAAGGAAAGATGGAAAAGTTTTTTTCATTCAGGATGAAATAACAGATAAACCTTTTTTCCAAGTTGATGGAGAAGATATTTTTGATTTTGATGAACTAGAAAAGTTTAAAATTTCAAGCCAAGTTTTTATCAATCAAATCCTCAAGAAGAAAACTCATTTCCTTGATTCTGAGGAAATCACTCACTTTATCACATGGAAATCTCCTGAATTTGTTTTCTTCATTGAAAAATTGAGTGAAAATCAGAGGGGAAAAAAAATCAAGGTAAAAAATTAACCTCATTGAAAACGTTTTTTTTTTTTCATTTCAAAGAAATGAAAAAACTTACAAGTCTTCATTCACTTCATTTACCAGTCTACCTCCTCAGTATCTTCAAAGTTATCAAACGCTGAAACGTTTCCATTGAATTTTGTTACAAAAACTGAATTGATTGAACATGAAATGGATTGACAGTTTCCACAAAAGATGCGAGAAATTCGAAAGATTACATGCCCTGTTAGTTTTTCTCCAATGTGATCATGCGGGTCAAACCGAATGGATTTTCTTTGCCCAACTTCTCCTTCACCAAATTTCGAGAATGGAACGCTGATGTTTCCTTTTTGAGTCAACCACAACTTTCCCCAAACTTTTTCCATCTCGCTTCGATCCGTTTTAATCAGGTTGAAATCTGTTTCTGAAAAATTTCCAAATCTCCAATTTTGTCTAACAACTTTTGACTTATTCTCCATTACAAGCTTTCTGATCTGCCCCTCTATCTCTTTCATCTTTTCTTTAATTTCAGGGGGTGATTGATCTAGATTGATTCCCAATGAAAATCCGTTTTCATTCTTATGAATTTTGAAGACGCATTTCTCAAGTTTGAGAGTGATTGGTCTTTCTTTGAACCGGAGAGGGATTTCAACAAATGGTTGTATTGTTTTTTTCATTTGCGGTTCTTCGGTTGTGATTTGGTTCGTTTTCAATTCCTTCAACTCCATTTTATATGGAGTAAAAAAAAAAATAATTTTTTTTCTTATTTAAAAATGGAAGCAGAAGATTTCGAAAGAATGATGGAAGACAGTGATTATATTATAGAATTGATGAATCTCAATTTTAATGACGATTTTGCAATAAAAATTTTACTTGAACTCGAAAAATCAGGTCATCACCCAGAAGATTTTCTTGGGGAACTTTTAGATTTTGATTTTGATGGAAATGATTTTGAAGAAGATTTCTCAGCAGCAGAAGTTGTTGAAATGATTATGGAACCAGATTTTGGTCCGCTTGGGAATGTGTGATTTCACTCCATTTGGAGTTGAATCACTCCCGGCTCGCAACGGCTCCCTTCGGTCGCTTCGCTCACTCCCGGCTCGCTTCGCTCACTCAACCCTCAAATTTTTTCTCCCATTCAGCTTCAAACTTTTCCAAATCCAACCCCAAATCAATCACAATCCCATCAATCGCTTCCATTGAAAACAAAAATTCATCCCTGTCGAATTTTCCTCCCCGCAAAGCGAAGCGCAAATCACTCAATGTTTTTTCATAGGTGGTGAAAGCGAATTTCGCCATCTTAATTTTGCTTTTCAGATTCTTCATTTCATTCGCGGTTTTCAAAACTAATCCTGCTCCTGAAATCACTCCCAACACGATTGGGTTCAAAGTCGCGGCTCCAGCAATCGTCCCGATTGCAACCAGACCGGAAGAGGTTAAATTCATGAGCAGATTCATTTTCTTGAATCGACCATGCGCTCGTTTCAGGCACCAAAATCTTTTGTGATAAAATCGAAAAAGTTTTTTGATCTCTTCCAGTTCTTCTTCCCGAATTGCGGGGTTGATGTGATTGAAAGCAAAAATGTTTTGTTTTCTCATTTTTTCAGGGAGAAATCATTTTTTCAATCATGCCTATCTTGTTTCAAAAACCAGTGAAAGATAAACTGCCTCATTCAACCCGATCACCAGGTCATCTTGAGGGGAAAAAGAAAAATTAGTCATGCTTGGGATTTCAATTCCATCCCCAATAACATATCTCAGGCTTCTGCTTCTACTCCCAATCCAGGTTCTTTCAAATTTACGGTTATTCACTGACATGGAGAAAGTCAGATCAATCTTTGGGATATGCTTTATTGAGGCATGAAATAACCCCACTTCCACCAGTTTTGTTTTCATTGGGAAGAAAAGAAACCTCGAGGTGCTGCCAATAAACAAAAATTTATTGCTATCATCATTTTTTCGAAAGACGCCGGTTTCCACAATTCGGCTCCCAGACAAGTTGTGGCCATTCAAATCCAAGTCAGTCTCCATGACCATCTTCCCCGCTTGGAAAACGAAAGGGGAATCGAAGACGCTGCTTTCAACATCAGGTTGAGAACCAGCAATGCCATATATGATCAGATTTGCATTTCCTTTTTCAGCGGACTCGGCAGTGCCTCGCCATTTCAAATCCAGGAAAATAAATTCAGGTGGAGTGATCTTCCATTTGTGCATATGGATGATGGATCTGGAATACCCCGAAAACTTCTTAGTTGATTGCTGATTGACATTCAGACTGGCGCTCACAACGTTGACGCTCACGCCATCCATTGACGCGGGGAAGAATTCAATACAAATCGTGTATTCTCCCTCTGGGAGTTTGAACATATTGAATCCAAGTCTCCCAGAGTATTCATTTAAAAGATCTTTTGTGATTTCCAAGTCATAAGCCTTCTTGTTGAAATGATGCGGTGAATCTGGAAAATCACTTATCCCAGTCACTGTCATATGATGTTCAGAGCTGGATTGATCCACATCTTCCATCAGATAGCGGAATGCGTCCTTCGGGTGAGAGGTTGACGTGATATGCGATTCATTGACATATTCTTTAAGTTTCTCTTCTAATTCCATCGTGTGGGCTACCACACCTCCTATCTTGTTATCCACATAAGATTTTGACGTGGGTTGATGCTTCAGAGTTGGCGCTGCGATATTGTTTATTTGTTGCGAATTCATATCCAAGTTTCCGGTCATTGTCCCACCTTCCAACGAAAGCTTTTTCGCGGATTGGGCATCCACATATCGCATATTTGCGCCCTGATCGGCAACTTCGGGATCTTTCACGTTAAAAATGGTGTGATTTCCCATATCCAAAGCCGTCTCCATTGGAAACGTCTCTTTGCGGCTGAGAAAGATATTTTTGGTGTCATTATAAGAAACCAGGTTGTTATAATGCGCTCCCAAATCATGCCATGTTTGTTGTTTTGAGTTTTTCACGTTGAAAAGCCCTTTCAAATCCAGGTCCTTCGTGACTTCATGAGTTGATACATCAGGGTGGAATTTTTTCAGAGTGACCATATTCACCGCTGACAAATCCTGGTTTTCATCAGTGTCCAGATTGACGATCAATTTGCGATTCATTTCTATTTCCCCGGGGTTGATGAGTTTTTGTCCCCTGAGATCAAGATCCCCAGTCATATGGGAAGACCCATCCACCTGGAGAGAATCTGCTCGCAATTGCGTTGCAAGCGTGTCAACTTGGTGCTTTGTGATTGCGTCATCATTGTCAACTCCTTCAGCAACATTAACCAGTCGTTTTTGTTGGATATCATAATTATTGTTGGTGTCTAATTTCAAACCACCTTGTTGAACTTGTTTGTTGAAATTTTTCATGTATTCCCTCATGTCAACACCGGTGTATCGTCCTACATTGTTGAATATGCCCATTTTAAAAGGTTTCATCAAAATTTTTGGCAACACTTTTCTTTTCTTTGTCAAGGAAAAGGAATTCGAAGGGTCCAAGTTTGTTGAAAAGATGGGGGTCAATCAAATTCTCTTTTGCAATGAGATCGAGGTGAGTTTTTGTTGCTGGTGGATAAAGCAGCATGTGTGAACAATTCAAACGAATCTTTTGTGGAACATCATAATAGGACTGGGAAAGATAAATTGGACTGATTCCGTGATGTCTTCCATCTGTCCAATGATTTGCGATTTGTTTTTGAATTCGATCGGATGAGTTCATGAGGTCATCAAACACGATGACTTTCCGATTGTTGCTTGGATAATCTGAGGTATTCATGATGTCATCTGGCCCCAGAATTTCGAGAACTGGATATCCGACTTTTTGGCTGACACCTTCCATCAACTTTTGTAGATCAACGATTTTGTCTTGATGTTGATTGGGAGAGTAGAAATAAATTTTATCATAGAAGACGAGAGGTTTTCGCAACATGTGCATCAAAGTGTTTGTTTTTCCGCAACGGGTTTGACCCGCAATGAGCATTCGGAAATCTTCATCAAGGAAATCACAATATTTTCGGTCTGGCTTCGCTCCGCTCGCGTTTCGATCATAATTTGGAATCTTCATTTTAAGTGTTGAGATAACATTTATCTTTGGAGATAAATGTTGTTTTGTCACTTAAAAATGGATCTTAACAACATACGAAAGTTTGTCGGTAGAGAATTTGAAGGGTATCAAATCGCGAAAGCCGTCACAGAAGTGAAAAATGAAATGAAAGACCGAGAAAAAGGGCGGGATGTTGTCATGAGTGATTATTTCAAGACTCTCAGAGAACCCCTGCTGGAGCAACAAAAGAAGACAGATGCAAAACAAGATGCGATGATTGAGCAACTCAGGCAAAATCAACTTGCTTTGACTGAAGGCATCCAAGACATCGTCACGCTGAATAGAGAATTGCCGCTTGAAGGTGCTGAAGAGGAAAAGGGAGCCGCCGCTTCCAGCTCAACAAAATCGCCATACCGCGTGGATTTTGATGTCTATAAAGGTATTTCTGAGGAAGAAAAAGAAGTCTTTGACAAATATAATTTAACGAAGTTAGACTCCCTTTTATGGTTACCAAGCGACAAGATTGAAGAGGCTAAAAAAGCTTATAGCAATATTAGGAAAAATAAGATAGGCAGCAAATTATATTCATTGAGACAGAAAGAAAAGAAAACAGGTTTAACTCCTCAAGAGCAGGATAGGTTGGAAACATTAGAAGCCGAAGCCGACAGCTTAGTTAAATATAGAGATAAACTGAATCTGATACTAAAGGGGAAAAAAGAAGTACTGGTAACTCCACAAAAAGGAACGGGGCTCAGGAAATACAAACAACCTCGCAGAAATGCCTTCAAGATTCAAAAAGACCACTATGGTGGGCTTCTCATCGATGTCCCCAAACTTTTCAATGAAATGAAACTGAATGCCTTCCGAGGTGGTAAATTGATCTATCAGGCTGATGCAGATAAATCACTCATCGACCTGCTAACAAAAAGATTCAACCCGAAAAAGAACTATTCCTTGAATGCCGTGAGGATTTTCAACGATTTGAACACACTGTCAAATATGCCACCTCACAAATCCTCAGGTAAATCAAGGATGGTGGGATCCAGCGTTGTCTTCTATCAAAAGCCAGAAGAGCTGGCAGATCGGATGAAAATTTTGATTGGCTCAATGGCTGCTGGCAACAATTCGCATGTCTTGCGGAATGATCTTTCCCAAATAAATGATGAACTCTTGAGAATTGGAGCAATCGATAGAACAATGCATGAAAAACTTTATCAGAAGTATTTAAAATAATGGATGTAAATCGAGTACTTGTCTTTAAATCAATTGATGCAAGAAAACAAAACCCACAAAATAAACCAGGGAATTTCACAACGAGGTTTTCTCCAGAGTTGCAGCTGGAAGAGAATAAACCGCACTGGCTGGCTTTGGATCATCTTTCCATGACGGCAAGCTGGCATAATATCAAGCCTAAATACCGCAACAACAAGTTGGTGATTTCCAAAGACAAGGGCAAGACATGGGAAACAATCACCTTTCCTGCGGGAATTTATGACTATGAAGACATCAACGAATTCATTCACAAAAGCATTGGGAAAAGGAGCGAAGCGACCTCCACAGGTGATAGTTATGGAATCAATGTGTTGTTTGATTTGACCACTTTCAAAGTTTTCATTCAACTTCAAGAGAACTTTCAAATTGATTTTGCAAACAGTGGAAACTTTCACATCTTGGTGGGATTTGATGCAGCTAAACTGACAGCTAGTGGCTACGGAACGAATTTTCCAAATATATCAAACAGTGTTGACAATCTCTATCTCAGATGCAGTCTTTTAAGCGATTCAATTGTCTCCGGGAAAAGGTCAAATGCGCTTTACACGTTCTCAACCAACACTAAAACCAGATCATTGCCATTCGAAATTCAACCAATAAATTACTTGTGGAATAAAATAAACTCCCCGCATATTTCTGAGGTCACCTTCTACATTACTGATGATGAAGACCGAGAAGTTGATTTGAATGATATTGATATTTCTTTGACTGTGGTAATTAAAAATGGATGAAAGAAGAGAAAGAGATCCTGATACAGGTGAAATAAGATATGGAAGTGGTTTTTCTGACGTTTTCTCGAAACTCGCAGCTAAATTAACAGGAAAAACAGCTTCAAAATTAGCTTCAAAGGCAGCAGAAAAATTAGTTGAAAAAGGAGCAGAGAAAGTTGGAGAAAAGACTGGACAACTCATTGGTGAAAAAATTTATGATAAATTTACAACAAAGAAAGCGAGTGAAGTGAGTGAAGCGAAGCGACCGGAGGGAGCCTCAGTGCCAGCGCCCCCGGAAACAAAAGGAAAAGAAATTGGGGAAATACTGAAGAAAGTCCGCTTCCAAGAAGACACTGATAAATTTCAATATGTGAAAGATGTTTATAAGGGCCTCCTCTGAAAAGAAAAAACTATCTAATAAAATGGCAGTGAATTTTAGAAACCCGGAATTCGTAAAAAGATACGAATATACATATTATGATCTAGCAACACCACTCAATGACAACATTGCAAATGACAACCGGCAGACAAAAGATAATTATTGCTTCAACGTGGATAATTCCTCAGAAGCCAATCCGATTGATTGGTATAATGCATATCTGGAGGTTGACTTTAAGCTTGTTACAACGGCTGACAGTGCAACTGGAATAACCGCGGGGCCAAATAACGGTAATCAGGATTGCACGACAACGAATGGCCTGACGTTCATAAAATCAATCAAAGTAGAATGCAATGGGCAAACCATCTATAACAACTCAAGAGCAAATGAATCGGCAAATGCATTAACGCTCTTGAAATACACGAAAACCTATGCCGATTCGGTTGGGCAAGATCAGTTCTTCTATCCTGATACATCAACGGGAACAACAGAAGCACGGCCAGCAGAAGCACTTTATAATGAGGGTTTTGCCAGACGAAAGATCCTGACTGATGCGGCGAATATCAACAAAATATCAATTCCCCTGAATTTATACAGTTATTTCGCTGCTTTCAAAAATAACCTTCACCCAAATATAAAGACAACTCTTCAGTTGGAACTTGAAAATGACAACAATCTGATTTTCAAAAAAGGCGCTGCGCCAGATTCAAAAGTAATTCTCACTAAACTCAGATTGTGGTGCCCCAAAATCATTTTCAACGGAAAAGGCTTGAAACAATATCTTGAAGATTATCTGAAACCGAAAAAGTGGACATATTTGAAAGAACACCATGAAATAACACAAACAGCAGCTGTGAATAGCTACTTTCGCATTTCCACGGGGCTTCGAAGGCCGCGACATGTGTTGATTTGGGTTGTTCCAACAGCATCTTACAATAGCCAGACACATGATATCTTCAAATTCACGACATTCAGCATTGGAGCAAACAACCGGCACTTCAGTCGAGCCCAACTGGAGTTGAACAACTCAATTTATTACCCTCAATTGGAAATGACAACGGATGAGGAAACTAGGCTTTATCGAGCTTTGATGGCATTCAATTCCGCTTATAATGACGTTTTAAGCGGACCATTGATTACCCGAGCAAATTTCAAAAACCTCTTCGGCATGCTTTACTTCGATCTCCGAAACCAAGAAGATGATGTGAAAGATGGAGTTGTGTCTCTGACTTTCCGATACGAATTGAGTGGCGCCAACCCAACACAGTACACATTGAACGCCTTGGTGTTGCATGAAAAAGAAATTGAGCTGTATACAGCATCAAACAAACTTCTGGTCAAGGCCTGAAAACTTATTTCGATATTCAAAATATTGAAATGACGTCGTATATTCCATATGGTGTGAAATTATCAGATGGGCAAAAAACAAAGCTTGCAAAAGCTGTGAAAAATAACTCTTCCATAACATTGAGACTTTCGCGAAATGAATTGAAAGGGCCAGATGAACTGTTGCTGACAAAGACTCAAATAAGCAAAGTTCAAAAAGCCATCAGTTTGGGGCGGGGAGTTGAATTGTCAATCTCTAAAACACAAATCAGAAAAGTTGTGGGTGGGAGTCTTTGGACTTCGTTGATTTCCCTGGGATCGAAGCTGCTTCCATTTGCAACAAAAGGGGTTTCAAAAGTTGCCCCGCATCTTGCGACTGGAGCGTTGAGTGCCTTGGGGAGCTTGGGGATTGATAAAATATTCGGGAAAGGAGCGCAGCGACCTCGACTGAAAGGAGAAGGAGTGCCAGGAGATCCGTTGTCCTTCATTATGAAGTTGATTGAGAAAGGCATTGAAGTTCCCGCAGTATTCTTATCAAAACTCGCTTCCCTTGGAGACCTCTTGACAAAAGGCCAGAGAAACTTGGTGGGAAAAGGAATTCAAAGCGGAAGTGGAATTACGTTGAAACCAACGCAGAGACAGATTCAAGGTGGGTTATTGGGAACACTTGCCGCTATAGGAATCCCAATGGCTATTGAGCTTGCTTCGAAATTATTCGGATCGGGGCTTCAAGTACCCAGAAAAGGCAAAGGCAAAGGCAAAGGATTGATGGTAAGTCCAAAACCGGGACTGTATCCTTATATGCCGCCGCCATTTTTTGGAACATGGGAAGGTCGTGGGCGAAAAAAAAAATCTGGATCGGGGCTTCTGCTGGGGCCAAACAGTCCCTTTCAAAACATACCGCTAGTAGGGGCCATCCTTTGAGGCCAGCTTGGAAAGATATTCCGATTTCAAACTTTGATATTCTTGAGTGGGTGAGGTTTCTTAAAATTCCCAATTTCAAAGGAATCTTTTCAAGAGATTCAAAAGATCATTTACATAAAACTGGTTCCTGCATAATTAATCTAGATGATTCTATTGGGAATGGAACGCACTGGGTTGCCACATTCATCAAGACACATATTGTCTATTACTTTGATTCATTCTCAATATCACCTCCAATTGAATTGGTAAAATATGCAGATAAAATTGGGAAAGAAATAATTTACAATTATGGGCATCCAATTCAAGCTTTGGAATCTGTCCGATGTGGATATTATTGCTTATATTTCTTGAATGAGATTCGACGAAAATCCTTCTATGACACGTTGAAGGTTTTTTCATTGAGTGACCCAGGAAAGAATGAGAAATTCATAAAAGAATATTTCGATTGAAAATGGAATCATATTGCGTGAAGGAGAAACGCAGGACGGGATGCGTGGAACCGTCTGGATACATGACTGCAAAAAATGGGAGGAAAATGTGGTTTTGCCATTGCGCTTCCTGCGGAATCAAAAAAACAAGATTTGTGAAAAATTCGGGAAACTGAATCTGCCCTCACAAGGTGGGGGCATTGGTGAACTTGCGCTGACTGGCGTTGCGCATGCGCTGCCTTGGTTGGGAAAAAAGACAGTTGAAATGGGTCGTTATGGAGCCAGTGAATTATTGCGAAATAAAAACACTCAAAAGAAAGCATTGGATTTTGCGTTGGACAAGATGAAACCATTTCTTGCCAAAACCTCTGCTGATATGATGAATGAGCTGTCCACGGCGATCCGACCAAACAGAAAATATAAAACAGATCGAGCAGATTTGGATGGGGGTGCTTTAGATGTTCATTCCCTGATTGGGAAGCTGCCAAGACCAAAGAAAGGTTTCACCCTCCCAGGCCATAACTTCACCGGGCCCTGGAACCCACTCGAAAAACAAGTTAGATTTGATGAAAAGGGAAAAATTCTCGAAATCTGGCAGCAGCCCACAGGAAAAACAGATGCAGTTGCTATGCAACACGATGTTGATTATTCAGTCTGCGCGAAGAAAGCGGATCCGCGTAAATGCAAGAACGAAGCAGACAGGAAAATGGTTGCCGCTTTGGATGCCATTCCCTGGAAAGAAAGACAGTGGGGTCATGCTTTGGCGCGAAACACAATTCAAGCAAAACAGAAACTTGGGCTCGGCGCCCCAAAAAACGGGAAAAGATTTTGAGTGAAGGCTGGGCTCAAAATCTGGCAAATGAGCTGCACCGGCCAATCCGGAGGCGCTTTCCAAAGAGGCGAGTCATTGCGTATGGGATTGACAACATCTGGGCGGCTGATCTGGTCGAGATGGGGAAATTTTCGAGGTGGAATAAAGGGATCAGATACCTGCTGATGGTGATCGATGTTTTCTCAAAATTCGGTTGGATTCGTCCCCTGAAAGACAAACGAGGTCAAACAGTGGCTGATGCTTTCCGAGATATATTCAAGGGGCGAAAACCGAAAATGCTCTGGACTGACAAAGGGTCTGAATTTTTCAACGCAGTGATGAAGGATTTGCTTGGCGAAAATGGGATACAATTGTATACAACGGAAAATGAAGAAAAGTCATCTGTTGTTGAGCGCTGGAACAGGTCTTTTAAGGAGAAACTCTTTAAAATGTTTAGCGCGAACAACAATACAATATACTGGGACAAACTTGGCAAATTACTGGATGAATATAATCATCGTTTTCATTCGAGCATTCGGATGAGTCCCGCAGAGGCGAGCAAACAGGAAAATGAGAAAAAGGTTTTCGCTAATTTATACGGAGATTTAATTTATGCTAAACACAACCCGGCAAAATTCAGGGTTGGCGACAGGGTGAGAATTTCAAAGTTTAAACGAAAGATATTTGACAAAGGTTACACGTCGAATTGGACAGAGGAGATATTTGTGATTGACGAAATAAAGAACACAAACCCTGTAACGTATAAATTAGTTGATCTGTTGGGAGAAAACATCACTGGATCATTTTACGAGGCGGAACTTCAAAAGACAACGCAAGATGTGTTTCGAATTGAAAAAGTTATTCGCCGCGATAATAAGCGAAAACTCGCGCTTGTAAAATGGAAAAGTTACCCTGACAAATTTAATTCTTGGGTTCCATTGAGCGATGTGGGAAAGATATCTTAACAGTTTCGAATGTTAAACTATATGTTATTCCAAACTTCCCTATCATTTTGACAAACCTGTTTGATAATTTTTAAGTTTTTAGCAAAAAATCTCTGCGGCAACTCACACATTAAAAGTCTTGGGTAAGTTGTAGCAAGTTCATAAAAAGCCATCAAAAACTTCGCGTGGGAAGAAGAGATATCCAGAGTTTTTCTCAAGTGGAGTCTAAATCCTTCCGGTGTTGAGGCTGATCTTAAGGCCACAAGTAAATCGCCTTGAAGTGCTGAATAATACAAAATATCACGATGCGAGTTCCCAATCGCCTTCGATAAAAGATTAATCGAGTCAACACAGTTCTCTGGCGTCTCCCTCTTGATTTCGATGCCATGATAACACTTCATTCTTTCATGGTTAACTGCTAACTCCAATGTCTCCTTCACTGCAGCATATTGATCACGTTGTGGTTCTTTATCGCTTTTTGCCAATTCAGGAAATCGGTCAATCATGATTGCCTTCTCTTCCCCAATAAATTCAGCAGCATCTGGAAATCTGTGAACAATTCTTTGAGTAAATCCCTCGAGATAGTCAGCAAAAACTGTAAATCTTTTCTTGTTCATGATGACTGTAACACGTTTATCACTTTTCTGATTTTATGCAAGACGCAAGCCAATTTGTGATTTTGTTGATAGTGGATTTCGGCGTAAGCCAATTTCTGATTGGTTTGGAGTGACAGGTTATTCTGAGAAAATTTATTCGTCTTTCCGAGAATGCCGCCTGTCGCCAGAATATGAATGTTTGTCATTCATATTCATGTTTTCAAAGCACCGCTCAACTGCGCTTTCATTTTGCTATGATGCAAATAGCCAAGAGCGTAAGGGTTTTTCCCTTTTGGTAATGTTTATTTTTAAAATTTGTTTTTCATGTTGAATGTTTAAACAGCTTTGGTTTTAATTTTATGCAAGACGCGTCTTGTGTTTCAATTGACTTAGTGATGAATAATCGGTCAAGCTCATGATTTCAAGCTTCGCTTGCGTTTCGCTGGGCTAATTTCGTTCGTTTCGTTCGCTTTATTTTCTTTCATTTCCCGGTGGATTTCCCAGAGAAGACCGCTTTGCTTTTGGAGTTCCTTTTTGAGAATCTTGTGTTCCTCCTGGAGATTGACAAAAGATTCAAAAAGGAGTTCAATTGAGTCTTCGATTTCGTCGCTTCGCTCAGCTTCCGCCATCTCCGAGTCAGACACAATAAATTCATCATCCGATGTTGTCGGAGTCTCATTCACGCTTCTTGTTTCTTCCTCTGAGCATGTGAAACAATCGTCATGGTCACTCGCTTCGCTCGCACTGAGGCTCGCTTCGCTCGCTTCGCTTTGCTCGTCTTCATTGTAAATTATTTTTTTAAATGGATCCATTTTAATTCCAATTACATTTTTTGAAAATGGTTTGGATTATTTTTTCTTGTTCCGCCCGTCTGGATGAAAGTTTGAGCAGTTTGAAATCATCTTCATTGGGATTGAAACCGTTCTTCTGCAACAGGGCGAAAAGAACTTGGTGGCAATTGAGAAACTTTTTCCTGTTGAGATGAAGATCGTCATATGCTAGGGAAAAATATTTGAAATCGTCGATGAGATATTTCTCCAGATGTTCATAATCATTTCCGTCGTGACCTGTTATGTGGTTGAAGATTTCATGAGCGTGGTCATTTGCTTTCTTTCCCCATTTGGCAGCTTTGGCGAAATCCCTGACTTTTTTTCTTGTGAGTTCGCCACGGGGAATCTGGGAGAGAATTTGTGCTTGATAAAACTCGAGATCTTTGAGTGGAATTTGATTTTTCCCCTGATTTTTTCGGATGATATCTTTGAAATGTTCCAGTCGGGGATTTTTGGGAGTATGGCATGTTGTGTGGGTTTCCTGAACGAGTTCAGGAATGAAATCGATTTCTTCTTCTTCAGAATCAGACATTTTTCTTTCCGGAATAGATTTCTAGCTTCACTTTCTGAAATAGATTTTTCACCTTAATAGTAGATAATAATCACCGGTTCTGGTGCGATCCGAGGCCCCCTAATTCAAACGTGTTCGAATTGATTAAAAACATGTTGCAATGGGTGAAACATGTTGCAATTGGTAGAATTGTGGGGAATTGTAGGAGAACAGTGGAAGTGGAACTTTGAAATGTTTGTGAACAATTGAGGGAATGGAAGTTGTGTGGAAAGAAGAAGAAGTGAAGTTGTGTGAGAAATCATGGGAAAAAATTAGAAGTGAAACGTGTGGGGTTTTTTGGGGTGATTGATGTTACGTGAGCTGAAACCGAGAATGTGTTGAATTGGTGGGTAAATTTTTGGGCGTATTTCTGCTGTGAGCTGAAACCCGCATTTCCTATCTACTAAAACTATAATGGACGATTATTTACAAGAGATCCTAGTAAGACTTGATTTAAGAGCATAAAAAGGTCTTTGAAGTCTGCTTAACCCCATAACTCCCAAGCGCTAGTGCTAAACATCAAAATTCAAAAAAAAAAAATATATCCCAAACTTCATTTTGTAAACTATTGAAAAACATGCAAAAGTACTGCCGAAGAGGTTTTATTTGAATGGTCACACTACCATGGGATTTTCTCGACAGACTCAAAAGTTAGAACCACACTACATGCATGTCTCTATATATATTAAGCTTCCAGTCAGTAACTGACTCTGAGAGTCAAAGGGTGAAGAGCATTGAAAAGATCTTTGAAGTCTGCTTAAGTGGGTTTATAATCTACGTACTAAAAGGTAATAGTTTTCTAGTCTACGTTTATATACTTTAGCTAGGCACAAATTACGGTAAATGATGTTTTAATATTCGGATTGGCGAGCACACTCTTTTCAGCCATAGTACCCGCCGTAATCTATAGTGATCACCAGTCCCGATGGCTTCGGGTTCTGATCGGTTCTGCCAGCCATTGACCTAACGATAGTCATTGTAGTTTTGGCATTTGGTTGCTTTACAACATTACGAAAGCATCTCAGAAATGACTGAGAAAATACCGGATGTTTTTGTAGGCTATATAGCTACACGAAAACGATGCCCGTAGAAAAAAACCCGCAAAATTAGCAGAGTAATAAGCACACGCGTCGCTGATTAAAGATTGCGCGCGACACAGGCGGGATTGTCAAAGGCGCAAAGTCTCACTTTTGTCGCTGTGTTAAAAAACAACTGCACCAGTGTATGTGATAGACAGGCTTCTTTTAAGAGTCGTCTAGAGTTGGCGAGACTCCCAAGAGCTTTAATTTTCATGAGGATAAAGGAGCGCTCGTAGACATTAGTCGGCGTGTAGTCTAAGAATACAGCCGCTGCTTAACGACGACACACGGCTATGCTCGCCTTTTATTTTTTACGTAGACGCCTCCTTTCTTCGTCGCAAAAGAGACGTCCGCGCTACGGCGTCGTTAATCGTGTTCCAGTATTTTGTAGTCCTTGATTTAATTACGGTCGCAGGAAGGAAAAGCGGAAGGAAGCGTTTGCGCACAGGCTAGTCATTTTTGGATAAAGGTTTGGTCGGTTAATATCACGTTTAACGTCATTGACGAAAATACGATCAAACCTCCGCTATGATACTTCCTGTAGGCATGGAACGTCGTTCATTCTTTGGCAGTCACCCACATTGAAAACACTTTACATTTTGTTCCTCCATAAACAAACACTCTACCGTGTTCCTAGTTACATATAAACACATCAACTGAAGCTACATTTTGCACCTCCTAAAGCAAACACCCTCTCCTAATGAGTGCTCTTAAAGCAGCTATATGTCACCATTTTTAGTGTCGCTTCAAAAAGCCCAAAGACGTATTTATATTATATATATTATATTATATCGAGTTGTGATTAAAATTACTCTGCTTGTGCGCTAAGTGCGGAAATAAGTGTCTTGGGTTGCAGCCCGAGGGGGGGGGGGGGATACTTCCTAGTAATGGGCTAATGGGGATGTGTCGCTGGATGAGGTCGCATTTTCACGACTGGATTGACTATAATGGAGTTACATTTACAATAGAATTACTAAAATGGGGTCGCAAATTGTCGGGATTTTTTGGGGTAAGAAAATTCTGGCAAGTATTTTTTTGTTTAGTTTTAGCTTGTAAATATTTTCAACTAACAAATTTACCAAAGGTTTGTAGGTGAAGAGTAAAGTCTCCTACATTTAATAAATGTGTCAATTCATTTGAGGATGACCTAGATAAAAGGGTTCCGAACTCAAGGTAGATGGCTAAACAGAAAGTGACTAAGTTGGGATTGCAAAATTTACATTTACTCAAAAGTGACTAAGATAGGGTCTATAATTGGCCACAAAATAGACTATAATGGGGTAGGGCTCTGAGAGGCCAGCGGCACATACCCAGCAAAAGTTGACCCAAGTACCCCACCCCACTTCCCCCCCGGGGGGGGGGGGGGGCTGCAGATGGCCAGATGAAAATGGATTGCAACTAAAAAAAAAGGTTAATCGTCTTGTGAGTTTGAAAACTCGTTAAACTGAACCTCTCTTCGAAAATTCACTTGATAACTCTCTCTTAGTCAGTCTATAAGCGTTTTGTGTACAGTAAAAACCCGCAAGTAAGAACCTGCATTTTCCCAAGTTAGCCTAAACAGGTTCTTGCATAAATGGTAATTAGCACAAATTTAGGCTATTTAGGTTCTTAAATAGGTTCTTATTTTCTGAAAAAAAAAACAATACATTGTAGCTAATAGAATTTAGTGATATTCAGCCTATTACTTGTATAAAATCTGCATACCAAGTATTTATATGTTAAAATGACTATAATAAGAAAGATTGAAACACTGATCACAGAACATAACATTATATACATGTACTCTTATTCAGTTTGCCCAAGTGTACTGTACACATTTTTATATAGATTTAAGAAAATAAGAACCTGTTTCAAATTTTAGGCTAAACAGGTTCTTGTATAGAGGGGGTCTAACTGGCAAATTTTAGCCTAACAGGTTATTAAAAACTGGGTTCTTACTTGCGGGTTTTCACTGTATGACAAAGACACTAAGTGTTATAAATTTAGGACAGTTCTGACCCCAAAACACCAAAATCGTCATGACATAGCTCTTTTAAGGTCTACTTACGGAGGTTCAACTCTGCAACTGAATGCGTACGTCAATCTGGAAGATACAAAGGTTCAATTTGGGCCGATATTTTATTGCCAGAGAACATTTTTTCCTGTATCTTTTCCATTTGCTTCCGCACACGACGCGCACAATTTAATATATTAACTGTTAAATTATTTTCCAAAGACGTAAAGAAAAATTGCATTAACGTCATAGTCCAATTTTTCCCGAGTTATGAAAACCATATGATTAATTTATTCTGGATTATTTTCGGCCTAATCCTTATCGCCTGGGTTTAAGGAGAAACTGAATGAAAACGAATCAAACTTTCCCATTTACCAAAGGAAACAAGGTGATCTGAATTTATTTAAAGCAGAAATTTAGTTCTAAGTTAAACTGCCAAGACGATGTCTTTAAATTTTATTAAAATTGAATTAAACTACACGGAATGTGAACGTCAAAGAAAAACGTAATTGATTTTTAATAGACTGACTTATTTACATCGCAATGACTCAGATAAAGAGATATTTGGCCAGGCCCCAAGAAACTAAAGTAGCTTTACATGACATGATTACTAAATAGGAATATTTCCATAGATTAGTATCACACATTTTGTTGTGGTTTCGATAAATCGATAAATATTGTTCGCATATTATGATACTCAAAGCTAAGAACATTCAACGCCATTTTACCGCTTTTTTTTAATAGCGAAAGCGCGCTTCTTTGCGCGGCCGCCCTAGCTTGTATATGATTGGTGGAAACAACACGGAGCTATCTGATTGGTCAGAAGTGTTCACCCACCTCGTAACATTGTGTCGAGTGTTGTTATTTGGCGATGTTTATCTATACATTTGAAGAGGACCACTTGTGTAATCACGCTGCCTTTTAGAGTCTTTTGTTTTCAGTCGTAAAGCGGATACCGATTTGCCAATATTTTGGTAAAAAAAATTAAGGAGACTTTGAACACCCGAAATTAACGAATTAGCCTGGAAAAAAGATCACACTACTCAGAAAATATTGAGGAAAAAAAAAACGAGCATCGCCAGAATTTTTTTTTTTCGGTAACTTTCATTTAAATGGCCACAATGTTATAGCTTTTAAAATCCCTAGAATCAAAAGTTACAGCCCCATTTATCTTCTCATGGTTTCATTCTATGAGAACCAACCAATTTTTCGGTGCTTTGCTGCTAAACATGTCCTTTTTAATCGCTAATATTCATTTTTTAGGTGAGAGAAAGACACTCAGTGATTTTTAATATCGCAATGTGAGTTTGCTTGAAACGTTTCACAAAACATGATTCCGTTCGATGATTCTGATCTACAATTGCTATATCAAGTTTTTAGAATATTCTCAGGGGTTATTTATCACATCTCCCCAAACGTGACCCCCGCCATACAACAAATACTTGTTTTTACACCTGTTTAATATACTTAAAAAACGTTTTCACTAAATAAGGCTCTCGTTCGCAATTTCGGGGGCGTTTGAATATAAACATCACAACCAATTTCTGAAGAGGAGAAGTTGTATTCAGTAATTGTTTGCCTCTACAAGTTTCTAATGTAAGGAATTTCGCCGACGTTAAAAGGCAATATTTTCGCTGCTATTTAATTCTTAAATAGCGTGATATTGGATCGGATAATATCGTGTATTTTATTGTGACAAAGACGAGCCGATCGTTTATTTTTATCTTGCCTCGAGTTATTTAGGAGGTGATCAGAACTAAACGCTAAGTAATTGTCAGTGTGTCACAACACGAAGACAACAGTAAACCAACGGAAGTACCTTCAAAACAGAAGTGGAGGAATTATCTGCGTTCAGATCGTGTGTGAGACTTTTCATCCCAACTGAGTTTTGGTGAAAGCGACGCTTCGTTGTATAAAGGTATGTAAAATGACTTAACACAAATCTGTTCACTTTTTACGCGCGATTAACAGCATAATAAAATATTTAATCGAGTTTGCAATGAAATGATCAGGCAAATCTAACTGAGTATTTCACTCAGTTCCACGTGGCTATATAGCTATGTAGCTTCTTAAACTCAGCATGGATAGCATACCTTTCATAATCTAAACGATAGAAAAACATTTTTATGTCAGTCGAATTGGTGCAGTAATTTATAATTCAAGGGAGCTATCCCGAAAAATCAAAATCTAAAATCTCGCATTTTATTTTGTATGCGAATTGTTCAAAAACAAACAATTAACGCCACAAGAAGGCTTTGCTTAAATTTACCCTTCATTTGTAGGGTCACACTTAAGGATTTCGACCACAGACTCAAAAGATAGAACGATATTACGGCGAAGGTTTAGTTTTAAAAGCGCTTTCCTACAGCAGTACAACTGACAATATTTTATTTTTCACAAAAAAGCATGGAAAGCTTAGATATGCGGGTACTTAACTGAAATCACTTAACAAGATTCAAATAATAATTCGAATAATTAATACGAATAAATATAGTAAATGGCCGGAATCCTATCTATCAAATCTTCATTTAACGTTAAAACATTGCGTCAATCAAAATCGCCTCTCAGTGAAAATAAATTTTCTCGTCATTAACTGACCAAAATAACTTTAATTTTCATCACTTTATTGCAAGCGCCGATTCTTTTTTCTCACGGCAATTTTTTCGCTACCGGTATATTTCGGTAAATTCCTTTTTTGTTAAAGAAACTTCCGGCAACAATATAACATTTCTTGGAGCCCTGAATTAAGGCAGTTGCTTTCTATGGCCGCTATTGACGTCATGTACGGCTTCCACAAACTTACCAATATAAAAAGAGGTATTTAACCCATATCAAACTTGAAATTTCAAATGGCCGGGGTTAGAAAGAATTATATTGTAATACATGAATCCCGGTATCGCGACACCAGAATCCCGACTGACGGGGCAGAGAATTTTCCATGTATTTGATCCCCTTCACCGGGCTAGCCCTTTTTTAATCTTAGCCAGTTGAATTCGTTTTCACTAGTAAATCTAAATTTATTTTACCAAAAAGCATTTGGAGGTATAACAAACTATAATGCTGAATAAGCGTGGGAATTAATGAACAGATGAACCAAAATGCTGGAGTAGGAAGAGCTAAGGTTGAAACTGAAGATACTGGTCTTTTTAGCCGATCGCTGAGATGGCTTCACCGACACTACGGGATCTCGGCAAAGCCCGACTAAAAAGAAGCCTGACTCACACAATCAGCCGCTTTACTGACGTCGTAAAAAGTATTGGCTGTTCAAGGAAGTTCTGACTACTTATGTTATAATTCAGATCGGTCAATCTTTTCTCTCCGCAAAATTCCCGCAAATCTTGAAAAGAAAAGTTACCGGAGCGGTGACTTTCCTGTGGTGTTGTCTTTTGCTGTACACTGAGATGGTTTCAGTAACTTTTGAGTCTGTTGATGAAATCCTAAAGTGTGACCATTCAAATGAAAGCTATTGCACAGTACTTTCCTGTGGTACTGTTTATTATGCTGTACAAGGTGGTTCTAACTTTTGAGTGTGTGGATGAAACCCTAAAGTGTGACCATTCAAATAAAAGCTATTCAGCAGGACTTTTTATTTGTTATGCCGGTCAGACATTAGAAGGTCTGTTGATGAAATTGGTCAGACTATCCACCTACAGAAAGTCAAAAAGCCCGGAGCCGTTTCGTGAAGTGGCCTTCGTGTTTTCAATTCTTCTCAAGAGAAAATTGCCGAAAATTTGTGCAATTTGTTCCTCGCGGCACTTATACATGCATTTTGAGCATTCATGTCTCCTCATGCGTTACAGAATACTTATACCGCTAAATAAGTAAGTACTCACACCGTTGGTCGAAAATGCGCTCAAGAATGCCACCGCCATTGGCCAAATTTCGCTAAATAATCCGCCTGAAAAGTCATTTCATTAAAAAAAGGTGCATTTGTAAACACTCGTTAAGCCGAGTTTTCTTATATCGTACAAGTGATACGCAACATTGCAAATTAAACCGCTGTTAATAATTGCTTTATATTACAAACAAACTCGGCCAGACATGCAATGTTTTGAGCATTATCGTGACCAATAATCAGTATCTAAAAGAGCCGTGTGAAAAAGATTATCAATGATACAAGATATAGAACCTAAAATTAAACACATAAACAAATTCAAGTTCCAAAGTTTTTAAAGTTCTCTTGGTGATTCACAAATCCATTCTTAAGCACACTGACTTCTCCCGGCACAACATACTGAGAACTATATGGTATATAACCGATACTATATAGTTCTCAGTATGTTGTGGAGAAATCAGTTCCGAGAGTATCTGAGAGTGTACGCATAGCTTTCTCAAGTAATAGCGTATATTAAGCCGAAGAACCTGATTAAATTAATAAAGAACTGTTTCGAAAAAGCTTGTAAAATAAATGAAACCTATACTGACTATTGTTGCGCTGTTTGCCGATGTCTAACCAAAGTGAATAGCAACTAAACGAAGAATCAAGAAACAATCGAGTTGTTGTTCCAAAAGCTAATAAGAATATATATGCATGCAGTCGTCAAAACTCCACAAGAATAACTGAACCACTTGTGTCGCGTCGGCGATCCTATCATCAACAAAATATTGGAAAACGAACACCCCGTCACTGGAATGTCGGGCCTAGCTGTTCAACAGCTTTTACTTTGCCGGAGTGTGATTTCTGGCTCATCGATTAACAAACCCCGTTGATTAGGCAACAAAGTTGATTCCCTGTAAACTGTACGAATTGTTCAGTATATCCACATCGACGAGAAGTAAATCCGTGAGACTGGGTGAAAAAGTAAATGACTGAAGTCTGCAAGGAACGGAACAGGATCCATACATGTCTATCTTAGGGAGATGGCTATGTTAGACTACTGAGAGGGAGATAATGTATTGGACTAAAGAACGACAGGGCCAAACTCGTCCACATGCCACACTCGTCCTTTAACTCCCAGGTGCTAAGTATCAAAATTTTTTTAAAAAAAATCCAATATCTCGTTTTGCAAGATACTGAAAAACAAATGGTACCATGTAAAAGCCGAGTACTACTAAAGAGGTTTCATTTGAATGGTCACAACATAGGATTTGGTCAACAGACTCAAAAGCGTTAGAACAAATGGTACCATGCAAAAGTACTACTGAAGAGGTTTCATTTGAATGGTCACACCATAGGATTTGGTCAACAGACTCAAAAGTTAGAACAAATGGTACCATGCAAAAGTACTACTGAAGAGGTTTCATTTGAATGGTCACACCATAGGATTTCATCAACAGACTCAAATGTTAGAACAAATGGTGACATGCAAAAGTACTACTGAAGAGGTTTCATTTGAATGGTCACACCATATGATTTGGTTGACAAACCCAAAAGTTAGAACTAGACGGTATACACTACGGTTAACAACTCGTCCACATGTCTGTCTTAGAGAGCTTGTGTTCTATCTTCAAGAGATAGATAGCAGGAGAAGATTTAGAGGAGCCTGTGTATTAGAGGGTGAGAAAGTAGGTACTAAAGCACGACATAGCGGGTTTGAAATTTAGAAGGGGGCAACCTGCATGTCCCTCTCAGAGAGGCGAGATGTCCTAAGTGAAGAACTAGACAGTACACATGGTTGTTTATCTTCTTCTTTTTCCGCAAAAACGATGACTTTCTGAAGTACAGAAGGCCGCCTACTGTCTCAGGGGAATGCCCGTCTTTTAGGAGTGTCCGTTATGTGGGTGTCGATTAAAACATTTTGAAGTTGCTCTATATCCGGCTCGATCACGAGTAAACATACGATGCAATGAAGGAGCTAACCATCTCATTAGAGGGACGCCCGTCTTTAAGGAGTGTCCTTTTTAAGGGTGTTGATTAATGCATTTTGAAGTTGCTCTATCCTAGTCGCTCACGAGTAAACATACAATGTAAAGTTCTAACACGCCGGCCCAGATATCCACAGATAAATATAAAGTTGTTTACATCACGAAAAAGAACGCAAATTAAATCCCTTACGTGATGTCTCGTAAAAGTTTCAAGTAGTTTGTATATATTAGCTTTGACATGGCACTCGTGACCTTGAAGACCCATCAAATAGATATACTCAAATAAGGCGAAATAATTGGCTTCCGGTCAACGTGTGAATTGAACATGAAGCACTCATCCTGTATTTGCACTTGTTACAATTAACACTGATATGATCCGAGTTATGGTTCGATCCATCTTTTTCCAGTTAGACTAACTAAATTTCTCAATGACACGAAATTTGCTGATAGAGTCGTAAACAAATATTTGCTTTGCTGCTTGACTCGAAAGCTCGGCTGAGAATAAACGAAATCGGATGTTTTTATTATACAATAATGCTACGTACTTTTAAAATCCAAACGCCTCCTTCGGTAACTCCATAATACAGACGCTTGTCTACAACCAACACCGTCTCTTCAAAGCATTGAAAATTTCTCAGTACGTCGTGCAAACTCTGGTACGTCTCTTTTCATTACTGAATACAGCTAGAATGAAAATTCAATAAAAAAATAAATACCAGTCTTAACGTTTATTTTCAGTGTAAAATATGGAAAACCAAACCGCCTTTTACACAGATAAGTACTGCTGAAAACCTTTCATTACATGGTCACAACTTAAGATTTTGTCCACAGTTTCAAAAGTTATAGAAGCACCTTATATGACTCAAAAGGTTATCTGTTAAAACAGATCGACCGATGATTGCGTCCACAAAATACTCTTTAATGGATATATTAACCGTGTTATAAAGAAGTGAGATGTAACTAAAACGAATTTTTAGTTTATCTAAGTTCAAACTTTTCAACTTTATTGCATGAAGTATCATGAGTATGAACTAGGCTGTGCTTCATTTAATAAACCACTTTGTTAGAAAAGGTTTGCCAGCTATCGATTTGCTAAAATCTCCAACATTCACAAATACAGTATAAACTTCAGTCTTTCTCTATTATCCAGTTGGCAGCTCGCCACCATGTTGACGGACGCAACAAAAAAGCACGCAACAAAACGACAAGTTTCGTGATAACGTACTACGTTCGTGCAGTAGTTAAAGCGGCGAGCTTATTTTTAGCGTCTTGCATGCAAGCTTTTGTTATTATATAAAACTTTTCAACAAACGAACTAACAAGGTTTGAAACAATAAAAACAAAAGGATATTTCCGCTGTTAATCTGTATAATATTTGCGAGTTTCAAAAGGTTGCCTGACTTTTCCCTCGTTTGTAAACATCGCGTTTTATTAATAATGAAGCGAAACTCACGCGAAATCGTGACGTGCAGCTGCCTTCGTGCCCAACAACTTTATTTGAAGGGTTTAACCTTTTCATTCGTAATACTGGCCAAGTGAAACTGAAATTGAAAAAATGTTCCAACTTCCGTTTTGTAAAATATTGGAAACCCAACGGCACCACGAAGTAACTCTGCTCGGTCAGTGATTTTCGGCATGATCACGTATAAAAGACTGAGGCTCTCGTGAGGTAAGTTTTGCTCGAGCTCTCGTGATCGCCGGGTAGGTTCTGTTTTAACGCGTATACATGTACTTTATCTCGTTTTAAAGCTTCGCGTATTTTAAAATATTTACATAAAGGTTCTTCCAATGCGCAATTCTAGCCCCAATGCGCCTTTAATACATGAATGTGTTTACAAACATTAAGAAGACTAATAAAAATATTTCTTAAATAAAAAAGTGTTTTTAGCTTGGTATAAATTCTGTAACAATTTCTGCACTTTTGATATACTCTGGAATAGAGTAATAATACCACCCCCCTTATAATATCAATTAAAACAAAAATATAAATTACCGGATGACGAATCATTTGTCATGTAAAAAGCCCGGAAAAGTCATTGTTACCAATGTTTCAGTCATCATTTTTCCCTCAGTAAAATTGTCTCAGCTAGGCATTGATATTCATTGAATGTGCTTATTATATACAGTCGCGGAGTCAAATGATTTGTTCTAACTTCACTTTTAAGTTCCATTTGAAAAATGTAGAGAAGCTCTTTCCTATGATACAAGGATTAGCTGTGTCTGTGTATGTCTGTGTGTGTGTGTGTGTGTGTGTGTGTGTGTGTGTGTGTGTGTGTGTGTGACAGTCTCAAATAATCGCTAATGAGCAGTACGTTTCCATGGTGCTGTTTATCATGCTTTACAAAATGGTTCAAACTTTTGCTTCTGAACAAACTGTTTAAATGACTTAAGATTCTGTGGATGAACTCATAGAGAATGACCATTCAAATGAAAGCTATCGCGGAACGCTTTTCGATTTTGTCATGATTCGGAGAATTCGAATCTTCGTCCCTTAAATTTACGACTTGAACAATTAAAGAGCTATTACTGAAAAGGCCTTAAGGTGTCACGCGTGATAAGCCCATTGCTACATTGTTGCTACTATAAAAGACACCCACGTTCTCGCCAATTTCCTTTGAGAAGGATTAGGAAGGAAACAATTAAGCGATCACTTGTGTGTCTGAAATACGGATATTGATGTTTGCATAATTTTTTAACAGTATAAAAGAGCGTAGTATGAAGCAATTCAAAGAGGTTTCAGTTCGGTTGTGATGGTGTAGTCGCCAAGGGTAAGATTCCAGACATCACAATTAAGTTATTCTCTCAATGCAGTTTGCTTTTTGGTGAAAAAAAGGTGGATAGATTAAGTGCAAATTTTTCAAATAACACAACACAAAGGACTTTTAAGAGTTTCACTCGTCGGTATTCGCAAGGTTTAAAGGTGCGTAGCGCTTATTTATTATTTTTTTTATTTTCCATGGTTTATTTATCCTTTTATCATCACAGAACCACATTTACTCACTGAATTCCTTATTATATAAACTTGCATGTTCTCTGTAATACAATCAAATTAAAACACAGCAAAAATCCTCGGAATGACAATTACAATTTTGGTTTTCAACAAGTGAAGCAATTATACCTCTACCGGAGCTTTATGTTGAAGTGAACATGTAAAAGATGTTACTAAACCTGTTTAGAATAACGTTTGGCAAGATTCCCAGCGATTTATTACATTTGCACAAAGTAAACTGATATAGTTACACGCATTAATGTAAGTTTGCCCCGCTGAGAGATCGATTTCTACCTGTCGTAACACATTCAAATTATTCAAAAAGTGCAATATAAATGACACTCCACTTATGGCTAAATTGAGACGGAATATCGTGGAGGCCCTGCGGGTACTCAACCGAATAAATGGAATAAGCTAGAGCTTCTTACGTTGTGTACAAAGGTTGTACTGTCCATAACGAGTCCTCAAATCCTGCTGATCGGAAGTCACTTCGTGGTCATTTATTCATATTGGCAGGCAAGCTCCATCGTAAGTGAAGAACAACTATTATTCTTTACTGTACGTACAAAGCTGTTCATTTTTAAATACAGCTACAGAGAAGAGACATCGTCTAGTTTCGTTTGTACGCTAGGCTAAGGACAAATGTTGCAAAGATCCGTCTGCAGAAATAGTTATCGAGGAAAAAGAGATGAAAAATCTCCAGTGATCAGAATTATATTAACCTCTGATTGTTTATTTGGCTTTTAACTTAAGTATAATTTCAAATAGCTAATCTATATGGAATATTCAATTGAACTGGTTAATCCGTTTATCGTAGAAGCACCATGATCTTGATCGCCATCATTGGACCAACGTTGAGGCTAACTGCTGCTAGCTTGGTCGAAAACTCTGAAAGATTTTACCCTTTCAGTCCTAGAGTCAACTATTGCCTACAGCTATCGCATGCAACCTGCTCATGGCATACATTCGACACGAATCGCGTCGTCTAAATCAGCCTACAACTCACTCACAACTGTTACATGCAACACGAAAAAAGTTGTAGAACTTTGAAACATGTTTCTGAAAACCCAACGACAATCGTAGCCACATACAATGTTATATGATGCGAGTTGTATACAATTTTCGCCTGACGCAAGCAGCACGCGCTACAAAAAATCGCACGCGACAAAGTTGTGTAAATCGGCCTTAATGCAGTCTCAATTGAGACTGACGACGAAATTCTATGGTGTGACCATTCAAATGAAACTCCGAAACCTCTTAGTCGACAGTCCTTTCGCATCGCACCATTTGCTTTTCAATATTTTACAAAATGAAATTTAAGATTTTTCTTGCATTTTACACCCTTAAGAGGTAAAGAGTTAATATCTCTTATTTTTCAGAGACTGTTGACAAGAATTTGAAAAATTCAATAGTAAATTAAGGGTCTTCAGTTTAGCTTTTTTAGATGGAGTAAACCAAAAGAAGGAAAACACGCCAACCGCAAAAAAGAGAGCTGTAGAATTTATTGGAGAAGACAGCGACAAAGTCTTTCATCGTTCTCATTTGCCCCAGTGTTGCGGTTTCGACATCTTATTATGCAACAAAGGCAATAACCTCTGCTCACTGAGATCAGTTTAGGCATCAAGTTTTTTTTTTATCTTCCCGAGCTCTTCTTGGTTAAAATGATGAATAAAAACCGACAATGACAGCTTTGTGTAAAGACTGATAGAGATTGCACTAATCCCCAATTCAATCCCTAGACGTCACTGTAAACTTGTTCACGGTCCAGAAAAACTTATCTTATTTATTCATTCAGTTAATTAATGAAGTCTCAGACAAATATAACGTCGTCAACGTCATGCGCATCACAATTATTAAGAATCAGCATTAATTCTTTTCACGGTGTGATTTTAGACCACTTGCAATTGACGCTAATGACAGTGAAGAAACTGAACGACCTTGCTGCAGGAATTTCCTTTGTCGTGGAATTATTCACGAATTTGTCGAATGAATTATTCACAAATTTCGCAATTTGGGCATAGAAAGCAATCAGCGCTCCGTTTACTCAGTGAAGGATTATACAACAAGTTTTCTAGAAAATGTCCTCTAATGCCCAGGGAAATCGTGTAATCCATCGCTGTAATTTGTGTTTATTCTAATTGATGATCGTATAATTTGAACAGTATGTTTGAAAGCAACGTTCTGTTACAAAAGTTTAATTAAAAAACACCTGTATTTCCTTAGACGGGAGACAATTAAAAGAATGCGTCAGCCGATGAGGCGGTTGTCTGTCGACCATCTTGCAAGCGAACCTCACACATAGCTTTTCTTCGTACTTTTTTTAAAAGCATGTTTTAACCCTTAAACTCCCAAATTCCAAATTTCATTTTATAAAATATTGAAAAACAAATATTACCATGAAAACGTACTGCTGAAGAGGTTTCATTTGAATGGTCACACCATAGGATTTCGTCAACAGACTCAAGAGTTAGAACCGACATTACATGTCTCCCTGTCTTCATAACTGCCTCTGGGGTGAAAAGATTGGAACTTCTACGTGACAAAATGTGAATCCTTGTCGTTAGTTTTTGAAGATTGAATCGCTCATCTGACTCCTTAAAATTTCTGCTTTTTCTTGAATAAAAAAAGCCGATTTATCGTTTTCAACGTTTCTTGAATATCTAATAGAAATCACAACAGAATTTGCACATTACAATTCACCGTGATACATGTACAATATAAAGTACTTCAAAAGTGGTTCTTTATCTTATTTCGCCGTCTATTTTCGGATCAGTGCACCGTTCACCAAATCAAAAAGGAGTTGAGAATGTCCTTTTTAATTATTTGTAATCAATCTTCGTCATTGCTGCCGGAGCGGATCACACGGCCCGCCGGCGGCCATTGGTCGCAAATATCAAACTTCATGAATTGCCGCACGTAGAATTCTAGATGTATAAAGTAATGAAATACAACCAAGAAAGAAAAAACATATAATATAAACCCCCTCATCGCCGTGAGGGGGCGTTTGTAAATCTCTCACAGTGAACTTTTCCGGTGTTTAGACTTTAACCCTTCAACTCCCAAGAGTGCTATAAAAATCAAAATTCAAGAAAAGTCCCAAATTTCATTTTGTAAAATATTGAAAAACAAACGGTATCATGCAAAAGTACTGCTGAAGAGGTTTAATTTGAATGGTCACACCATAGGATTTCGTCAACAGACTCAAAAGTTATGTTTCCATTTGGGAGTGAAAGAGTTGAAAAAGAATGATACTTTTGAGAAAGGAAATTACTTACAAGTGTACAACTTGCAACAATTGTGTCCAGGGGGTTCCCGCCCGTTTCCGGCTTCCCCGCCGGGGTTAGTACCCGTACGGGGCCTTTGAAACATAACAAACGTGCTTCTGGATGTTGACATGAGGGTTGTGATTGGTGGAAGTCCAAGCGAACTTATTTCAGGGAAATAATATTTCAAGTGGAAGTATAACAAATAAGGTCCGATGGGAACATCAGCACAGCACGTGCCCATGCGTGACGTCAGAGAATCCCAGTCCCTGGCATATTTTCAAGTCTTTATATGCTTTATATTGTCTTTAAACAACAAGTCGCACGCTGGGTAGATGACTGTTTTTCAGGAAGAGATCAAGGAAATAGATCGATTACCAAGTGAGTTCTATTGAACAGCGTGTTATGAAGTAATAAATGATCTTCTCAGTAGATAAAAGCACTACTAGATCACTTAGTTTTTTCCGTTTGATAATTAGTTGTTAAGCTGAATGACTGGTGCGTTACTGGAGAAAACGATTTTACAATGCTCTTAAGCGCTATTGTACTTTTTGTCTTTTTGTATTTGTTCACTATAGAGAGCGTACATTTCTTTTGTACGGATTAATCCAAGCAAGGGAGATTGAACCATGTAAATAAGCTTAAGTTGCGCACTAAATAATACAAGCTTGACATGACAAAATGATTTATAAGACAAAAACCTACACTTTGGAGTGTGTCTGTCATCTGCAAAACGAAGTCTCTTAAAAGTTCAAGGTCCTCGCATCGTCTGCAATCACGAGCCTTCGTTCAACGCCGCGTTTGAAATCTCCTGGTTTGTTTCGCCAGGTGTTTCGTAATTTGTTCATTTTCTACAGTTGCGACCTCACCTCTGCAGCAAACACTACAAATTCTACATTTCAGCAGATGAACGAAGCTACGTAAGTTTCTTTCTTGCTACTAAGGGTCACTGAAAGGTCTTCAATTTTTGCATCTCTCTCAGTCTTAAGCGCTTACCATGCTCTTCGGTGACCTGTGTTTATTCGAAGGTTTTCGTTATCGGTAAGGTTTAAGTGTTTTATTATTGTTTATTTTGTATAAATTATCATTTGCGATAAGGATAAAAACTTAGGTCCAGATTCGTAAGTCTTTTGGTCTCTAGACTGACACTTAATTGCAAACAATAAACTAAGGCATAACACTTCTTGTCTGACTTCGCATAACTTCTTGGAAAACAAACGGCCCTTCTGGAAAGTCAGTCACTTTCTGGCAGCATTTGTATGGCTGCACTTTAGCGTCCAAAACATTCCAACCTGTTATTTTGTATAAGAAGTTATGGGTGGCAACATAAACAGAGCACAGAAAAGACAGAAAGTTAGACAGACGCGACAATTGCAAAAGACTGAAAATACCTTTTATGAATATTACTTAATTAACACCACGTGTTATTTGCATTCATTAATCTGGTAGCAGTTTCCAGCAGTTATGGTTTGGTTGGTTACACTAACTGGATTTTTTATCTATCATTTGACAGGTAAACCAATAGAACATCATGGCCCTCGAGTTATTGGCAGTTGCTGTTGTGCTGATATCTGCTGTACTCCTTTACAGCGCATTCTCGTATGCCACAGAAAATCCCAAGCTACCACCGGGTCCAATGCCTCTTCCGCTGATTGGAAACATGCTTCAAATGGGAACAAAACCGCATCTTAGCCTTACCAAGCTCGCGAAGAAGTTCGGAAATGTATTCCGACTCTCCGTCGGAATCCATCGGATCGTGGTCGTGAACAGTATCGATCTCGCTCGGGAAGCTCTCGTGAAGAAGTCCACTGACTTCGCAGGCCGACCTCGGCTCTATACAGCTGATCTCATTTCTAGAGGAGGTAAAGATATCGCTTTCAGCGACTTTAGCCCGACTTGGAAGATTCAAAGAAAGATTGCGCACTCTGCGCTTAAGATGTTTGGGCTAGGCATCAAGCCGATTGAAGACAAAGTATGCCATGAGATTGATCAGCTAATAACGCGCTTTGAGAGTGTGGAAGGACGCGCGCATGATCCCCACGAAGACATTAACCTGGCTGTTATCAACGTTATCTGCGCGTTTGTGTTCGGTTCACGTTACGACAATGACGATCCCGAGTTTCACACCATCCAACGTTACAGCGAGCAGTTTGTGCAGGGTTTTAGAGCTGGAAATCTGGTGGATTATTTCCCCTGGATGCGACACTTCCCTACTAAAGGATTGAAACTCATCAAGGAGGCTGTGAAAGACCGAGATATCGTTATACAAAAGAAGTTTGACGAACACAAGAACACCTACCAAGATTGCGTGACGCGTGACCTCACTGATGCCTTGATAAAAGTAATGAGAGAATCTCAGGGTGATAACCCTGGCAAAGAATCACCAATCACTGAGGACCACGTGGTCTTGACCATGTTTGACATCATCAGCGCAGGAATGGAAACTACCTCCGTATGCGTATTCTGGGCGCTTGCGTACTTAGTTCGAAATCCCAAGGTGCAACAGCGCATTCACCAGGAGCTTGATGACGTCATAGGGCGAGGGCGATTGCCCGTGCTAGCAGACAAGCCTAACTTGCCATATTTGGACGCGACCATTATGGAAGTGCTGAGATACAGCTCAATGGTCCCTCTGTTATTCCCGCATTCAACAACTACAGACACCACTTTGAATGGATACGAGATTCCTCAAGACACTTTAGTACTGTTTAATGTTTGGGCCATGCATCATGATGAGAGGGAGTGGGACAGACCGTATGAATTTGATCCCTCCCGTTTTCTTGATACAGAAGGCAAAGTCATCTGCCCGGGAACCAAAAGTTATCTGCCTTTCGGAGCCGGAAGACGAGTCTGCCTCGCTGAATCCCTCGGAAAAATCCAATTGTTCCTCCTCATTTCACGTTTGCTCCACAAGTTTCAGTTTAGCGTGCCGCACGATACTAAGGAACCTGATTTGGATGGGCTCTTTGGTTCGAGTTTGTGCCCTAAGCCGTATAAATTGTGCATTGAACGGCGCTATTAAAGACACTGCTCACATACTTTGTGCGAGTCTGTTCCTAAAGCCACTATCACAATTGCAGGCATTGTAAGGTGAACGGCGGAACTAAGAACCATGCAGAGACACTGATATAATTGTGAATATACCGAAGAATAATTATAGATGGTCTATTGTTTCCGATGGTGTGGAGTGGCATAAGACTTCTTCGGCTGAAGACAGCACATCTGTCCGCAACATTTGTGTGAAGTAAAAACAAAACTTAACACTTTAAAAGTCAAGAACTGTGTATTGGGAGACGCGTTGGAGTGATTTAAAAGGCGCAAAACTGATGCGCTTTCTAACAAACTCATTAAACGAAAATGATAAAAGAAGCTAAAAGAGTGACGGATGTATATTCGAAAAACGTTCCAGCGCACAAATTTCAATATTTGTGCTCAGTGACAATTTCTACTCCACAAGTAACGAGTTGAAAATGACTTCAAGATGCAAATGATTGGTTTAAGACTGAAGGCAAATGAGAAAGTACGGCTCAAATCTCACGGCCGAAGTGTATATATATATATATATATATATATATATATATATATATATATATATATATATATATATATATAATTTATGAAGTTACAACACAACGAGTTTTACGAGAAAGAAATACGCCTCTAGTATTAAAAGAATATTAGTTGACAAAATATGAGTAGTAACTCAGCCAAAATACCGACAAGGGTTGATTATTTTAATAATTTAAGAAATAACTTACAACAACTCGCAAAACAGTTTTTCAGAGTTTTTAGAAGACTAAAAGGTTAAGTGTTGTAACTACAAGGAATATTTCACTAAACAACATCATAGTACAGGCAGTCCCGTTAATATGGACACCGTATTGGGCGGGTTCTCATGGATGACGTGTTTTATTGTTTTAAGAGAAAATACAGTAGGACACTGAAAATTACGATTAGATACTAACATTTGTAGTCTTCATCCATCCAAAATGATAGTATATGTGCAGCTGATAAGACTACGAGTAGTCCCTCCTTTTTCCTCAGGGATAGTAGAGCGTGCGAAACGCGAGCGCGCGTGAAGATCGCTCCACGCGAGAGAGGCGCCTTTCTCGCGTGGGGTGATTTTTACGCGCGCTCTCATTTCGCTCGCTCTACTATCCCTGAGGAAAAAGGAGGGACTACTCGAAGTCTAGCAGTTGATTGACTTAGCACATTAATTTGAAAATACTTTTGTTGCTTAGAATTAGCCAAATTAGCTCAAACTGTCCATACTAACGAGGTTAACTTTGACTGAATGACATTGTTACAGTCCCGACGGGAAAAACTGTCGGTTTGCCCGTATAGTTGTGCGGGTGTCCGCACAGGCTAACCATCCTCCGTTTGTGTGGTGTCCTGTGAACCTGAGAGCCCTAAATTTCGCATTCAGTGTGGCTCGTTTTATAAACCGTCGATATGGCCGTTACAGATGCACAGCACACCACGCAAACAGAGGATGGTAAACCTGTGGTCAGTCCGTCAAGGGGTCCGACTGTATTTCCTGTAAATTAAGTTATTTTTATATAAACTATTTTTATTCAAATCAATTATTTTATAAAAGAGTGAGCACATAACCAGTGAAAAGCTACTCAGTAATTATAAAGAACTGCATGGGCACGTGTCTTTCACGTGCGTTACACGTTCCGCCCGAGTGTGTAAACAAAAATCGTCACCAGTCAAGTAAGACCCTCAAGTAAGCTACGTTTGAGACCGAGTTCTAAATTATGATATTATTTAACTCAAGTGTTTGCATTAAAAACTTTTGTAACGTATTTTATTTGACTTTTTTTAATCTATTGTTCTCCAGGTCGGCCGTCGTGTCGTTTCCTTAGACAAGAAACTTTATTCCACATTGTCTCTCTCCACCCAGGTGTTTTAATGGGTACCGGCGACAAAATGCTGGGGTAACCCTGCGATGGACTAGTGTCTCATCCAGGGGGGTGGGGTGGGGATAAGAACACCTCTAGTGACTTCATGCTATGGAGTGTGGGATTATCTACTGTTTTCTACTCATCTTTGAGGGGTGCAATTTGTGTACCATTTAATTTGACAACATTAGTATCTGAAAAGGTAAGGTTTAAACCACGCTATCTTTAAAAGAAAACTGGCTAGTAGGCAGGCAAACTGTTGACTACATTTGACTATATTTTATTATTTGTACATATTTTTAGTGTAGTTGTACAGTATTTACTTCTGTTTCTATACGGCTTTCATGTAAAGAAGTTATGTAACTTATGAAATGACCGTATTCAAATAAAAGTGAATCAATCAATCAATCAATCAATCAATCAATCTCTCTCTAGGCTAACAACTTTATCACCACCGATAAAGACAGACATATTATTTATAAGTTTTTTTTTTTTCTTACAATGTTTTACTTTAAAATAATAGCTAGAAACTGTGTCTATTCCGGAGATCAGTTTCAAAATTGTTCCTCGACCCAAAAACAGACAAAGTGATATACAGTTACATCATGATAGCATGACCCGATAACCCTCGGGATCAATCCCGTTTGTCTCCAGCTCCCTCAATGCCTTATTCAGTGCGGCCTTGCCTGGGATCTCACTCTGTTCTATTTCCGAAAGTAGATCTACAAAATATAATAAGATAATAATATGTCAACGGCCGGGTCAAAACGGCGGACTGCGAGAGTTCACGGGTTTGAATCTCTTTACGGTGGTCCATTCTTAGCCCGTTTTTATTTGCTTTGGCACCGATATCGAGTGGTTGCATTAACCGGGTGGGGACAGGAAAGAAAAGTTGGCCAGTGGTCGCATTATTGGGCTTTTCAGATGATAAAGCTGCGCCGCCAAAAATTTTGCCATCGCGCGCGGACTCAATACAATCATGCAGCTACGCAGGCTAATGATAAAAGGGCTGCCGATTAGCTTCTAGCCATATGACATACGAGGTGGTCGTATGAAGTGGGTAGTCGAAAGGCGGGGTTTTACTGATTTTTACTTTAAAAAAAGTTTGCGGAAAGTATCGGACGCTTTCTCGGAAATCTTTGGATCCGAACTTCGGACGTATTCGGAGATGTCTGGAAACTTGACGGTGAACTTCGGGGTAAGCGGAAAAAATAAACACTGTACTTACCCTCAGCAGAACTATCCGAGCTCAAATACTCTTCATATTTTCCCCAATCGTCGACAAATCTCTTGACAATGTGGAATTGGTTAAGAGGATTTCCCAGATATTCTCCTATCTCGTCACCAGACAGCGTCTTCAGCACAGCCGTTCGATTGAGAGCTTTTTCTATCTCCTTTAAATGATCCTCTCTCTCGGAGATAAATGTATCTAAAGCGGGTAGCAGCCGTTCTTCAAGTTTATAAAGTGCTGTTACATCTTCGTTTGTAGCGCTAAATTCTCGCGCGCGTGTTTGCTGGAGTGACAAAATCACCAAAAATGCGCTTATATACAACGCAGCCATTTCTCGCCAACTTTTAACTGAACCTGCTTTCAAGACCGTCTTTGATTAAAAGCATTAAAAATTAATACCATGTTGCTAGTGTTCATATTTTCTTCCGAACAACCACCCGCCGTCGCAGACGAGTTCGAACTGAATGGCCGTTTTAAGACTTTTAACCTTTTTCTCACATCAGCCTCGAGCTGTGCACGTGGTTCTAACTTTCTAGTCTGTGGATGAAATCCTAAAGTTGACTTTTCAAATAACAGCAGTACTTTCCTGACTTTCCTGTGGCACTGTTAGTTTATTATTATGTACAAGGTGGTTTTATGTGAGACCACAGGCTCACCATTCTTTATTTCTCGTTGGTTGACTGACTTGACTATGCTTTTTCGGAAGCCGGTTTCGTTATAAAAGCCCTGAAGAGGGCGAATGCGTTTCATTCTGCGAAAAACCCAGCCGTGTCGATAGTTTGGGAGTCTCGCCTGTCTTGCAAGCCTACCATCTCGGACGGAATAAAAAGAGAAATAATCCGTCCTCCCCGAGCGGCCGTGAGCGATGATGAGAGGCCTTCCCCCCGATTCAATGATATTTTCCGCGCGAAAACCTAAACGCACCATTTTCCCATCACTGAACTAGGCCTGGGGGGGTTGGGGGGGGGGTGGGGGTCTTAATTTTTCATTTGAAATCCTCTATATACCGTATATACAGTGTATATATCATTATTCGCTCACTCAACCGCTTAAAGTTTGTAAAATCGACTACAAAAAAATAACAACAAAGTTTCTCGTTTGTACTCATATTTTTAAGCGCTTTTGGTTCATTTCTGAATCTGTTTAAAAAGCCCTAATTTATAACCGAAGCCGTCGATTTAAAAGTGACTTAAAAGCTCAACTTCACAAACAGAGGATGGCAAGCCTGTGGCGTGAGTGTACTTTCATTTATTATAGGCCTGTGAATCCCTAAAAAGAGCCGTTTCGTTTTCAGTAATTAGTACTGATTACGAAATGAAATTGTGATTCATGAAAAGTAAACCAAGAGTAAAACGAGATTAAAGCCAAGCTACCGACGTTCATTCCGTGACCTAAAAAATTAGACTAAAATGAGAGGTCGAATGAAATCAGAGGTTCCGAAGAGGTGCAGGCTCACTGTAAATTTTTACACAGGGCACCCACACAAACTGTGTGACCGTTGTTCGTATTTTTAAATTTAAAGGAAATGTATAGGAATATCGAAAAAGTTCATTTACCGTTATATTCTGTGATGAATATTCATATATAAGATCAAAATAAACGTATTTTTACTTGAAATGTTGTGTGTTGTCGTTCTTGTAGCTGAAAACGGCGAATTTAGGCGATTTGAAGGGTTTTGCATCGGACGTACCTGAGCGATGCAAAACCCTTCAAATCGCTAAAATTCGCCGTTTTCAGCTACAAGAACGACAACACACAACATTTCAAGTAAAAATACATTTATTTTGATCTTATATATGAATATTCATCACAGAATATTACGGTAAATGAACTTTTTCGATATTCCTATACATTTCCTCTAAATTTAAAAATACGAACAACGGTCACACAGTTTGTGCGGGCTTCCTGTGATTTTTACTGAGAGAGCTCCGAAGCGAGATCCTGGGAAAAGTCTACTCTATTCAGAAAATTCCCATCAACCACTGAAAGATGACGTAGATGACGCAGCCAACAATTGGTTATTATAATTTTAGCTGTCGCTCTCGTAGCTGCCGAGATAGCTCAGTTGGGAGAGCGTCAGACTGAAGATCTGAAGGTCCCTGGTTCAAATCCGGAGAGTTCGCATGAGCTCTGAATAATCCCGGGTCTCGGCAGATTTTTTTTTTCTTTCTCTTTTCTTTTCTTGTTTATTTTTTTTATTATTATTATCATTAGTGTTTTCCAATTTTTATTTCTTCATCTGAATCTTTAATCCCTTTCCATTTTTTTCCCCTGGGTTAAAAATACGGCTTATAGAGTTCGTGAAAATTTGCTTGATTTTGCGTCGTCACTTGTTTCCAAGCGTAAGTTAACATAACTATAAGAAAAAAGTATATTTAGAAGAAATTTTTCAGAAAAAAAAAATAACGGAAAATACATTTTCTTGAGATTTCGAGAGAAAAATCAGTACGGGTGTTTGGTGACTACCTTCTGGGGTAGGGTAAGTACTTGTTTTGTGTGCACTTCAGGACGAGGCCTGCTGTACATGCGCTCTGATTCTAGACAAAGCATCATGGCGGCGACACGGGATTGAACGGAATGGAGCATTTTGTGGCACATTTAGATTCATTTCTTCAGGTAACGAATAATTTAGAATCAAAAGTAATGGCGCTTTAGTTTATTATACCTTTTCCCTACTTTTTGTCACGTTGAAGCTCTTTTATTTGCTCTAACTCGGCGCTTTTTTTGGTATCATCAAACAGACCTTTCGTTCTTAAAAAATCGTTTCTTTTCCTCCCTTCCTGATAATGTCACTGAACATTTCCAAGACATATTTTTGTGTTACTGGTGTAAGATTTTAACATTTTGGATTCTTATATTTTAGTTATTTGACTATTCACGTCGCTTTGTGAACTCAAAAGGTCGCAAAATGACAAGATTTCCCGCAAAATATCATTCCTACAATTATTATTGCCCCGCTAGTATTTAAGGAAAAATACTTCCTTCTCATTCAAAAGATACAGAAGTCCATAAATTGAGAATGTTGTCACTGCACTTTGAGACATCCACATTGTGAAGAATCATCTACATTCTACATTCATGGTACATATCGTAAGCAAACCATAACTAAAAATATAAAGTGAGACATTCACAAATGATTTTAACTTGATCAGTACGCTTTTGAATTTGGCCAAACTTTTTATAACTTGGGTTTTAAAAGGAGCAAATTGCATGAAACTTGAAACCTAGTCAGCCCAGTCAAAAGCAGAAGTTTGTTAAAATATCAAGATAATTCTGCATCTCAGGTGATAATACTGTATCCTTAATTCTCATAACCTGTCTGATTACGCATTGATATTACAAGGAGAAATTTGATACTGATCATGATTAAGGAGGCTAGAAAGGGTTTTCAGCTGCGTGCGCATGCAACGTGCACTGGTCATGCATTGACGCACGCGTCAGCTGATTTTCCTATTACAAAGTAGCATGCGCAGCTCACCGGAAATGAAAATACTGCGTAAAATTGTGCGAACCGGAAATAAATCGTGCATAAAATATTCCTCTTTATATCAAAAGTTTGTTCAGTGACCTATCCTGATTTTCTGTAATATGCAAGCAGTATTCAGTATTTCCTATCTCAAACAAGAGTTGGAGAAAAAACTGTCTAACAGAATTTTTTTCTTTTCTGACAATAACCTTTTTGGAAATAACTTGAATTCAACTAAATAGATTTTTGTTAAAAAGCCAAAAAGAAAAGAAAATAAGTTGTGCTTTCCAAATTGAGAAAAAAAAACTAATAGGTCACTGAATTAGTTTAAAGATAATTAGCAAAAACTGGGTTTTAGAGGCTCTTTTCAGATAGCTGTACTGTTACCATGGTAATGGATATGACATCATAAGCACCCTTAAAGTATTGCCTGATAATAGCGTCATATAGATATCCAAAAGTTGTCCATATTACCGGTTGTGTTATTTTTTTAATATTTCATTGTTTAGACACACTGTTGAAAGCAAGAAACCCTTACGAGCCTCCTTAAGCCCTTCAATTATTTATCACAATTCTTAGAAAATTTTTTCCTCCACAATAAACAGTTCAGAGTAATTACATACAGTTTGTAGCAATTAGTTTTTGTGTCAATTTTACGTCAGTGTTATTTTCACCTTTTACAGGTTTAAAAGATTTTCAGAAAACTGTGTTGGGATATGGCTTCCTTAATAGCTGGGTTCCAGTACACTCCAGAAAATGTTCAGAGGCTGGAAAAGGTGGGTTTGGTTTGAAGTATCTATAATTAGCCACATAACAGAGAAGCTGGACAAAATTAGAATGCAAGCAGTCTAGGCAAAATTGATGTGGGGCATGTACATGTACATTGTAGCCTTTAAATTTCCCACTGTTTTCCCCTTAAATTGGCACAAAACTAATATACTGTACATGTACACTGTATGCATAAATCCATTCTTTATTTTTAGTTATTTATATCCCTTAGAATTGAGTGACAGTTGGTTTTGTGTTGAAGTCAAATCCAAAGAGAATAGAAAATGCAGGGTTGTCAAAAAGATTTTCAGTAGACAGAGAATCTAAGAAAGTAGACGGCACTGGGGGACACTTTTTCCTCAATTTTGTCGCTTTTGGCTGCGAATTGTAGCCAGCGAAACCATGAAAGTACATGTAGTCGGCAATATCGCCAGTCGTCGGCACTTTTTGACAACCCTGAAAATCCCTTATGTCTGCCAATCTACCCTTTGTTTATTCAATAAAAAAATATTGTTTCTCATCTGCGTGCATCTTTTTCTTATGATACATGTTGTTATGGACAAAATAATAATATAATATGTAATAATATGGAATGTAACTCCATTTTACATGTAACTGTTCATAAGGGTTCACTGGTAACAAAAAAGAAAAGTAAATTACAAGTGAGTAGAGGAATAAAGTGAAGTACATGTAAGCTAGTAATAATAGGTGCAAGGTACTGTGAACAGAACATAGCGAATATTTTGCAACAGATACACAGATGAACGACTACAGTACAAGCAATGAATGAAACCAAAACGTGACACAAAAAACAACTCACGCTACGCATATTATTTTAATAGTAATTTCAGCACCTTAGGTAATATGAGAAACATTATTGATATTAAACAGGAATACATAACAATAAACTGTCCACAACATTAAACAATAAACTGTCCACAAGACATTGTATTTCAAAGTAATTATAGTCAAGTTTCTAGTATTTTGTTTAATTATTTTATTTCAGGCCTTGCACACTATGCAGGAAAGAGGCATGGAAGCAGACCCTCGCTATGCACAGTTGATGTCATTAATGAGAGGAAAACCCCCAAATATCGACATGCCAGATGTTAGCCATGGCCACCAGCTGCCTCCACCATCAATGTCGATGGGTATGGGAAACATGCCTGGTGCAGGAATGGGAGATGTCCCCTCACGAAGCTCCCCTGCTCCAAATATAATGTCTCCTTCTCCACAAAAGGGGCCTTCATTCTCTTCGCCTCAGTTGCTGCAGCTTAGAGCACAGATAATGGCTTACAAGCTCTTAGCGCGTAGCCAACCTCTGCCTGAACACATTCGCATTGCCATCCAAGGCAAGCCAACAACTGCGAAACCAGGAGGGGTGGGTATGTTAGGTGGCAGTGCCCCTTCACAGCCCAATCAGATGCCCTCCATGAATCAGAATCAACATGGAAGTCAGGCAGCATCTCAGAGCCAGTCATCCTTTGGTAGTGGAACTGCGGCAGCTTCCTCTGCTGGACCTGTACCTAATCAAACAGCATATAATGTTCCTGGAATGACAACTGGTAGGTTTGTATGTACTTCACAATATGAATTCATATTCCTCAGTTGGTTCACCCTTGATTTTTTACATTTGTATAAGATTTTGTTTGAATTGTCTATCTAATATTTTAAGAAACTTGGATTGTTTCCACTTACACTCTAAACCAAACTCACTCTGGGCCAATTATGACTATCTGGCTTAAAAATGACATACAGTTGTAACTGTGTTTAGAGCCAACTTCTCATGGCCATTACATGTACATGACTGTATATTACAATGTGTTTTGGAGTGATAAATACTGTAAGTTTATACAATGTAGAAGTCCCTTTATTCTCAAAGATTGTTGAATTCTACATGTATAAAAGATGCACTCTTGGTTAATCCAGCAGGAGTAATGTACATGTACTTGTACATTTTAGATGGTCACTTACTGTAGAATGCTCCAAGTCTCAGAGCCATTCATTTCTTATTTCTGTTACTGTATGTATCTTTGTGTGGAGACACGGTGGTCTAGTGGTTAGCGCGTCGGACTTTCGACCAGAAGGTCGGTGGTTCGAGCCTGGTCTCTGTCGTCGTGTTGTTTCCTTAGACAAGAAACTTTACTCCACACTGTCTCTCTCCACCCAGGTGTATAAATGGGTACCGGCGACAAAATGCTGGGGGTAACCCTGCGATGGACTAGCATCCCATCCGGGGGGAGTAGCAATATTCCTAGTCGCTTCATGCTACAGAAACCGGGTTAAGCTCCGGCGTGTGGGCCATCTGGCTCGTGTGCGACTTTACTACTATGTATCTTTGTAATTAGCTCAACTCCAAAGCAAGCAATCAGCTGGCTCCAGTCAGGCATCAACCACAGCTTCCATGGCAGCGGCTAAAGGTGCAGCTGCCAGTGCCATTGCTGCAGCATCACAGCAGCACAAGCTGAAGGAGCAGCAGCGTCAAGCGCTGGCTCAGCAGCAACAGCAACAGCAGCGCAAGGTACAACCCACGACCTCAACACAAGGCGGGATAACAATGCCAAGCAAGCCTAGACTAGCACCAGTTGCAAAACCTGTCGGACTTGATCCTGTTACTATTCTGAAAGAAAGAGAAAACAGGTGAGATACAGGGGGCATAAACTCAAAAGCTTGGTTATTCCATGAAACCTATTTATTGGTCGTTCCTAAAGTTTTTCCTTGAGGGGGCAATAGGTGGAGACCTTTTTGGGTCAGACTTTTGGAAATACAATTAACATTGTATCATCAAATCGGATCAGTTTGGAGATACATTGTGGATAACTTTGAAAACTTTAAAGAGTGTTTTTGTGTTTGTTCAAATTCTTCAAGCCTCACTGTCCCCTGTAGACATTGTTTAGACTGATGTCTGAACAGCAAGGGCCTTTAAAACAACAATAACATTACAACAATGAGCAAGCTCATTATAATACTACTGTACATGTACATGTACATGTACAGTATGAGCTTTGCTGTAACCATGTTTTTGTGGCGCATTTCATTGACGCCCTCATCTTAACACAATTTTACCTAACACATTTCTAGTGCCTTTTTGTGGTCACTTATTTTTGAGCTGCACCGTAGCTACATGTACATTATTGTACATGTATTTGAATTCTCTAAAATTTGTATGCTGAAAATGTTCTCTGTGACAACTCTTTGCAGAATCCAGGCTCGTATTGTGCAGCGTATCAGGGAGCTAGAGGGACTCCCAGGAAGTATTCCTGAGGATCTGAGAATGAAGGCTATGATAGAGCTGAGAGCTCTCAGGCTGCTCAACTTCCAGAAACAGGTTTGACAATAGATTAACCCTTTCACTCCCAGAGCCAATTAAGGAGACAGGAAGTGTAGTTCCAACTTTTAAGTCTGTAGTTTGACCATTCAAATGAGACCTCTTTAGCAGTACTTTTGCATGGTACCATTTGTTCTAACTTTTGAGTCTGTTGATGAAATCCTATGGTGTGACCATTCAAATGAAACCTCTTCAGCAGTACTTTTGCATGGTACCATTTGTTCTAACTTTTGAGTCTGTTGATGAAATTCTATGGTGTGACCATTCAAATGAAACCTCTTTGGCAGTACTTTTGCATGGTACCATTTGTTTGAACGTTTGAGTCTGTCAACGAAATCCTATGGTGTGACCATTCAATTGAAACCTCTTCAGCAGTACTTTTGCATGGTACCATTTGTTCTAACTTTTGAGTCTGTGGATGAAATCCTATGGTGTGACCATTCATATGAAACCTCTTTAGCAGCACTTTTGCATGGTATCATTTGTTTTTCAACATTTTACAAAATGAAATTTGGGATTTTTCTTGAATTTTGATTTTTGGCACTCTGGGCTAAATGTTAAAGAAAATGTGATCATTGCAGTTACACAGCAGCTGAAGGAGTTGCAATTTTTAATGAATTTCTTCAAAAAAGCAGGCATTCATAAGACACTTAGATGCCCTTCTGGCTAAAACTTGACACATGTACATTTTTGTATGTTGTCATTACGGAATCCAATTAACACTACTATTATTCCATTTTCTGGTTTAGCTGCGAGCTGAAGTGGTGGCCTGTACAAGGAGAGACACTACACTGGAGACGGCACTGAACTCAAAAGCATACAAACGGAGCAAGAAACAGTCCCTTAGGGAAGCAAGGTACATATTGCAAATTGTTATTTCTTGTTGTATCATTGTCTTTTTACCACCAAATCACAATTTCGAGTCCTTCTGGTTTAAACCAAATTAGAAGAATTGGAACTGTTGTCGAATCACATTCCCATTTACTCAGCCGTAACAGATAACATTCTATTATTTTTTTTTATTCCTCAGGATCACAGAGAAACTTGAAAAACAACAGAAGATGGAGCAAGAGCGCAAACGCCGACAGAAGCACCAAGAATACCTGAACACAATTTTGCAGCATGCTCGAGATTTCCGTGAATACCACCGGTCTATCCAGTCCAAGGTGGTGAAGCTTAACAGGGCTGTGATGAGCTATCACTCCATCACAGACAGAGAAAAGAAAAAGGAGGAGGAGAGAATAGAGAAGGAAAGAATGAGGAGACTTATGGTATGTTGGAATACCGTGAAAGCTCTATTTAGCTCCCCCCCCCCCCCCCCCCCTCTCTCTCTCTCTCTCTCTCTTTCTATTACAAAGCCCCCTCTTTTGTAAGCCTATACATAGAGTACAGGCCACATGTATTTCAAAATTACATCAAGGTTGTGGCCTTAGAGTTACCATAGGCAGTCCAACTATTAAATGTAGGGTGTCCAGCAGTTAAGCTATGTGCAAAAACTCAGTTTTTCTTGTTGCTGTAAGACAAAAGTTAGTCACCTATGTCACCCAGGCACTGCTAGAGTACAACTTTTAACATGCATGTTTTATGCATATAAAGATTCCACATTGCATGTAGTTTACATTCATCAAAATTGCATGTAAAATTTACATGCAAAGATTTCACCCAAGCTCATAAACTGCTTGTATTTTTTAAAACAAAGAAAAACACATCCTGGTGTTGTTTATTCACAACGATTTGGGATTATAACCAAAATGTTATTACTTTGAGAAATAACATTTTTAATTTGGTAATGTTCTCATCTGGTGACCAGAATATTGGAATACAGCAAAGATGAACAGTCTTGGTACATTGTATTTAAGCAAGTTATCCCGACTTGTACTGTAGGAAATGTGCGGTGACTGGTAAGGAGCTGGAGGGGGAGAGAAAGAGATCCTCACAGAGATTTTAGCAAATGTGACAATCAGATAGAAAGCCTGAACAATAATCAGGCTTAAATGTTGCATAAAAAATTCTATACAAACCTTTGTTCCTATTCTTGTGATTATTACAGGCTGAAGATGAAGAGGGCTACAGGAAACTGATTGATCAGAAGAAAGACATACGTCTGGCCTACCTCCTGGGACAGACAGACGAGTATGTCGCCAGCCTCACAAAAATGGTACAACAGCACAAGAGAGAACAGAGAAAGAAACATGTAAAGGACAAGAGGAAACGCCGCAAGTCTGACTACGATGACGATGAGACTCCCGAGGGTGACAGGCATGTGCCTGTGGTAGACACGGAGACTGGGGTCGTCCTAAAGGGAGATGATGCACCTATTGCCGATGATTTGGATATGTGGCTTGAGAATCATCCAGGGTATGTGGGCATTTCAATAGATTTTTACCCTTTAACTCCCAAGAGTGCCAAATATCAAAATTCATGAAAAAAAAAAAAAAAATCCCAAATTTCATTTTGTAAAGTATTGGAAAACAAATGGTACCATGCAAAAGTACTGCAGAAGATGTTTCATTTGAATGGTCACACCATAGGATTTTGTCCACAAACTCAAAAGTTAGAACTACACTACATAATTGACTCTGGTCCGAGTGAAAGGGTTAAAGTACTGGTACAGTGTACTTGTACAACATAGATGTCAGGGGTATCAGAGCATGAAGTTGTAAGTTCTAATCCCTACTTTGCCCACATGCAGGATCTTTAAATAACTGTAGACAAAATTGCTATGAGATTTACATGATTGTACATGGATAAATTATTAGACATCTGTATCGCTGGGATGACCATGTAAAAAAAAAAAAACAGTGATAATGTTAGTTTCAAAATCCCAGCTGTGACCACCCATGTGGTAGGTGGGCGAGAAGAGTTTATTTAACAAGGGTACATGTATGTCAATTACTGGTGACCCAGTAGTTTACATGTACATAATTGGCCTCCAAACAATAATCAAAAACAGTCCTAATTTAAAGGGAGAAATTAAGTGGTGATCAGTGTTTTTTCTATTCCTTCATGTAGTTACCAAGTGGCTCCTCGTCAAGAACAGGAATCTGATGATGACGATGAGGATGAGGAGGGTGAAGTTGAAGCCGAGGGTGAGATCGATACTGCTGAAAAGGAAACTACTGAAAAGAAGTCAGAAAAGGAAAAGAAAAGAGAAGAATATGGAAAGGATGATGAGGAAGATATTGTAGAAGAAGAGTAAGAACTTGTTTTCTGTACAGTAGGTCTGTCTTTTGACCCTTCTATTGGCAGTTTCTTTATGTTAGAGATGTTGTGATCACCAAATGACTTAAAACGACGTTATTCCAAAAGACAATTAACAATACCCACACCACAACACAAAAGCTAAGCAGCAAAAGTTTCTTCGAAATCAAGAAATACTCCTTTTACATGTATTCCCAGAAGTACTTTAGTATGTAGCTGGGAAAAAAAGATTCCAAACTTCATCACAAATACTGGCAGTAGCACTTGAAAATTCATTTTGTGTACATCATACTGTTGAAAAGCTTTTATTTGAATGGTTACATTTCATCCACAGACTTAAAGCTGCATGTATAAAATCATCTTCTACAGCATAATAAACAATCATAAAAACAAAACCCTGGCTGTGACCACCTTCAGTGACATACCAGGGCACGAAGTTAACTTTTTTCTCAAGAAGACATAAATATTCCAAAGTGGTCGCCAAGGCCAAAAAGTTAGTAGCCATTCGATTTTTCTGAAAACTAAAACTAAAAAAAAATTGACATAGACAAATTAAATGAGAGCACGAGTGAGGTGGAACATTCTGAGCCCACATTAATTATGCACTGTTAGCAAAAGGGACATTTGAATGCACAATATACACTGAGCCTCTGAAATATCCATGATGGGGGATGTAAACGTTTGACTTCGTAGAGTTCATGACGGTTTTGTTACAAACCTTGTCATTCGCACCAATTTACTCACCTTCAAGCTTAATTTAATTGCACAATACATAACGGTAGGATGGAGCAAAGGGTTTTGGTCGCCAATGTAGTGACTAACTTTCAAATCTTGGTCGCTAGCACGAAAAACTTATGCGCATTGGTGACTGTATCAGGCACAATTTCGTGCCCTGCATGCATTGTTCATGGGTGGGGTGGGGTGGGTTAGATGAGATCAACAATAGCAGTTGCCTGAGGCGTCCTTATGAGCTGACGTCTGATCTCATTCTCATAAGTGTATGTAAAGCGTCACAAGACACGTTATACAATGCATGTGTGCTACAGATGTATACAAGTCATTCATTCATAAAGTCTTGGTTTTTCAGGCAGTCTTAAATTTCTGAAAGAGCATACATTATTTACATACCCTTTCACTGTGGTCCATAATTTTAGAGCTGAAAGTCAAGCTATGTTGCTGCACCAGATGGAAAGTCGTCAGTATTATCATATTGCACACAGCATGCAGGAAGACATCACAGAGCAGCCAAAAGCTCTTGTTGGTGGTAAACTAAAGGAATATCAGGTAAGAGCTAAATTGAACTGATATGTTATGAGCAGCACCTGACCTTCAGGTCTACATTTTTGCTGCTCTTTGTTCATTGTGACATTGCCAGATCTTTGAGGCTGGTTGGTACCTTCACATGCAGCTTCATGCATGCTACCTTCCCCCCTCCAACACCCCAGCTTCCCCCTCCCCCTCCAATATCCCAGCTTCCCCTCCCTCTCCCTCTCCAACACCCCTACCCCTCCTTATACACCCTCCAACACCCCAGCTTTCCCCTCTCTCCTCATTCTTTCCAACACTCCAGCTTCCCCCTCACTCTCCCCCCTCCAACACTCTCGCTATCCTCCCCACACGCACCAAACATTCTAGCTCCCACCCTTGAAAATGCTGTATCTTTCTCCCAAACCATCCCCCCTCCCTTCCACCCTTCCACCTCCCCCTCCCCCCTCCAACTTCCCAGCTTTCTTATTATCTGGAAAATTTTGGTTTATTAATATTCATCATTTTGTTTTGTTTTCAGTTGCGAGGTCTGGAGTGGCTTGTTTCCTTGCATAATAATGCTCTCAATGGTATCTTGGCTGATGAGATGGGTCTCGGAAAAACTATCCAGACCATCGCATTGTTTGCTTACTTGATTGAAGTCAAGAAACTCAACGGACCCTTCCTCGTCATTGTACCTCTCTCGTAAGTCATTAAGTTGTGTTTAATTTCAGATAATGAATTATTGCAGCTTGACAAAACGTCCTTGAGTTTTTCACACCTGTTAAACAGCTGATTAACACTATTTTGCAGAACTCTGTCTAACTGGTTGTTAGAATTTGAGAAGTGGACACCCTCTATCATTGTTGTTAGTTACAAGGTGAGATTTTGAAGATGCTTTCACTCCAAGCAGTGGTAATGTTCAACTTTTAAAATAGTTGTTAATTGCTCTTTATTGAATATTGACAAACTTCAGCACTATACATGTATTACAACCTAGGAAAGTACTGTACTGACAGGGCTCGAAATTATAAAAATCCTTTAGTCATCTTTTGGCAACTACAGGTGTAGCTGAAGAAAAATAGTCACCAGATGGAAACTTTTAGTCACCAGTTTGTAAAATCAAATTGAGGCTAGTACACAACTGTTTCAAGACTTTACTTTAATAGTTAATATAGGGAGCTCAAAGAGGTTCCAACTGTAACATTAGGGTGCCCAGCAGTTAAGCTAAGCTATGTGCAATGACTCAGGTTTTCTTTTCGCCCCAAAGACAACAGTTAGTCATCTACTGCACCCAGGCACTGCTAGCGTACAGCCCTGCTGTTTTAAATCATTATCCAGCTTCTGGTCACAATGGACACAAGGAAGTTATACATGTACTTTCCAATAAAATGACTCCATACACAAAAATATGAAGAAAAAAAACCTAACAGACTTATACAAAACATTCTTGCCACAAGATTTAAAATGAATAAAGTAAATAAGACTTTCCAGCCATGAACTTTGCAGCTACAGTGTAACAGGAACCACATACACTGTACATTATTGCTTGTAGTTGTTTTTCTTCACATGTATGCTTGCACACTTTTTAAAACCTGTCAGAAATTCACTATGTACAACAGGTGTCGGAGGTGTGCAACATTAAACCAGGGTTTCGCTAACACCACTAAAGAATTGATCTTGATGAGTGGGGTTTGATAGTAGAACCTGGAACATGAATCTGTATAACTCTGTAAAATCACTAATACCATATTTATTCGGTTATAAGGCGCAGCATTTTTTCTATGAAAATCTGCTTGTTTGCTCTAAATCTGTTCTGAACTTAGGGTGCATCTTATAGCCGAGCATTTTCACACAAGAAAATTTAACAAAACCTGTCAAAGAACCCAAGAGGTCTAAAGAAAAGAGAAACAGTAATTTTTTTAAATAATAATCTATTTGTTTAATAAAAGATTGAAAGATTGAAACACTGGTGGCTATTGTTGCTTTCCTTTGTGTTACGCGCGGACTTGAGTATTTTCTTAATACATGTAAATATTGTAAAATTGACCGTCACATTGTCACAATACTTGTGTATTGTTCATTTGGAAGCTTTCTGCAAGGACAAAATGCCCAAAACAAACAAAAGAACTCAAAGAAAAGAGTCTGTAAAACAAGCCGCCATCTTGGTTGACCTTAGTAACCAGGCTAAAAAGGAGCACATGCTCAAGAAATTTGTGCGGGTACCAACCTTTTTTGCATGGAACAAACTGCGATTGAAAGTGTGATTTGTTTTTGATACAAGATGTTGCTACATGTGGTTTATGCAGTGTTTTATGACAAAATTAACACTTATTTACACATACAATACCAGTTGTTAAAAATGTGAGGTAAAAAAACATGGTAAGCTCAATTTCTTATAAAGGTTAGGCAGTGAGAATTATTTTTTCTTAATTTTATGGTGCTTCTTTTTATGAAGTGTTTTACTGATATTTTCAGTCTGTAAACTTGACATGATTCAGTTGCTTAGTTTACAAAGGTGCGTCTTATATATAACCGAATAAATACGGTACTTATAAATGTGCCATGTACGTGTACATGTACATTGTACATGTGGTTCAGTTGTTTAATGGTTAGTGTGTTGTACTTTGGTTTGATTTCATAGACTATGTTGTAATGGTGTAAAATGTTTCTTTTTCAGGGCTCACCTAACATGCGCCGCTCAGCTGCTTCACAAATCCGAGTAGGAAAGTTCAATGTGTGTCTCACCACTTATGAATATGTGATGAAGGACAAATCAGTGCTGTCCAAGGTACATGTACATCCACAATCTTTATTCAGCAACAACTGGTACCAAATATCTGACAATTTTGGGATATTGTTACTATCCTATGTGAATCTTGTGATCAATTTCTGAATTTTGCCGAAGACTTCTGTCAATTTACCAAAGAGGCTCCAAAATAATTTTCTGATGTTTATTCAAAGATCATTTTAACATTTTCAGTCATTTTGTAAAATTTTCTTAAGTTTCCAAATACTTCAAAGATTACACAGAAAGATACCTTTGGTACATGTATGCCACAGAGCCTGCAGTGGCTTTCCAGGCTTATGATTGGCTGTATTTCCAGGCTTCTGATTGGCTGTGTTATCCATGACAAAGGATAAAATTAATGGAAGTACCAGTTTGTATGTAATCCCTGAATGTTGTTGTTGCTGTTTGAAATCAGGTTCGCTGGCGTTATATGGTTGTGGACGAGGGGCACAGAATGAAGAATCATCACTGTAAATTGACACAGATCCTGAACACCCATTATGCTGCACCACACAGGATTTTACTCACTGGAACACCTTTACAGGTATAACACTACTTTATTTATTATCATTATTATTTTCACAAACTGCCAATGGCAGTTTTTGTTTAAGGGAGGAGAAAAGATTGTGCAGTGGTGAGATTGCTTGCTTTCTATCAATGTGGCCCTCCCTAGAATCTGACCTGGGGCTAGTTGCAAAAAAATTGGTTGTACAACCAGGTCTTGGGTTGGTCGTAGATCCTTGCATCAGGCGTAACTAGTCTCATTGAACTTGGAACGTTCACCTGGCATTGGAGTGAGTTGCACCAGCTTGACATCAGCAAGTCTTTATTTCATGTACAGTAAGTCTGACTTTGGTTCTCATCCCTGCTTCAAGGTGTTTTTCAGCTACATGTACCTCTGGTCCTTCCTTTCATAAAAACCAACTGATAAAAACACACTATGGATATGCCACTGCTAATTAATTATTAATTTTTATGGTATTTTATCTTATTTTTTTATTTGTTCTAGGTGAAATGCCTAGATATCAAACATCAATTAAATACCTCTGTGTACATGTACAAGACTAGATATTGATGGCATTAGAAAGTTAAATTTTAAGAGAAAAATTGTTACTGCACACTTTTTAAAACCTGTCAGAAATTCGCCATGTACGTCAGTTGTCGGAGGTGTGCAACATTAAACCAGGGTTTCGCTAACACCACTAAAGATTTGATCTTGATGAGTGGGGTTTGATAGTAGAACCTGGAACACTTACACAAACTAAATAAAGAAGCTCAAATGGATGGATACAGTATGATGGCAGTTGCTGTTTTGTTTTAGAACCGTTTGCCAGAGCTGTGGGCCTTGCTAAACTTCCTTCTCCCAACAATCTTCAAGTCATGCAGTACATTTGAGCAGTGGTTCAATGCACCCTTTGCAATGACAGGTGAAAAGGTTAGTCCTAACAATCAAACATTTAAAATTACTACACAAAAGCTATTTATTATCAGTTAGTTATGTCTCAAATCTTAAACTTACATTGCACAAAATTTAGAAACAAACAATACCACGGGAAAGTACTGCTTAGTAGCTTTCATTTCAATGGTCATGCTTTAGGATTTCATCCACATTAGAGCCACCTTGTACAGCATAATGAACTGCACTGCAGGAAAGTACTGCTCAATAATACTGCAGCTTTCATTTCAATGGTCATAGGGCTGTAAACATACACTTGTAATGTATAATTACAGAGTTAATCTCCTCTCATGGCTTACCACAGTCACTTGTTTGTCCCCATGTGCCTGTTCAATGACGAGAGGAAAACTAACCACACCCCGAGGAGGTTATCCTGGCAATATAATCAATATTTTGCTGGGTCGTTTAAAGGGTCACATGTTCTAACTTTAATTTTGTTTATTTACAATGAAGGCTCTGATAAACAGACCATTATTTTAACTATCCACTGAGAAGAGGTTACAAAATACAAGGTGCAGTGATTTTTACATTTTTCCTTTTTAATTCTTTTTTGGTAGGTTGAGCTGAATGAAGAGGAAACTATTTTGATTATCCGTCGTTTGCATAAGGTGAGGCACACCAGAAGACTCAAGGCAAACATTGTATTCTCAATTATATTACATGTATTTTATGCAGTAGATGAAGATTTTTAACTTAATATCATGTAGATCATTTTGACTTTTTACATGTACCTGTCTCTGTAAAAATTAATATGAAATAAATCAGGTAATTGTTAGTGTATGTATTTATCTCAATCTGTATCTCTTACACTGCCTTGTAAACTGAAAAAAAAGTTATGTAGCAACAATAATATAGCAACTTATTCCTTGTGATTTTGTTATGACAGGTGCTCCGCCCATTCTTGTTGCGTCGTCTAAAGAAAGAAGTGGAATCTCAATTGCCAGAGAAGGTAAAATGGCTTGAATGCGTCTGTACTTTACATGTATGTACGTGTAACTGTAGGAAACCATACACTGTATAGAGTCCTAAAGTGTGATGTCACAAAAACTAAAATTTGTGAAATTATGGGATTTGATTAGATATTCGGAAAGGGTATGACGAAAAATGCCTGCTTACTCCCTATAATGGGCTATACGGGGATGCTCCACCCAAAAGGGGTATCGATATGTAAAAGGGTATGGATTTCATGAGTTGAAGTATAAAAAGGGTAGGGAAAACTGCCATTTACTTATTTATTTATTGTTTGGTAACACTTGATGTTTTTCCATGAAAATCTTTCCATAAGTTTATTTCAAGGGTATAGTAAAGATACATGTATGCAGTGTTTCTTCTGTAGGTATATGAAAGGGGTACCACTTTCTATGGTAAGTGTATGAAAGGGGTACCTTTTCTGTCAAAAACGATAATTACAAGGGTAAAGGTTTGGACCTTTTGGGGCGGAGCATCCCCATACAAATAAAATGCGGTGTTGTTATTGGAAACAAACTTAAGCCGGTTGATGTTGCTAATTACCAAGTTACTAACAACCATAATTACATGTACTATTGTTCCTTTAAGGTGGAGTATGTTGTGAAATGCGACATGTCAGCACTTCAGCGCATCCTTTACAATCACATGCACAAGGCTGGTGTACTTCTGACAGATGGCTCTGAGAAGGACAAAAAGGTCTGCAACTTTTTCATTCATCTAGATGTATTATACATTACAAGCAACAGGGCTCAAGACTAACAGTAGCCAATTACCCAAAGTCTGGTATAAATTCAGTTTTGGCTTGGGGAATTTTGCTTTCACTAGCCATTTGGGCTAGTAAAAATCACGAAGCACCAGACGAAACCAAACTAAAAATAACATTTCTATGTACATTGGTACGTTAGTACTTTTGTTAAGGCATTAGTCTTACATTTTCAACGTTTTCCTGTACATTCATATGTTCGTAAGGTGTTAGTCTTATCTTCTCAATGTTTTTTTTCGTACGTTCGTACATGTACATTCGTAAGGTGTTAGCCTTATCTTCTCAATGTTTTCCGTACATTCTTGTTTTTTTTTTGTAAGCTGTTAGCATTATGTGATCAATGCTGTTATGTACATTTCGTAAGGTGTTAGTCTTACTGTATCTACTTGACATTTTCCTGTACATTAGGATGTTCATAAGGTACGAGTCTTATCTTCCCGACGTTTTCCTGTACATTAGAACATTCATAAGGTGTTGGTCTTATCTTCCCGACGTTTTCTTGTACGTTGGAATGTTCATAAGGTGTTAGTCTTATCTTCCCGATGTTTTCTTGTACGTTAGGACGTTTGTAAGGTGTTAGTTTTATCTTTCCAACCCTTTTCCGTAATTTTGTTCGTATGAGATTTATGGAGAAAACTAAAAAAAAATGATGTTTCCGAGTCTTGGAGATTTTTTTTCTTAATCAGCGTACCTCTGTATAATTTCAGCTAGTGAAAATTTATTTTGGCCAGTGAATTCAAACCTGTCACTGGCCACTAGGCTAGTAAGCTGTAAAGTTAGTCTCAAGCCCTGAAGCAAGTCAAGGCTACAGTGTACATTGTGCTAAGAACAATAATTGTAGAACTTCCAAAGAATTTATCGCCAGTTCCATTTTGTGTTGACCTTTGACCCTGGTACTGCACAGAGGAGCTAAATTCAAGATTAAAAACTCCCAAATGTTCTATTTGGTGGAAAATTGATGCTTAAGAGTTTTCATTTGCAGGATCACACCAATGGATAAATATTGTGCTTTTTATAAAATGCAGTGTCATCGTTTGTTGTCGACTTATCATTGTCATTGTTGTGGTTGTGATAACAGGGCCGTGGAGGAACAAAGACATTGATGAACACTATCATGCAGCTGAGGAAAATTTGTAATCACCCATTCATGTTCCAGCATATTGAGGTGAGCCTATGATCTCTTATTAGTAGCTCAAAACTGTGATACATTTGTGTAAATGCACAAAGTGTTTCACTGTTCACCCAGGACACTGTACTGTACCTTTAATTAAATTCTGTTGATGTTGTCTTGTTGGGTTGCCAAAATGCCAGTTGCAGTCACCAGCAACAGATTTTTTAACCAGACTGCTCTCCTCCTCTGTACAATCAAATAAGACAAACTTCTTTTATTTCTATCATTTACAAAGGATTAGGAAACTACAACTTAAAATTATTATTTTTGTGTAACTGTTTTCTCCCCCATCTACATGTTTGTTTATTTGTTTTGTTTTTCCAAAGGAATCTATTGCTGAACACTTAGGTTTTGTAAATGGAATTGTTCAAGGGTAAGTGTTGTTGTTTTGTGATACTAAATAGAAATAAAATAAATCACTTTATTTACATTGTAAAACAGTGTCAATGTATTTAGAATGGAAGAGCTTATTTTGGGACACTTGTAAATAGAACAAAGTAATATTACAAACTGAACTTAAACAATTAAAAAATCCTAACTTGTGGGAGGGTGACCAGATGGCTTTTTACATAGCATGGCCTAGGATTTGAACATGGTCAGAGGGAATCTTGTGATCTGAGAATCTAATGGTCAGAGAATCTTGTGACCAGAGAATCTTGTGGCCAGAGATGGTCAGAGAATCTTGTGGTGTTGAACTCGGGACCTACGGATTGCAAGTCCAGCTCCCTAAAGTCTCTACTACAGCTGTAGTAGGCCACGTTATCTCCCTCATGTAATATTTGCAGTAATAAAATCTATGTGCATTTAGTTTAGGTTTATTCTAGAGTGCGTCATTGTGGGACTTCTGCAATTTATGTTGCCACGTCAAATGTAGCACACAAAATTTTGCTCTTACATGTGTTTGTAAACAGATGAATAAAATTTAAAAACATTTTAACATTGAACATCTAAAATTTCGGAAGAGGGCTAACTGGGCCCTCATTGGCCCATTCCTGGGATAAATCCTGATTTAGCTTTGTAAATTGTATTAATAAATTTAATTGTTTTTGCACAAACAGGCCTGATGTTGTCAGAGTTGCTGGAAAATTTGACCTGCTGGATAGGATTTTGCCAAAGCTCAAAAGAAAAGGCCACAGGTACATTGTAGTTTTTTTGTACCGTACAAAAGGAAAAACAAACCTATGCAGTAAAATCCTTCAATTTGAAAATGGGGCAAAGAGAGCATGAAATAGTTAGAGAGCAGGAAATTTGATGTGTAATCCAGCTTTAAATTTAAAGTAAGAAGTGTATTGAATTAAGATTTTGTGTTGGCCTTTTTTTGCTGCTAGGGTGCTGCTGTTTTCACAGATGACATCCCTGATGACAATTCTTGAGGATTATTTCAACTGGAAGGGTAAGAAAACAGGACTGAAACAGTGCTTTATATTCTGAATTTACTCAAATACATGCCTTCCTTCACCTTAACCTATTCACTTCCAAACGTGCCACAAATCAAAATTCAACTGAGAAAAAATCCCAAATTTCATTTTGTAAAATATTGCAAAACAAAATTAATGGTACCATACAAAAGTACTGCCAAAGAGGTTTCATTTGAATGGTCACACCATAGGATTTCGTCAACAGACTCAAAAGTTAGAACAACTGGTACCATGCAAAAGTACTGCCAAAGAGGTTTCATTTGAATGGTCACACCATAGGATTTTGTCAACAGACTCTCAAAAGTTAGAACTACATTACATGTCTTCATAGTTGAATCTGGGAGTGAAAGGGTTTGCAAAATATAGTATCCAAAAGCATAATTTATATGATCACAGAAAATACACTCAAAACCTTCTGCCCTTTGCTTTAAGCTGTCACACGTACAATTGCACACTGCTAGAACCTGGCAGTAGTTCTTCGTGCGTGCCAGGCGTACGAAGTGTGCGACAGTAACCCAGAGTTTTATTCTTACTACTAGAGGCATGGTTTCATTAGTGGTACATAAAACCTGGAACACATGTCCAAATAAACTGTATCTATTAACCCATTGACAACGGTGACTTTTTCGTTTTTGAGTGATTTTCTGCATGTTTTATTTTTTTAAATGATCCATAGGATCTGATGAACTTGGTGTATTTGTTACTTTCATTCACAGTTAAAACTGTACCATTTTTTCTCTCCTTTGTATAGGATACCCTTATCTCCGCCTGGATGGTACGACAAAGAGTGAGGACAGAGGTCAACTTCTTGCAATGTTCAATGCCAAGGACTCGCCATACTTCATCTTTTTGCTGAGCACACGAGCTGGAGGACTGGGGCTGAATTTACAAGCTGCCGACACTGTGGTTATCTTTGACAGTGATTGGAATCCTCATCAGGTTTGTAGTGACCAAATAATTTTTCGTTACAATGTTACTTACATAATCAAGCGTTTAGTTTAGGAGAATAAAAGAAATGACTGTTAAAGATAACCTGTCTGCATGTTAAAACAACTTCTCCCAACTAGCGAGCATTAGTGCCATAACAATGATAATGCACTTTCGAAAGGAAATAATGCATTTACTAACCTGTCCAAGCTGTGTTTTAATCTGATCGTGGGAAAACATTTGAGAGATTGCAGCAATGTCTCACAAACAATGACATCCCAATAACTGACTCATGTAGCTTCCCGCTTTCTGTTTGACTCTTCATAACTGGATATTTTTTTGTTACATTTAGGATCTCCAAGCTCAGGACCGTGCCCATCGTATTGGACAGAAGAATGAAGTGCGAGTGTTGAGGCTGATGACAGTAAACAGTGTGGAAGAGAAGATTCTTGCCGCAGCCAGATACAAGCTTAATGTTGATGAAAAGGTGATCCAAGCTGGTATGTTTAATCAGAACTCCACATCGAGTGAAAGACGCGCTTTCTTAATGGCACTGTTGGACACAGAGAATGAAGATGATGAGGTAATAATATTTCAGCTTGTTTGTTTGTTTGTGGTTGTTGTGGTTTTGTTACTCATCGACACTGAGAAAGGAAGTGTTTCTTCAAGTGTAGTAGGCCATGCCTGCATTTTGTTATGTTACGCAAAGGAAACTAAAGAACATGACTGTATTGTTATATACATGTAGCTGGAGTTTTTTCAATGCAACGTGCCCATTCATTGGTTGATTCATGGTCATGTGACATCTAACAAACTGTTTCCCACCAAATGTCCATGAGGGGGCAACATTTACGAAAGAGGGCAACATTTTCACTGTTGCCCGCTAGCACACGTGATCAGGCCGTGACAAAAGGTGGCATGATTATGTTGCAATTGATGTTTACCTCTTGTGTTCGGCGCGTTTTTCAAACTGTTGTGTTGTGTTTTTGTGTTGCTATTACAAATCACTTAATGACTGATCCCTCGGGAGACAGTGAATTTTGTTTCCCTCGAATCTCTATCTCGAATCTCAAGTCTCAAATCTTGAATCTCGAATCTCTTGTTCGAGATACTCAGGAAACAAAATTCACTGTTTCCCTCGGGACAAGTCATTAAGTGTTTAATATTTCTTCCCTTGGATAGCATGCATATCCGTCATTATCCCCTCTCCTCTTTTAAATAGTAGAACCATGAGGGAGGGGAGGGGGGGGGGGGGCAAACAGCAACCTTTGATCTTGCTGCATATGAAGCTAGTAAAGAAATCTGTCAATCAAACGATACACAGCGAGAGCATGCGCAACAGATTTTTTTTGTATGATTAAATTTGCCTTGCGTCTTCTCGCCTTTTTATTAGGTAAATTAATAAACTCTTTCACGATCTTTGAATTTGCACAAGAGGTTATTTCCTGATGTTTAGTGCTTCTTGTCCTCAAAATTATGTTGTAGTGAGAAATGTACATTCTCTTTGCTTTCAAAAAATTAATAACACATTAAATGGCCATCTGTCAGAGAGAATTTATTAACACTCGAGGTTGAATGGCGGTTCTCAGGAGTTCGCCTTGATAGGCTTTGTGTTTAATTGTGTTTAATCTTGCAGAGGGCCAATCCACAGCAACTCGATGCATCCGAAATAAATTTAAAAGTGAGTTTATTATAATTTTCAGACATGGATTACATGTGAAGGACAAATCATTTTTACCCAAACTGTGATTTAGTACTTAGTCTTGCTTGGCCAAATTTTGCTTCTAAGGCAATCATATAACCTAGGTCCCAGGCCTTGCTGCTTGCCCCCCCCCCCCCCCCCCCCCCCCCCAAAACCCCTCTCCCCTGGGTGGAACAAACAGTCATTGGAAAATCAGTGTCAGAGGTCACTCTTTAGTCCACTACAGCTGTAGCTGGTGCTAATAAGATTTTAAAGGGGTTCTGTCACTCACCTGTTTTTGGTATCACTTTGAAAAACCAAAAAAATGCATTATTGTTTCAATGGAAACCTACAAATAATGGAGCAGTTTTGTTAACAAATACTCTACCAGTGCACAGAAACTAGAATTCGTTATCTTTGGCTGCAGATGGCCAGGATGGAAATGGATTGCAACTTGAAAAAATTGGCCAGTTTTTTCAAGTTCCTCCCAAGTATCGAGGAAAAATTCACAAAAAAACTTATTATGGTTTGTTCTTGCTTGAATAAATCACTTGATATTTTCTTCTTGGTGTTTTAAGACCAATTTTATGTTTGAGCAACGGTACACTGTACCTTGTCAACTGTATTTGGTGTATTTTGACCAAAACACAGCAGGATCTGCATGACAATGCCCCTTTAACCCTTTCACTCCCAGAGTCAATTATGGAGACATGTATTGTAGTTCTAACTTTTGAGTCTGTTGACGAAATCCTATGGTGTGACCATTCAAATGAAACCTCTTCAGTAGTACTTTTGCATGGTACCATTTGTTCTAACTTTTGAGTCTGTTGATGAAATCCTATGGTGTGACCATTCAAATGAAACCTCTTCAGTAGTACTTTTGCATGGTACCATTTGTTCTAACTTTTGAGTCTGTCGATGAAATCCTATGGTGTGACCATTCAAATGAAACCTCTTCAGCAGTACTTTTGCATGGTACCATTTGTTCTAACTTTTGAGTCTGTGGACGAAATCCTGTGGTGTGACCATTCAAATGAAACCTCTTCGGCAGTACTTTTGCATGGTACTATTTGTTTTTCAATATTTTACAAAATAAAATTTGGGATTTTTCTTGTATTTTTATATTTGGCACTCTTGGGAGTGAAAGGGTTAAATTTGTGAATATGCGAATCGTTGAACAAGTACATGCAGTAACATTTGGACAAAGCTGTTAACATTGGGCCTATGATACATGTATGTAATGATCACCTGCTTTACCCATGGAGACGGACCGGCGTTGGAGGGAAGGGAGGGTGGAGAGTTGGACCCAGGGGGTGGGGGGTCGGTGAAGCAAAACTTCTAGGAGGGGAGAGGGGAGGGTCTGAATGCATCATTTACACAAGTTGGCTCAGTGTTCTCAGTTGAACCCATAACCTGTAACACCTGTGAGGGTTGTCACCAGTTAGTGTTACCAGGGTTTTCATTTGAGGCCGGAGGCCGGACGTTTTGTCCGGTCGTTTTCCATTCCACGTCCGGTACTTTGATATTAACATTTGGGAGTTTGTTTATTTTATTTATTATTCACGTCCGGTGCTTTCAGAAATACGCCTGCTACTTTACAAAACTGTTGAAAACCCTGGTGTTACAGCTGTGAATTGTGCAGTTCCAGAAAATATCCATACTCCCCCCACAGAAGTTTTTTTGTTTAGCACCCCCCATCCCCCCAGGAAATTCCAGTTTAGCTTCGTATTTTGCTTTTAAGACCCTCCTCCCCCTAGGAATTTCTGCTGACCTTCCATGGAGTGGGTATGGATTTTTTTTCTGGAACTACACATTGAGTGTTTCAATACAAAGTTTAGTAAGATCTTTTGGCCATGTGCCACATTGTTACGGCTGTTAACAGAAATGGAATGGTTGATTAAAAAGTTATTGAGAACCCTGTGGCTCATAAGAGCCTTTGATTTTCTACTAGCAAAAGTAGTAAGGTCACTATCAATTTTTTATGCAGCCATTTTCCCTTTGATGAAAAAATCTGTATCAAGAATTGAAACATTAGTGAAACAGTAAAACACTTTATGTAATTCTGTTCAGATTATGATGTGACACAAGATGTACCGGTAATCACCTTCCAAAGAAGTTTGGTTTTAAAATTTTTAAGATGTTTCACACCATATTTCCTTCATTCTGCCCTTGAGTTAGCTTGTAATCAATTAATAAAAAATTATGCTGTGTTCGATCCCAACTTCTAAGCTTTTTACTTTGGTGGCACTTTGATGGCAAGATGTTGTCATCGTCAGTCACGTTAGTCTTAGAGGTCAAGGGCCTCTTGAAAAAAATGCGGCTCACAAAACTTGAAATTCATTGTCCTCTGTCGCGGCCCTGATTCCAACAACTGATTCCTTAAAATACTAGGCTTAGTGTCTTTATAAGTTTATGCATTATTATTAGGCATCTAGGTTTATATTTTATAGTCTAATTTATAGTCTTTTAATATATGTTTATATATTAATTATTTCATTTTTTTTCTTTTTTGGAGGGTATGTCTTAGTATGGGAATTTGGTTTCCCCCTACTACCGTCCTGTTAACCATTTTTGTATTTTTGTTTGATTGTATATGTTAGTATTAGTTCATTTATATCAGTTATGTATGGTTACAAACTGTGATTAAAGATTAAAGAACTAAATGCGAATGCGCAGATTAAGTAAGCACTGGTTCTGTGTAAAACCACTGGCAAGTGGCTAACACAAAATCCGCTTCTTTCCTCTCTAAGAAAACATTCATTATGTCTGCATCCTTTTCCTACAGAAATACCCCGTCCCTAAATCGTGCCAGGTATAATCCTTTTTGTCGTACAAAAATAATTCTCCAAGAATGTTTACTTTTTTCCCTCAAAATTTAATAGAAAAGTGCTTACTCCCATTTGCTAGAGAAAACATTTTTCATTTGCAACTTCCGAAAAACACTTGCATTTTGTGAGTTTTTGCATGTTAATTTCGAGCCCTGTCTCGTGTTTTAAAGATGTTCGCATAAAAATCTTCTGACATTGATTTTTTTGTAAAACGTTTGCTGCAGCTAGGTAATGAGTTACTCTTAAAAAAGCAGAAATTAGGGGGGGCACTGACGTCATTTCAGAGATAAGATACCTGAAAGGCCACCCTAATTTTGAAAAATTGGTTTTCCTTACTCAATGTGGCCCAAATGTCTGATTGTCTTAAAATATTGCAAATGAATCTCTGGAATAACTTTCTATGCCAAATTTTATGTGAGTGGGTCTATAAAGCAAATTAAATCAACTAGTAACGTCCATTAAAGTCAACCTAATCTTTAAAGAACAGCATTTGCAAACCCTCAGCGTCGCAAGTTGGTGGGATTCGATGTCGTGTGGGTCAAAAAATTGGGAAAGTTTTAAACTCTGTACATTGATTTTTTTGTTCATTTTATCACAATCTGTCGAGAATAGGTGAAGAAAATTATCTATCCAAAAAAAGTAGGGGTCACCAACCATCCAAGCAAGTTAGGTCTAAGCAAAGTTAACACAATATTTAGATTTCTTCTTTAGCATGAACGCTCGTACATGGCGTAGCATAGCATTACGACAGGGATTGAGTGCACAGTAGGGATGCACATAAACAATTAGCGCAAACGTCCTTAAAACTTTGTCATTCAAATTTAACAGGAAGAAAGTGAAGTTCCAGATGATGAAACCATTAATCAGATGATTGCACGAACAGAGGAAGAATTTGAACTTTTCCAGGTGAGAGCACCTTAACTTCTTTACTATTACAGTAAAAACCCAGCCAGTAAAATGTAGAATAGAGACCCATTCATTTCTTATGAATTAAAGCCCAACTAAACATTCCAACATTATTGGCCAACATTTGCTGGATGGCAATGTTGGACGCTAAACATCACGACATGTTGGCCAACATTTTTTGGATGATACTGTTGAACCCCCAGATAAACATCCCAACATTATATTGTGTCCAACGTGTTGGATGCATGGCTGAAACATGATTAGCTGTTGCTAGCATTGTTGTGTTGGAAAGCCAGCTAAACATTCAAACACTGTTGCACCCCTTAAAGTTTTGGGCAAAATGTTTGATCGAAAACAAAACATTCATCGAAGAAACAATGTTGGGCGAACATCTAACATGGGGTGTAAAACATTCTAACATGGTGTGCTAAACCTTCCAACATTGTAGAACCAACAAACAAATGTCATACAACAATGTTACAACATTTACCTGGGGCTTTGGTCATTAGAGGTCATTTAGTTATTAATATTTAATATTAATTTTTTGATTGGTCATAGTCTGGCTATTTCTTACCGTGTAATATTGTATTTTCATGTTCTCATAGCGCATGGATATTGAAAGACGCAGACAAGAAGTCAGGGTAAGTGACTGTTGATAATTTACTTTGTTTGTGTGTGCATTGTAGAGTAAGACGATTAACGCCTCTTTGTTTTGCTGGTGTTCACAGGAGGCAGGCTCACTCCGTCGCCGGCCTCGTCTCATGCAAGTCAGTGAACTTCCCCGCTGGATTGTCAAAGATGACGCTGAGGTAAGTGAGAAATTTTCAGTGGAAGCAAATGAGAACAATTGAATTTTACAAACAAGGAGTCGGGTTTTGTCAAAGTCTAACTTTGATCAGTTGGTATGGTCCAGTTCTAACTTTCATAAAGAGTGACCATTCAAATAAAATCTATTGAGCAGTACTTTCCCGTGGTACTGTTTATTATGCTGTACAAGGTGGTTCTAACTTTTGAGTCTGTGGATGAAATCCTAAAGTGTGACCATTCAAATGAAAGCTATTGAGCAGTACTTTCCTGTGGTACTGTTTATTATGCTGTACAAGGTGGTTCTAACTTTTGAGTCTGTGGATGAAATCCTAAAGTGTGACCATTCAAATGAAAGCTGTTGAGCAGTACTTTCCTGTGGTACTGTTTATTATGCTGTACAAGGTGGTTCTAACTTTAAAGTCTGAGTGAAATCCTAAAGTGCAACTATTCAAATGAAAGCTTTTTGAGCAGTACTTTCCTGTGGTGCTGTTTATTATACTGTACAAGGTGCTTCTAACATTTGAGTCTGTGGATGAAATCCTAAAGTGTGACCATTCAAATGAAAGCTATTGAGCAGTCCTTTCCTGTGGTGCTGTTTATTATGCTGTACAAGGTGGTTCTAACTTTTGAGTCTGTGGATGAAATCCTAAAGTGTGACCATTCAAATGAAAGCTACTGAGCAGTACTTTCCTGTGGTGCTGTTTATTATGCTGTACAAGGTGGTTCTAACTTTTGAGTCTGTGGATGAAATCCTAAAGTGTGACCATTCAAATGAAAGCTACTGAGCAGTACTTTCCAGTGGTGTTGTTAGTTTATTGATAGTTTTTCAAAAAAATGTTGTAATTTTTCACTTGGTAGTGAAGGAGGTGCACACTGCTAGAACCTGGCAGTAGTTCTCCATGCATGCCAGGCGTACAAAGTGTGCAATACTTACCCAGGTTTTTATTTTCACCACTGGAACACATTTCCATTAATGGTATATAAAACCTGGTACAAATATGTTAGTTGATAACAAGCTACATTGTAAGTGATATGATTGATGTCAAATTTATGTTCAGCTTTTTTTAAATCTCATCATCATCATCATCTAGGCCTATTGCGCCAATGAGGCGCACAGGGCCTGCACATGGGTTTTCCACTGAAGCCTGTCTTGTGCGGCGGTTCGCACCTCACACCAGGACTGCCACCCTGCTTTTGTCCTCTCTCTCTCTACTGTGCGCCGCCAGGTTGTTTTTGGCCGACCTCTCCTTCTCTTCCCCTCAGGAGCCCATGTCAGGGCTGTAACACAGTCGTTATCCGGATGTTTTCTAAGGATGTGTCCAATGAAACGCCATCTCCTTCTTCTTACTTCCTCGCTCAGCCTGTCTACGTTTGCCCTTTCCAGTAGCTCCTTGTTAGTAACCTTATCCTGCCATTTGATCTTCAATATCCTCCTCAGGCAACGATTTTGGAACACATTGATCTTTTGTGCATCACCTTCATTCATTTTCCATGTCTCGCATCCATACATTAAAACGGGTTTAACCAGCGTCTTGTATAACTTGATCTTTGTTTTCTTCGTCACACTGTTGGAATTCCATACTCTGTTCAGTTTCACAAATGCTCCTCTCGCTTTCCCTAGCCTAGCTTTAATGTCCTCATCGCCCCCTCCTTGCTTACATACAGTGGCTCCTAGATAGACAAATTTCTCTACATCTTCCAACGCCTGACCATTCACTGTGATGGCTTCGTTATTTCTTGCATTCACTCTCATGACTTTGCACTTCCCTACGTTTACCCGAAGGCCTGTCCTCTCAGCACTTTCCACTAGCCTGTCTGTCTTTAGCTGTACATGCCTTTGTGTTGATGAAATTAAGGCCACATCATCAGCAAAATCGAGGTCTTCAAGTTTGGATGTAAATTTCCATCTCAGTCCAGTTCCTTCGTCCCTCACAGTATGCCTCATTGTCCAGTCTATGACGAGCAGGAAAAGAAAGCCAGACATCGTGCATCCTTGCTTGACACCAGTCTTTATATCAAACCATTCTGGGGTTGTTTCCTCTTCCACAACAGCGCACTCAAAGCCATCATACAGCGCTTTAACTATGTTGGTGATTTTCTGTGGGATACCATACTGTTTCATTATCACCCATAAACCATTCCTATGCACTGAGTCAAACGCCTTCTCAAAATCCACGAAATTAACATAGAGAGTTGCTTGCCACTCATTCACTTGTTCCAAGATGTTGCGTAATATAAAAATTTGTTCTGTCGTCCCTCTACCTGATCTAAATCCAGCTTGTTCTTTACGGAGCCTGTGGTCGATCCCAGCCCGAATGCGGTCAATAACGATCCTCCCTAATATCTTGCTAACAACCGGTAGCAGGGTTACCCCCCGCCAGTTTTTACACTCCTTTAAGTTTCCTTTCTTCGGTATTTTAACAATTAGACCCCTCTTCCATTTCCGGGGGACCTTTTCCAGGTTCCATATTGTGTCTACAAGTTCTTTGACTCTGCCCGTTGTAAATTCAAGGTCTACTTTCAGTAGCTCTGCTGTTATCATATCTTCGCCCGGGGCTTTACCATTCTTAAGACTCTTGATTGCTTTCCTTATCTCAGCTTTACTCACAGGTCCGGTGTCAATGTCCGCTATGTCCTGTTGTTCACAATCTCCTTCATTGATCGGGTCAGCTGGTTCTTCCCTATTGAGTACTTCCGCGAAATGTTCTCTCCATCGTTTCTTTCTGTCTTCACTGCTGGTTAGGGCGTTTCCATTCTTATCGTTGACTGCGGCGCTTTGCTTTGGTTTGTCATTGCAGAGGACTTTGGTTAGATTGTAGAGAGTCTTCATCTGCTGATTGTTGGCTGCTTCCTCAGCTTCATTTGCTATTCCTTCTGACCAGTTTCTCTTGTCCCTGCGTATTTGTCTCTTCACTTCTCTATCTTTGGCTTTATATTCAGCTCGCCTCTTTTCCTTCAGTCTCTCCGAGCTTGTTCCATCAAGTTTCAGTTTTATAGCTTTCCTTTGCTCAATAAGATCCCACGATTCTTTACTGATCCATGGTTTAACTTTCTTTTTCTTAAATCCTAAGACTTTCTTTGCTGTCGTGTTGTAAGCTTTCTCTAAGATATCATTAGCTTTCTCCAATTCAGCCTCCAGGTTGTCGTCCATACTGTCTTCTGGTCCTTCATTCTGCAACATCTCAAACCTGTTCCTTAGCTCCAAACGAAATTGCCTTCTACACCCATCGTTTTCTAGTTTCGAAGTATCATATCTCGCCCTTCTAAAAAATCTAATAAGAAGAAAAACATATTTTGAAAGGTCTTCCAGACAGGAGTTGAACCTTGGATATTCGGTACACTGTACACTGGCTAAGTTTTCTACAATGATGTCAGGTCTTTACTTTAGTGCTTTAGTTCTTAATATCGTAATATTTGTTCGTAGGTTGAACGTTTGACTTGGGAGGAAGAATCTGAGAAGATATTTGGCCGCGGGTCACGTGTGCGTAAAGACGTTGTCTACTGCGAGCATCTTACGGAAAGACAATGGCTGAAGGTTAGCAGGAAAAAGATCTTTTAAGTTTGGTGGGTGAGGTGAACACGCAAGTGGACTGCCAATGCCACTGATGCCCGGGGGGGGGGGGAGGATCTAAGGTACATTAGTGACAAGGAAGTGTGGATGCACACCCACCCCCCACCCCCCAGCCATGTTGATTATGGCAAGAACTGGGTGATCCTAAAATGCAACTTAAACACATTTTATTTTAGGCCATAGAAGACGGCCGATTAGACGAGGTGGAAGAACGGCAAAAGGGGAAGAAGACATCCAAAAAAAGAAAACACGAGGGAGGAGAAGAAGTGGACTCTCCCAAGGTATATCAACCGGTGAATTCTCCTAACTTGGCTTCATACAGTTGTTATGGCTAGGTTAGGAGAATATTGTTCTCTATTTGTTCAGTTCAAGTGGGAAAACGTTGCATTCCTCACAGCTTATCAGAGGTGGAAATATTGTGGTTCAATTTTTTCTTTGGTTTGAAAAATTTTGAACCAGATTGATTTTTTCTTTTCTTTTTTTTTTTTTTGTTTCAGATTATTGTAATGAATATGAGACAAATGAAAATAAAAATTCAACTGGTTTGAAAATTTTCAAACCAAAGAAACATTTGAACCATAACAGAATATCTATCTAGGCCGGTGAAATCAAGTTTGGGCTTTGCATGATAGATTTATGTTCCAGCAAGCCTATTGTTTAGTACCATGACGTCATTCTTTTTACTGTTTTTTTTTTATTTCTTTATTTTGTTTTCTGTATCACTAAAGGTGAAGAAGAAGCGAGGCCGACCACCCGCAGGTATGACAAGTTATAATTACCGGTATTATAACTATCTTTATGCAGGAAATCAGCATCACCCATAGGTGGTTTTTTAAGTCACTAAATAAAATAAGCTAAAAATAATACAAAAATAATAAGAGAAAATTGCAAAATAGAATTTCTAAAACTGCGAAACTGTTCCTAATTTCTAAAGGAATCTTATTCCATTCCTTTTAATAATTCCATTTCTTGATGATCAAAGGTGCCCAAACATATCAATATCTCACAAGCAAGGGCAGCGAAAGAGCGAGATATCGAGTTGACTGCCCAACTAGAATGCCCTGGACTGACTAGCCGACTGACTGACGGACTAATTGACTGACTGACTGACTGACTGACTGACTGACTAGCCGACTGACTGACTGACTGACTGGCTGGCTGGCTGGCTGGCTGGCTGACGGACTGACTGACTGACTGACTGACTGACTGACTAGCTAACCGACCGACCGACTGACTGACTAGCTGACTGACTGACAGGCGAACAGACGAGTTTTTCTAACCAATATTGTTTTCCTGTTACATTGCAGTTAAACTTGCTCCTAATCCCCCTGAACTAACCAAGCAGATGAAGAAGTTAGTCAAGTACATTGTGAGATATGTGGATGAGTGAGTATCGTATGCTTCTTGCGTTTGCATTTAAGAGAAAAATGCCAATTTAAACAAAACGGAATCGTTGTTAACGTTTAAAATAAATGCCATTGTCCTATTAACATCTTGAATCTGGTTCTCGTCAGTTCAACCTCTCGCAACTTGGCTGATGCATTCATGGTGTTACCAACAAGAAAAGAACTACCAGATTACTACCAAGTAATTAAACACCCTGTGGACATCAGAAAGATTCGGGTAAGGTTCTCTTACTCTGTACTTTAACACACTTTTCCATTTCCACAATTTATTATCAATTGCCCTTGTGGGTGAGCATAAGTTCTCTGTGCGCACTGCCCACAGTGGATTGTCCAAATTGCAAACTCAAATGGCATGATTCGCTGCACAGTTATGTTTAAAATAAGTTGCTCATTAATTTGCCTTTGTCATGGTTGCAGGAGCGAATCAACTCTCACAAGTACCGCTCATGTGATGACCTGGAAGAAGATTTTATTCTGATGTGCAAGAATGCTCAGACTTACAACATCGAGGGATCCATTGTACGTAAATTGTTCAATAAAACCTTTAGAGCAACTTTCATTTGAGTGTAGAAAGTAATTTCGCGCTTGTTTTGGTTTTGCATTGCCACGGCTTGCCATTTCTTCAACCAATCAGAATGGAAACCAACTTGCCCGCTCGTGTTTCCCATGCTGAGCGCCGGCACCGATTTCCCTTTCGTAAACTAGCGATGCCATTTTTAACGGTCGATGCCATCATTAACATTCATTAGTAACCAAGTCTTTTGTAATGGTCGATGCCATTTCTCTATAGTTTATGCCTGGATTGGGATGAAAGTAGGCTATCATTATTAGATCAAACTGGGTTTAGGTAAAGCGATTATTAGACCTAAGCTAGATTCGCGATTAGGTTAGATCTAGGGATAGGGTTAGGGTTATAGATGTATCATTAAGAAAAGCACCTTTCATAATGTTTAAATTTTTTGGGGTTTGCCGGATCAACCCAGTGGTCTAGTGGTGAAGGATAGAAAAAATAATTCCATAATTGTGAAAAAATTTTCTAAGTGTCGCTAAAATGGCATCGCTTGTTTACGAAACGGAAAATTGCAGTGCTGGCTACATGTATTTGCTTCAAGTTCTGATTGATTTATTAATTGTCTGCGACTGTAGTGATTACCCAGAGGGATTACTGTGGTTTTGGTTTTATGACACTCGATTAAAGGGGCTATATCGCGAGGATGGCGGGTGGGTACTGGGTACTAACAACTTGAAAAACGTCCGCTGGCTTTTTATCAAGTTGGCGGCCATTACTGTCGAATTCGCTGCAATCCGTTCCATCCCGTCGTATTGCGTGGAAGGATAGATCTCAAGTTTACAAATTAGAGTATTTACTTGGCTAGGTTTTTGTTAAATTATTTCTGCGATTTGTTTGTCGTACATTCGAAAAATTCGATGTCTTCCAGTAGTGGTGGAAGTTGGGGAGGAATTTAAAAACGAAATCGATCGTGTGTTTGTTTACCTCGCGTGGTTTGACACGAGCGCAATCGCGATAAAACTTGCTGCGATCCGGGAGGGAACAATAGAAATTTGACATGTGTGACGTCAGGTGACGTCACATGTCAGAAACTCATTACGCAGACTCACCTTGCGACATAGCCCCTTTAAATTCCTCTTTATTTTAAAACATTAAATTTCAGGCAAAACTTCATCAACAGACACTTTCCATATTTCAAGCTTTCTTTTGGTCCATAGGTTCATGCCAAAAATACTAATACAGCCCTGACGAGACATTTACGGTTTCATTTTACTTTTGTCTCCTTCATTCCTTCGAGGAATTTTTGATCACGTTGTAATTTGTTTTCTGTTTGTTGCAGATTTATGAGGATTCCATCAAGCTGCAAGTAAGTAACAACAGACTTAACCAAACAGCATATAAAATCCGAGAGGAAACAAATAAACCGCAAACGAAAATGTCACCAGTGCAATGCATGGCACCCAACTGTTAGAAGGACTTGTTATGAATTAAAACCTTACAAACTTCAATGATTATCCCCTTGCCTAAGTTAGACTAATTATCATCAATTTTATTTGCACTATTATTAACATTTCGCACTTTGCACTGAAACTTGCAGTATGCCCATTAGGATTTTGCAAGTAATTCATGTAGATGTAGATGGTGATAACAGAGATAATGCAATTCATGTTAGAAGCAACCCACACCCCTTCCCCCGAAAACGAAACCGTTTTTATTATCTGTGTCCTTTATAGTATCATATAACATACCCAGGGTGTCCCATCCTTATAACTAACCAAGCAAATACTTTTACAGTCCATTTTTACGCATGCCCGACAAAAGCAACAGGCTGGCGAGGAGTTACAGTCGGCTCAGTCGGCCATACCAGAACCGGAAGTGGAAAGTGACAAAGAAGCCGGAAGTGATGGAGAAGAGGATGACGAGGAGGTCTGTGACACAGTAAGAGAGTCTTCCTTGACTTCCGGTTTAATTTCTAGCTTGTAAGTTATTCAGTTTCTTTAACTTTTATTTGCTTTTTGTTTCAGGACGGTGACGGCGAAGAAGGGGAGTCGGTAGGATCTGATGTCGAAGGTAAGTCAATATTGGCTTCCAAATTCTCCTTAAGTACTGTTAGACCTTTCACTTCCAATAGTGCCTCAAATCAAAATTTAAAGTGCCACTACGACGTAAATTTTTGTATTTCTTTTCCGCCTATTTTAACGCAAATGTATCTAATAGGTTTAGACAAATGAGAGTTGCTATAAATTAGATTGCTATACGGTATTCTTACACCGCCGAGAAATAGCTGGCCGAAAACCCACGAAAATCACGTAAAATTCGTCCGACCTTACTCCGTTCATAAATCCGAGCCCACGTTCTACTGGTTTGCGATCTGGTACACGTGACTTGATTTGTGACGTCAGTGACTCAACGCGGTTCCCTCCGGGTCACAGACAACAAAGCCAAAAGGCACGTGTTGAGTCATTGACGTCAAAAAATCTTTAGGCCAACTCGATCCAACTTCCCGTACGAGTTTTGACTTCAAACTTCGAAAGGTAAGTAACGAGTACTTATATTTTCAAAATATGAAGAGAACAGAAAATGTATATTTTTGATCATAGTGGCACTTTAAGAACAATTTCATTTAAAAAAAAATACGGAAAAAACAAAGGCTACCACACGAAAGTACTACTGAAGGGATTTCATTTGAATGGTCACAATGTAGAATTTCATCCACAGACCATCTTGTACCAGAAGCCGATAATAGGCTCCTGCTTGTACATAGACTACAGGCGTATTTGGAGGGCTTACCAGCCCCGAGTTAAACCGCGAACTGAGGCGAGTCAAAGACGCGACCAAGGGGGTGGGAGTCAGGCTGGAAGACGAAGAACAGGAGAGGGGCGAGGAAGGAAAAAAATATCTAATCCCCACACCCCCCCCCCCCCCCCCCCACCCCTTTCACTCCTCCCAGCCCCGACGTTTTGCAAAACCAAAAGACTAAATTCAGCGCTGTAACAGCAAAAAACAAAACGCTCGCACTGCAGGCTTTATAACTCTCTAACCAGTATCTTGTACAGCGTAACAAACACTACCACTGGAAATTATATAATCAACCTTGTAGTGAAAGTTTTTAGTCGAGTTCCGTTGAGTTGAAGTTGGTTTTTCTCTCTTTCTTTTTAGCTGGCAGCAGTCAGTCGTCTCTGAAGATGCGTATTAAGCTTGGAAAACAGTCGGTGGAGAAAGCCAAGGTTGAAATGGGCGCTATTGTAAGTTCGAATTTGATTATGGAGCAGTTTTCAATTAAGTGTCGTAAAACCACCAAAGTGACCAATCACAACAGACGTAAACAATCTTATGAACCAATCAGAACTCGTAGCAAATACATGTCGGCGGCGCCAAGCGCGGGAAAACGCGTGCGAGCAACTCACGATTGGTTTTGGTTTTACCTCTGATTGGTTGAAAAAGTGCCGCAAGTTTAGTTTTGCTAATGACAAAGCGTAGCAATGCAAAACCAAAAGCAGTTGCGAAATTACCTCGACACACTATTGTAAACCGCTCTAATTTGTGGAAATCTCTCTTTTACCTCAAATCTTTCAACTCCTGTTCCCCAACTTGTTGCGACCACTCCGTTAATACGACCACATTTTTTTGCCCATCAGTCGTCGTATTAATTCAAGTTGCCTTATACTTCCAGTCATACAACTTTTCCTTGATCATTTTCCCATACTTTATCAAAATATTTATCAAGGTCGTATTTACTATTGTCTTCCCTCTGTCCTTGTTTTCTACCTTCATGGCTAAAGTCGCATGTTAAAGTAACTAAAGAAATCAACTTTCTCAAAGTCGTTTGCTTCTCGCTACCGGTTCCGGTCTGGAAGTAGGCTCAGGCGTTTGCTTCTCGCTTCCGGTTCCGATTTGGAAGTAGACCCAGGTGCGAACGACTTTTATCACTTGCAGCGCGCCAAATTTATCAGTATTTTCAGGAACCGAAACATGAAAAAAAGTTTTGGTAGGGGTAATTTCCTTCTGCATTCAAACGTCGAGTGGCATTTGCCTCCAAAAGCCATTACAAAACGCGCGAAAAGTAATTTTGACAGTTTGACAGAGCTCCAAACCCTGAAAAGTTCGCGCCAAAATGAAGTCACTTGGTTTGATTTACATCAAGGGAAACAAGTCGCTCGATCACGATCACTGAGCTCACGACTTGTGTGCAAGTCTACTAAAGAAACTAAACCCTGTTCCACAACTTTGCAGAAGAAAAAGCGTCGAGGACGCCCGCCACGAGTCCGACTGGAGCCGAGTGATAACGAAGAAGATTCGTACCCGCCTTCGGAAAAAGACGAAAGTAGTGAAGGGGTGAGTGACGTTCTTCGTTCTAGCGTAGTTGTGGCGGGAAAACAACAATATCTCGTGAAACATAGCCGCCACTTTCGAGGACTTTATTCAGATTTTCACGTAACTTCCTTAATTTGAATCCTTTTACAGGAGACCTCTGACCGGGAAGGAGAATTAGTGGGCTCATCCCAGGAGGCAGCAGCTTGGCCCTCACAGAGGAAAAAATACTGAACGAGACGGAGAACTCTTTAACAAACTCAAGTCACTCTTCCATCAGTGTATTCTATTGCTAGGAATAATTCTTTTTTTTTTTTCTTAGCCCTTGGTATTTTCTACCACTGGGTTTAGACTGCAGCCTCTTTTTCTTTCAAGGATAAGGACAATACAAGCAGATCATTATAAAAGAAAATGGTCTAAATCTTAGCTATTGTTTCCAACATCTTTGAACAACTATACCCAGTTGAAGTCATCCTTGTCCCTTTCCACGGTTTTAAGTGGAGACGTGCATGTTCTCATGACAACTGTCGAGATAATCGTGTTGTTTTTGATTGGACAATAAGAATCCGAACTTCTCCTAGTGCTTTTCCGAGGATGAGCGGAAAATAACCGTTATTTCTCCGACTGGTATATGTTTTATCTGTTATGTGTTTTCTTTTTGTACTTTGTTTGAGTTTAAAACTAAAGTGAGAGAGTGTAAGAACAAAGAAGCTGTGTGGTTTTAGACTGATTAAGCCATGTTTATGCGATAAACACAAGAATGAGCACAACGGTACGGTACCCAGAGATTCTTCTCTCGCAACCTCGTTCCCAGGGTCTCTCTTCCCGCCCAAGAAGAGATACCCTGGGGAAGAGGTTGCTTTCGCGCTGTTTTGTACCCAGGGTTGCCCGACTTGCGAGCGCGAAGAGTAAACAACGGGCGCTGAGCGCGAAACACGCGAGGGTAGGGAGAAAGAATCTGCGCACGTGTACTGCAAAAAACGCCTGGCGTTTGTTAATTTCATTTGAAACAAACATCTGTGCCTCCATCGTGCGTAAAAGCCATGCTTCAGCTAGCGGGTCATTATTTACTTGTATAAATCTCGTCGTGACTGTTGTTACGTAAATTAACGACGTATAAATCCTGTTTTGGTAACAGTGAAAATGATTTTTTTTCTTTGGTACTTGTCTTTTATCCAGTAAAAAGAATAAAAGTTCCGTTGAAGTTTGCAGGAAATAATTATAAAAAGTAAAAGTTGTTCTTTAGAAATAAAAGTTTACGATGCATAAGTGTAAGTCGTCTCTTTCTGTACATGCGGCGAAGTTCTCCTAAAGTTCTGGCTCCCGGTTGTTCAAAAGGTGGATAGCGCTATCCACCGGATAAATCACTGTCCAGTGGATAACCAATTGATTTTGTTAATACTTATCCACTGGATAGTGATTTATCCGGTGGATAGCGCTATCCACATTTTGAACAACCGGGGCCAGACCCTGTTTGTTCAAAAGGGAGGTGGCTTGTCCGTCTCGGAACGCCCCACAGGATTGGCTGAGAGAACAATAGACCACGCTAGCATGGCGCGAAAATATATTTAATTTAATGGGGAAAAGAGTCAAGTATCAAATTCAGCACATCAATATTAGTAAAACTGTAAAGTTTCGTAAAGATTGCTCGTACACTGACGGAGATATGAACTTTTGAAACTTAGTACTCTTGCCTAATTTTTACAAAGAAATGTATGGGAAAAACACGAAACCGAGGCTGGACGGGCAATCTATGCCCGTCCACCATACATTTCTTTGTAAAAATGCTCAGTTTCAAAATTTCATATCTTCGTTAGTTTGCTAGCAATCTTTACAAAACTTTTCCTTTTTCTTTTCCCCAATAAACTAAATATATTTTTGTGTCATGCTAGCGTGATATTGGTCTATAGAACAAACAACGGAACAATGGACCTTAGCCCTGAAAACAATACATGTGCGTGACACCCAGGTCCAATGAAATCTGTCAATCAATCTATTACCATGTTATATTGGCAAATTAGAGAAAGAGACTCTTCAGAGGAAAAGAGACAGGAAGGACACTGTACAGTCGGCTCACAGAACATACGAAAGGCCATCAGAAGAAGGTGGAAACTAACCCACTCTGCAAGCATGATCAGGAGGCCCATGATGGAGATACAGCAGAGTATAGCTACGAACCGATGGCGTTCTTTCGAGACCCGTTAACGAGACAGATAAACGAGGGGGTCAGGATCAACAGTAGTCTGGGTATGTATACCCTAATGAACTCAAAGGCTGAGTTTAGACAAGGCTCTGTTCCCCGAGTAGAGGTAGTGAGAGGACTTCGTGATTAAGGAGAGATTAGGAGGACGTTCACTGATATAAAAAAAAAATCCGCTACCACAAGTGTAGCAATGACAAACGTATAGACATTAGACGGAAAAACTAACGCGCAACAAGACACCTGAAGAGGGCAGGATTGTCGAAACGTTGTGAAGGAAAAAAGACAGGATTTGCCAGAACAGCACAAGTGGAAAAAGAAGAAGAAGAGGAGAAGATGTTCAAAACGAAACAAGTATGATAGACTACGAGTGGTCCCTCATTTTTCCTCAAGGCCAGTTGAGCGAGTGAAACGCGAGCGCGCGTGAAAATCCCCGTCGCGTCTCTGATTTTCACGCGCGCTCGCGTTTCGCTCGCTCTACTATCCCTGAGGGAAAACGAGGGACTACTCGTAGTCTACAAGGATGTAGGTGGATTACAGTTCATTAAATTCGATTTCGTGACAGGCGGCCAAGAAATCAAACTTGACAGTCTGTTGAAACTGAGTTTATTTATATTGTCTCCAGTTTACATTTCTTTGACCTTATCACTTTTGGCGAGTTTTTATCTCTTCCAATTTCAAGATAATAAAGTAAGCTAGGCTACTGGCCATACTCTGTCACCGTCCCTTTAAAATAGCCAAATACGACACCGTTCAAATGTGATTATTTACATCAGCGATTTTTTCCCGACATTAATGGGCGATTGACCCTTTCACTCACAGGCTGAGAGTCAATTATAAAGAATGCAAACGATTCTAACTTTTGAGTCTGGACCAAATCCTATGGTGTGACCATTCAAATGAAACCTCTCTAGAAGTACTTTTGCATGGTACCATTTGCTCTAACTTTTGAGTCTGGACCAAATCCTATGGTGTGACCATTCAAATGAAACCTCTCTAGAAGTACTTTTGCATGGTACCATTTGTTCTAACTTTTGAGTCTGTTGATGAAATCCTATGGTGTGACCATTCAAATGAAACCTCTTCAGCAGTACTTTTGCATGGTACCATTTGTTCTAACTTTTGAGTCTGTGGACCAAATCCTATGGTGTGACCATTTAAATGAAACCTCTTCAACAGTACTTTTGCATGGTACCATTTGTTTTTTGTTTTTAATATTTTACAAAATAAAATTTAGAATATTTCTTGAATTTTGATTTTTGGCACTCTCGGAAGTTAAAAGAGTTATTAATCATGCGGAAAAAATTAAATGGAAAGAACCCCAAAAGAGTTATTGGATTTGTTGAAGCATTTGAAGTGTATAACGTAAATTAAATGGGAACTAAACTAAACGAAACTAATCCCCAATATAATACGTTGCCTTTATTCCCTAGATAGTTCAAGCCTTCTGCTCTGTTCTGATTGGTTTCAACAGAAAGTGACAGGAAAGATTAAGATTTAGAGCGCGTAATTTTCATGCAATATTTTTGCACAAACGAAAACTCAACTTGGGAATATCTAGTTAGAAGTGTCAGCCGCTTTCTTGCCCAACCCTGTGTGGGAATATCAGGAATCGTGCATGGATTTTAGATAAGTGTTTTATTTAGTAAAGGAAAGTGACCGTAACTTTCTGCTCCCGATCTCCTCGTCGGATTGTTTGATTATCGTATATACTGAAAAAGGGATTATACTATAAAATTCCCTGAGAACTCCAATCAGTGATGACAAATGAGCTCCACATTTTCGAACGAGTCCTGTTTCAACCAAAACCTCTGCTCTGTTCTGATTGGTTTATTCAACTCCAACGTCGAACAGTATTACTGTGTCACAAGCTAAGGACGACGTTTTTTGTTTTTAAAAAATAAACCAACGATCTGAGAATAGAGCACAGGTCAGCACTGGGTTGATACACACTGCACCGAAAGAAACCGGAAGAACAAACTTCTCAAGAAAATAAGGACCTGGAATGCGAGCAGGGTACGAGAAACGCTCTGCAGAAATCGTGTCAGGTTTTTATAGAGCACATGCAAGGTGTTAATTTTAAGGCCTTTAGTCCCAACGTCGTATCTTTTAGGGGTCAACATTTGTAGATTGGTACCGCTTATGGTGCTAAAATCTAAAAGGACCACCGTTAGAATTATCGCGATACTTTTTTCGGTATTGAGCCAAAAAAATAGGACAGTAACTGACAGTAACTATTTGTCAGTCAAAAATATTTATGAGTAGAAGGCCTTCGCTCTATCGCTACCGAAGAGTTCCGAAAGTAACGGCTGCCCGAAAGTAGCCTGCAGAACATGCGTATTTTTTTGAGTTTTTGAGGCGGGCGCGCGCGGAGCACAAGGCGAGCGCGGAGCGCGAGTCGCGAGATGGGAGGGCGCGAAAAAAACGCGTGAAACGCTTAAAAAAAGTATCGCCTGTTCTGCAGGCTAACCCGAAAGTAACGTTAATTTTCGGACCTTTCTAGTGATTACCGAAAGTAACGGGCTACTTAAAATAACGTGCCACCGAAAATAACGATCCAATCGAAAATACCATAGTGACGCTTAGTGTTTTACTGTACAGGAATGCCGAAGAATGCTGAAGAATACCGAAGAATGCCGAAGAATCAATGGAAAAGAGAGAATGAAAGTGACGTAATGCTTATATCGCGGTTGTGTTTACCATCATTTTTTAGCTCCATTACCATACGTATTTTAGCTCCCGAAAGTAACGGCTACCTGAAAGTAGCGGCTACCTGAAAGTTACCCGGTGAAAGTAGCGGCTACCCGGTGAAAGTAGCGGCTAACGGCTACCCGGCGAAAGTAGCGGCTACCCGGTGAAAGTAGCGGCTACCCGGCGAAAGAAGCGGCTACCTGAAAGTAGCGGCTAACCGGCGAAAGTAGCAGCTACCCGAAAGTAACAGCTATCCGGCGAAAGTAGCGGCCACCTGAAAGTAGCGGCTACCCGGGGAAAGTTGCGGCTACCCGGCGAAAGTTGCGGCTACCCGGTGAAAGTAGCGGCTTCCCGGCGAAAGTTGCGGCCCCTTAGCCCTGTTAATTCAGAAAGTAACGGGGAGCGCTCCTTTCGGAACTCTACGGTATTAAAAATTGTCAAAGTATCAGTTCATGTGTTGTTTTAGAATTGGTACCTCTAGCTTAGGGGTAAAAATCCATTTGAGCCACGCCTATCAAACGGGATTCTAATACCTTTGAGGATGTTTTTCGAAAATTTCCGAATAACAACCCCATCATTTTTATATGGGAGTCAGTCCCTCCCCGGCCTTCACCCCCCCTCCCCCCTCCCCCCCCGGACTTAGAAATCATTTACGTCATCATCATTTTGCTCCCCGACAGTTCTTACTTTGGGGCTGCGGCGACATCAAAGAATCGACTAAATTTGAGATCAGAGCAGAATGAATACACACCCAGCATTAGCCAGCATGTGCACAATTTGTGTGCACAATTTGCACGCGAATGAAAATCTGTTAATCTTATTCCTCATTTTTATCTGAGAGTGTTTTCCCAAAAAAGAAACGTATTTAGAAAGGCTTAGTGGACTTAGTTTTCGGGCGAAGTTTACGAAAGGAAACAAGAGAAATGATATTTTCTCTTTGAAGGAAGCTACAGTTGTAGGCCCGGGAAGGTCAATGGTCGACAGGGGATTCCAAATCATGCATCAGTTTTACACGTCAATTTGCGCAAATATAAGCAATAAATAATATCTATGGGTCTGAAACTCCCCTTGGTGTAGAAATCTGAAAACGGGACAGTCTTATTAGTCTTATTTAGGACAACGAAAAGTAAAGTAAAGTAACCTTTATTTATGCAGGGTAGCCCATTCAGCTCTAGACTGATATCCATTGGGGCCCTGCGTAATTAATATATCATTAAGCTAATTACATTTATAAATTATTGTAAAAGATGAATATATACAAAAATAACATAAGCATTTATAAAGTTCTAAAGTGGAGTTCCAAACCCAATGGTAGCAGCACTGTTTTCTCTTTCTTTTCACTCAGTCCATTTCCGCAAAGTGAGAATTGCTTGGCGGGATTATTGTTACGTAAAACGTTATTTTTCCGGTGTCAGTAAATCTGCTCTGTGTTGGTTGGTTTGCTATGATAGTGATGATAGAAAAGATGGCTTAATATTTTTGCGATTACCTTGTACAAATTAATTTTCCATATAAAAGAGCTTCGTTGCTTAATTTTAGCTCATTTTGTTTTCCTTCTTCGCAAACGTTAAGGCTCGCGAAGATAACTGAGAAAAAAGGTACAAAAAAATACCCAAACACCCTTGGCAATTCGACAAAGCGATGAGGATGAGGTCAGCCCGAGGGAACGGGGGGGGGGGGGGGGGGGGAGGGCGGGTGGGGGTAGAGGTACTCCCTATATTGGTTTGTGTGGTCACAAAGAGTATGATTTTCGAGGTTTTTTTAGTCTGAACATTTTTTTGCAGAATTTCACATTTTTTTCTGAAAATGGATGTGATTTGCCTTCTGATCTGAAATTAGAAAATGCGTACTCACCCATACCCACTCACTAAAAATTTTAAGTAGTTCCCCCCCCCCCCCCCCCCCTTCTATTCCTCCGAAGCGTAGGTCGGCTCCGCACCCGGCCCTATAAAAACAAACATAGAATGCACGATCACTGCGACAAACCGTTGAGAGTGGCCGGATCTGGGTTCCTAGACCTAGATCAGTATTAATCCTTGAAGTGAAACAAAAGAAACGGCAAACTAATCCTTACGGCAAAAAAAAAAGAAACAGAAGCAGAAGGAATTAAAATAAAATAAAAGTGGAATATAATAGTGCCCAAAAAATAAAAATACAATAAAAACACTTGAAATAATGAAAATAAACCGTAAACTGATCCTCGGGGCAAAAAGCCCAAGACTTGTGGAAAACAAAATTCTATACTGTGCTATTTATAGCTGATCAAGCGTGACAAATCGTAAAAGCTGCGCTCGCGCTCAGCTGACTGCAAAGGGACCACTAGCATGCACTCTGCCTTCATTCAACGGCGATGACATCTAAACAATCCCATTGGAAATTAATACTAACTACATCCGGTAGGTAAACGTATATATGAGAAAAAGGTCACTTTTGGCTGTGCACGTTTGACTTGCGAGCCTGCGAGCTGGCAAGAGTTGAAATCATGGCATCGTTGTTTGCTCGAAATGCCGTCCTGTCACCTCTAGTTTTCTTGATTGCAATTGGACTGTATTTTATACTGCCCTGTCTGGGCCAACGATGTGAGCCAGTGAACATACCGTTTTGCCAGCAATTCTACAATACCACGGTATTTCCAAACATTTTGAAGCAGGAAACCCAAGAGGTAGCTCGCGCAGATATCCAGCAATACGTTCCTTTGGTGAAGATAGGATGTTCACGGCATTTAGCCTTGTTAGTTTGTTCTGTACACGCTCCGATCTGCAACGAACGCTTAAAGACAGCGATTCCACCGTGCCGCTTCCTTTGTGACAGCGCTAGAAATGGATGCGAAGGCCTGATGAAACGTTTCGGACTCACATGGCCAGCGATTTTAGATTGCGACAGATTTCCAAAACTTGGAAACGATAGGAGGTGTTACAGTGGTCAAAACACCGGTAAGTGAGATCCTAACCTGTGTGGTTTATAATTATTGTATGATCTCAGTGATAAGTTACAGCCCTTCAATAGCTTGGCCTTGTAACGAAGAACTGTAATCTCGAGGGAGTGCTATATCAACAAACAAGAAAATTTTTTTGCACGACCATGAATTCACACAGAGTTTCAAAAGCATACAATTTAACAAATACAGAATTGAAATGACAAAAAAAGAAAGAGGAAGGACAATTAAATTATCAGTCTGAAGTGAAAAAATATTGAGTGGATCAAAGCATGACAAGGTTAAGATGTACTTTAAAAATTAACAAAATAATTAGAAGAGTTCATTAATCAATAATTATTTGGTAGATCTTTTAAATATTGTTTAATATTCGGGAAGTGATACCCCACTTTTTTTGTAAAACCCGTCCCTTACAATTGAATATTTAGGACAGTAGAAAAGGAAGTGAATGTCATCTTCAATTCGATTAGATCCAATAGTAGGGTAGGGTCTATTTATATCTCTTAAAATTTTATCATATCTACCAGTTTCGATGTCATTATATTACGTTACATGCCTTTTAATAAGAGGGTGAACAGCCTATTCCAGATTGTCGGGCTGGGAAGCAGCTATCAGCACTCACAATTTTTCCACAGTCACGCGCCGCGTATCCTTTGCTTCTCACTATCTGAACGTCTGGAAGTGCTTCTACCACCTCTCACCGCAGGTGGCCCAAAACGGGGGACCAGCACGTGCACGACTCTTGCTTCTGAGCGGTATTGTGTTACAAATATTCGATTAAAAAAAATAAAAGTGCTTGCGTTCCCATATGTGTTTATATGGGAACGCAAGCACTTTTATTAACAAAACATTCGAATTTTTACCTTTAGACAAAACCGTTGCGTTCCCATTCGTGCACTTAACATAAATCGAATCTCTGTGGCCAGTGAACAGGTTGCTTGGGGATAGGGCGAATGAAAGGCTGGAAGCCCAGTTTTTTCCTCGGCTCTCGTCGCTCGCTCGCGAGCTTTCTTTTCTTTTCACGGCCCTTCTTTTCGCCCTTTCCCTAGCCTGCATTGCAGGTGTTTAATGATACGGCGAAATTTCAAGGACGCTTGCGCGAGGGGAACACTCCCTCTCTCCCCCTGCGCGCGCGCGTCCTCGAAGTTTCGCCCTATAAATAAACAGGCTAGAGTCTTTGTAACACAATACTGCGCATAAGCTGTCATAAGCATGAGTCACGTCCCGGTTATCTGATAGTAAGCTTGGGCCACCTGTGATCCTAATACTTTGGAACCTAACAGTATGATTCGTAATCATTTTACACTACTTTCTATACAGTCAACTCTCACTCGAAGACGGACACCGTCGGGACCGGCACTCTCGGGACCGGCACCCTCGGGACCGGCCACACCTGTCCGTCTTAGAGAGCTGTCCGTCTTATAGAAAGTCGAGGTAACGTGACACCAGTAATAAAGCTGAACCCATGTACAATGGATGCAAGTCTGTTTTAAGTCTGTTTAATGTCGTTTTACTTAAGCAAACACCTACAAACTGGAACAAAGAAAAGCGGACTCGTTTCCGTTTTGACGTTTTTTCACTTTAAAAAGCACTTCCCAAGTGTCCGTTGCGCGTTGACGGTTTCAAATTGTCCGTTACCCGTCTTGGGAGGTTTTCGTCTTATAGAGAGTTTTGTTATAGTAAAATAACTGAAAAAAGGCAGGGACCAACGCCAGGTGCCCGTTTTATAGAGGTGTCCGTTAAGAGCGAGTCGACTGTATTACCATTTTTTTTCGAAATGTTCCTTGTATATTACATCGATACATATTACCCCTGTCATTTTTATATGGGAGCCCCTCCCGGGGATTGGTGTTTGGAACCATTAGGATCAGTTCGCTGTAAGAATCGCACACGCTCACGCTTTTAGGATAACAAAACAAAATTGAATCAAATAATAAGGTGCCACGGGATATTACGTTCTCTTCGCACGAAGGCTTGAACTCCTAGTCCATGAGGCTTTGCGTGCCAACATAAGTCACGCAACAATGTCACGCTTCGAATTTCTAAAACTTGGCGTTAGTCGTTGGTGGAAGCGAGTTGTCTGTATTGTTCACCTTTGTTTTAACATTAAAGGCGGGTTGTATTTTAGCGAAGAGTCTTTTGTGGATCTGGTTCCTGATCCTGGAGAATACAGAACGTAAATCATACTCACAAACTCGATACTCATCCACCAGGTTTCTCTTGTTTTTCAGGAGATTTGAATCTAGAGAAGAAGCTTCGAGTTTTCACGCGGTTGTGTTTCGCTTTTCGGTGACAATTCAGAATGACATCTTTTAGCGGTCAAATAGAACTTGAGCCACGCTCAGATTGGTCTCCTATAGGGGTTAAAGTCTCACCCCGGCCGGGATGATAAAAACTTGATTTTTTTGTGTGTTTTCTATCAGATCTCGATGGATTCCTTCTTTTCGCCAATCGCCGTGAAATAAGTCGTATCCCGCTCGGCAAAACCTACTACGAAACAGTCATCCCGCGTCAAATAGCAGCAGTCGGAATAGATTTTGACTTTGATACGGGATATATTTACTGGACTGATGTCTACCACGGTAACATTCAGCGCGCACGGGTCAATAACAGCCGTAACATCCAGACTGTAGTGCGAGGAGGTCTAGACTCGCCTGAGGGACTCGCTGTTGACTGGGTCAATAAAAAGCTGTATTGGACTGATGCCGGGGCAGATATCATTGGAGTGGCTGACTTTAATGGTGACAGTCGAATGGCTTTGATCACAACAGGATTGAACAATCCTAGAGCTATTGTTGTTCATCCTTTAGATGGGTAAGTAGAGTGAGAAAAGGAGTGTTAATTCATTTATTTCCAAGAGTGCCAAACATCAAAATTTCAGAAATTTCATTTTGTAAAATTAAATATTGAAAAACAAATGCTTCCATACAAAATTACTGCCGAAGAGGTATCATTTGAATGGTCACACCATAGGAGTTTGTTCACAGACCCAAAAGTTGGAACTACACTTTGTGTCTCCATTATTGACTCTGGAAGTCAAAGGGTTAATTCCACATATTCTTTCTTCCAGATACATGTATTGGTCTGACTGGGGTAGCGCAGCTAAAATTGAAAAGTGTGGAATGGACGGAAACAAGACTTCGCGGCAGGTTCTCGTCGATCGAAACATTGTGTGGCCAAACGGAATGACAATAGACTACCAGGAAGGAAGACTGTGGTGGACAGATGCTAGGCTTGGTACGATTGAGTCTTCTGACTTGAATGGTCTTGATCGCAAGGTTTTTATTCGCAGCTGGCAAGTTCGTGAATCTTTTGGTATAGCTGTTTTCCAACCCTATATCTATTTGACGAAGCGCCGTCGCGGTAGGGGGGTAGTGAGGATTGACAAGGCCACTGGCAGAAGTTGGGTTAGAATGGCTCGCCATTTGTATGCACCCAGAGAAATTGTGGTATACCACCGACTGCGACAACCAGTGCCTCCAGGTGAGTTTATTACTTTTTTTGATCTTTAATAATACATGGTCAAAATAAAGACGTTATTTCGAATTATTCATAATGGTAATTGAACTGAGTGGAGTGCAATTTGGTCTGAAATCATAGGCGTGATTTCAAAATCGAACGAGCGCGCAGCGCGAGTTTGATTTGAAATCATAAGTACGATTTAAGACCAAAATTGCACGACATGAAGTTCAATTACCACTTTATATTGCATCCATTTTGAAATCGAAAAATTTAATTGCCTAAATATAGGATTTTAGTCAGTACCAATATTGATGTGACTTATAGATGCGATTTAAAGCAAACAATGGTGCGATTCGGGAATAAATCGCACTGCTGAGAAAAAGATGCGATTTGGAGCAAAACAATAGTGCGATTTGGGAATAAATCGCACTGCTGAGAGCCAATCAGATTGCAAGGATCACCAGTGACTTCAAAATGGATGTAATAAAGAAACAAACAGTACCACCAGAAAGTGCCTCCATAGCCTTTTGAATGGTCACATTGTAGGAATTCACGTTCGTTATCGCAAGTTTTAACTTTTTAAAAGCCACCTTGCCAGTGTAATAAACTACTACAGGAGCGGTACTGCTCAAGCTTTCATTTGAATGGTCACACTTTAGGATTCCATCCACAGACTCAAAAGTTAGAACCACGCTACACAGCATAATAAACAGTACCACAGGAAAGTACTGCTCAGTAGCTTTCATTTGAATGGTCACACTTTAGGATTTTATCAACAGACTCAAAAGTTAGAACCACCTTGTACAGCATAATAAAAAATGGTGAAATAGCTCCTAAATAGGTGGCCATACCTTTAAAAAGAGAGTTGAATGTATTGTATTTTCTATTCTCAGAAGGAAACCCATGCCAACGAACAGCGAAATCTGAAGGCTGCAGCCACATCTGTTTATTGACTCCGAAGCAAATTAACCCAGATGGTTATTCGTGCCACTGTCCACCTGGTCTTCTGTTGGGTGCTGACCACAAAACATGCAGCAGCCCAGGTAATGCTGACAGGGTCCAAATAAAACTGTTTTGTTTGCGACAGAAAATTAATCCTTACGTGGTTTTATAAGCACCAATAGCCCAATTTCGATATATTAAAATTCAACTTCAAACAAAGGACGTCACTACGAGGCTTAGGGGAATAAACCATATAAATCCCTACTATTATTCCCCTAAGCCTCGTAGTGATGTCTTTTGTTTTAAGTTGAATTTTAATATATCGAAATTGGGCTAATCTCCTTCTAAACACATTATCGTACAGTCAAACAGTTTTAATAGCACCTTCATGTTAGGTCACTGAAATGCTTAGCATTCACCACTTGTACCACTCGTACAGCGGGAGAACGCACACACGTGTAACCATTGGGTGCCTTTTTTGTTTCTTGTTCACAGGTCCAAGGATTTTATATAGCAATCGACGGGATATCAGAAACATTGAAACCAATTACAAAAACGAAACTATAGTCGTTGATGGTCTTTCCAATGCCGTTGCAGTGGATTTTCACTATACAGAAGGATTTGTTTTTTTGACTGATGTTAGCGTGTCGAAAATCAAGCGAACTCGTGTAAATGAAGAAGCAAGAAGAGTCGAGGATGTGATATCGGTGGGTTTGGAGAGACCCGAGGGACTCGCTGTGGATTGGGTGACAAAAAAGTTATACTGGACTGATTACAGAGATTCTTCAGGGAAATCGAGTAGAATAGAAGTAGCGAAAATACATGGATCTAATCGCAAAATTCTCTTTTCGAATAACTTGGAGAATCCCAGAGCGATTGTGGTCGATCCATTTTTGGGGTAAGTACATTTTATTTAAAAAATAATACGAGTTTAATTAATAATCAAGTATTGTTATCATCATCATCATCATCATCATCATCATCATCATCATCATCATAATCATCGTCATAATCATCACCATAATCATCATCATAATCATCATCATCATCATCATCATCATCATCATAATCATCATCATCATCATCATCATCATCATCATCATCATCATCATCATCATCATCATAATCATCATCATCATCATCATCGTCATCATCGTCATCATCATCATCATCATCATCATCATTATCGTCATCATCATCGTCATCATCATCACCATCATCATCATAATCATCATCATCATCGTCGTCGTCATCTTCCTGATTATCATCATCATTGTAAAGCTGTCCATAAAAAACGTTATCGCGTTTACACAAAATTCTGCTATTTGCTTTGAAGTCCGAAACCCCGAGTAGACAGTCGACACGCGCGAGACGGGGGAAACCCACAACGTGTAAAGAGCCAATCACGAGCGAGCTCGTCATTTGAAAACATAACAAACGACCGCAAAGCCTAATGGGTGATACTGGGCGTTAAACGTCATCATGACAATCCTGAATATCAACTATCCATACTAGTATTCTTTATATAAAGATCACTGTAATCTTTATCAATATCACGCCTACGATTTAAAGTCATTTTTATCGAGAATTCGGCGATAATTGCATTGTTTGGACATTCAACCCCGCCTTCCTAAAAACAATTCCCTCTCTGGGCTTTTCAGAATGACCCTCGATTACCAGGTATAAAGGTTCATGCACGTTGTTGATTTGCCTCGTTTAATAGGCTAATACACTTATGAAATAAAATATTTTTTTATCTTTTTGAAATAGGTATTTGTAGTTGGTATAAATTGATACTTGTTATCATGTTACCTGTTCTAAATGCATTGTCAATTTTTCAGATATACATATTTTTGCTCCGTGAGAGCAAACCTTTGGACACCCCCAGCTGACTCGCGCGTTTGCGATCTATTTAGCCACCCCTCCTACCCATCTCCCCATCCCCTCCCCCCCCCCCCCCCCCATCCCCCACTTTGAAATACACTCCTCAGGCCCTGAAACATTAACTGTTTGATTTTTGTCTATTTACATTTTGTTCTTTCAGTTACATGTTTTGGACAGACTGGGGCAAGGAACCTAAAATTGAGCGAGCTGAAATGGATGGGTCAAATCGTCAAGTAATTATACAACAAGATATCCACTGGCCCAATGGACTGACAATAGACTACAGCGCCCAGAAAATATATTGGACAGATGCAAAATTGGATTCTATAGCTAAAGCAAATTACGATGGTTCAAACCGTGAGAGCATATTCAAATCTCCTAGTCAATGTGAATTAAGCCATCCTTTTGCCATTACATTGTACGAGAACAAAATATATTGGTCAGACTGGAAATCAAAGGGGATTCACTCTGCAGACAAGAACACTGGACTGCGATGTAAAATGGTTTGGTCAAATATTTCTTCTCCTATGGATATTCAGGCTTTTGAACCCAAAAGGCAGCGACCAAGACGTGGTGAGTCTTTCTAGGTCCTTATGCTTTGTCCTTGATTAACCCCTTCATTCCTAGAGTCAGCTATGGAGACATGTAGTGCAGTTCTAACTTTTGAGTCTGTCGACGAAATCCTTTAGTCTGACCATTCAAATGAAACCTCCTTGGCAGTACTTTAGCATGGTACCATTTGTTCTAACTTTTGAGTCTGTTGATGAAATCCTATTGTGTGACCTGCATTCAAATGAAACCTCTTCAGCAGTACTTTTGCATGGTACCATTTGTTCTAACTTTTAAGTCTGTGGATGAAATCCTATGGTGTGACCATTCAAATGAAACCTCTTTAGCAGTTCTTTTGCGTGGTACCATTTGTTTTTCTATATTTTACAAAATGAAATTTGAAATTTTTCTTGAATTTTGATGTTTGGCACTCTTAAATAGGAGTTAAAGGGTTTTAAAACATTTTACTTTCTCACACATACGATCTACACGCAATTAACCCAGAAGTCCATTTTTTCAGCTCTCTTCTCGGGTCTTCTCGGTGTTGGAACTTCTGCTGAAACACGTTCTTCCGTGTTTGATATTAAAATATTACTTTTCCAATAACAAATTGTGTCAGGAGATGGACGAAGAACTTATGTCTTTTCCACTCTTTGAAGGTAAAAATCCTTGTGATTCAACTACTAATGGAGGATGCAGTCATCTATGTTTACTGAACACTCGTGGCCATTCGTGCGCATGCCCAACTGGTGTGAAGCTTTCACCCGATGGCAAAACGTGCGAAGAAGGTAAAAGAATGTTTAAACCAATTATTAGTGTGGCTACTGCTTTTAGCTATCGTTCAGATTTATCTACGTCTGTACTTCACGTGTGACCACTTGTAATACCCCGATTACACAAAAAGTGCAAAATTAAGCATTGGGGAAAACATAAGCCAGATTATGTCAGTGAGATGCATGCAGGAATCCCGATACCAGTTCGCAGCATTTCGTAGTGTAAACATACCCATTAGGAAGGCTACCAATGAGATGCATGCAAGCAATCTGCAATACCTTATCCCCATTTACAACATTTCTAAAGGCTGGTTTTCGCTAGCAACGAAGTTGGAGTCGAAGTCGTAATTAAGGGCGCTTCGACGGGGTTTGTGCGTCTTTTATGACGTTGGACCGGTTTTCTGCATGGCTTGATTTTTCACGTAATATATCACATACAACCAGAAGTAGGTTGAAAAACGAGGCGCAGCCGAGTTTTTTTTAACCCACTTCGAGGTGTTTGGATACCTTATGAAACACTCTTTCGAGTGTTTGATATAGCTTCTCAAACCATTAATAATTCTTGGAGAAATCAAAAGCAAACGTTGCGACACTTTATGATAATTATATCACGTACAACAGAGTTTTTAACCCACTTCAAGGTGTTTGAATACCTGATGAAACACTCTTTCGAGTGTTTGATATAGCTTCTCAAACCATTAATAATTCTTGGAGAAATCAAAAGCAAACGTTGCGACACTTTATGATAATTATATCACGTACAACAGAGTTTTTAACCCACTTCGAGGTGTTTGGATACCTGATGAAACACTCTTAAAGTGTTTGATATAGCTTCTCAAACTAATCATTACATGCGGAGAAAACGAAGGAATAAAATCGCCAAAATCTTTGCAAATTAAGACCGGGTATCCAAACCTCCTTTACGGTTGTGATTTCCTTTGTGTTCTCGTCATGAATTATTAATGGTTTTAGAAGTTATGAAATCTTCTTCATTCAGGGCTGAGTTTGAAAGTGTAACTTAACCTTAGTGCCGTTTGCATTCTAATGACTTCACTTAAAAAGATTTTCTCTCACAGGACCCGTTCACTTTCTGTTGATGGCAAAAGAAGAAGATCTACGGCGCATTTCATTGGACTTACCAGATCTTTATGATGTTGTTATTCCGGTTTCTGATGTAAAAAAAGCAGTCGACATTGATTTCGATCCTGTGGATAAATATGTTTATTGGAGCGATTCTGAGACAGTTGACATCAAGAGATCTAGAATAGATGGGACAGGTATGTGCGTAGCCTTATTTTATATATTGAGAGATGTTATAGCTTAAAGAGGCTGTATTACCATTTTTACTGTTATTTTGAACAGCCAAAAAAGCATATTTGAGTCAAAGAAAACCTAAAAATAATGGGCCAGTTTTGTTAACAACTGCCATATCAACACTGAATTCCTTAGCTTTAAATTCAACACTATCACACACCAATGTAAACCTTAGCACGATGATGACTACGTATACTTCTAATAATACTTAATCAATGCTGTTATAAAAATTACTCATAGGCTATATGAATATCAGTCAAATTTTCTTATACATGTATGTATTAAAGAAGTGAGTCCCTGAAAAAAGCAATAGGGGTGGCCATTTGTCAATCTGGGCACCAAACATTTTTTGGTAACCAATACGAAATTAGGATTGCGTTCTTCGAACGCGATTAGTGTCTTGTGCTGCAGATGGCCAGGATGGAAATGGATTGCAACTTGAAAAAATAAGGCTAAATTTTTCAAATTCTTCCCCCGCGTGACTTTCAAAACTGATAAAAATGGTTTTGTTTTGTTCTGCCTCTAAGAATTCTCTTTATATCGCCATGTAGTGTTTAGAATAATAGTGTCGAGCCGCTGCTTTAGATGCGCCTTTGTCATTTAATTCTTTGTGATTTTTTTCCTATTTCCCTGCTTAGGTGTACAAGTCATAGTGAGTGGTGGACTCCCTAATTGCATCGCGATTGACTGGTTTGCACGGCAAATGTACTGGACAGACTCCAAGACCGATAGAATTGAAATGATCAAGCTTGATAACTCATCAAGAAGAGTTCTCATCAGAGAAGGTCTTGACGAACCAAGAGCGATTACATTGGACACGCATCACGGGTTAGCTGTATTTTTTTATGTATATCTCATGCAGTCACTTGCAGGGGGTAACAAACGGGCAGGGAAGATATGAAAGAAAGATGATTTTTTTTTCGGTTGTGGTATCTATTTTGCTGCACCTTCACCTTGAGTGAAACTGATAGTGCAGATGAGTAACTTGACATGGTTATCCGAGGGAAGTACTCCTAAAAATGTTTGGTTTGGTGTGCCACCCCAGGGGGTACTCAACGCGGGCGGAGCATCCCCGTATAGCCTATTATAGGGCCTACCCCCCCCCCCCCCACCCGTGCCACCCGCTTCTCAAAACCCTCACCCATTTTCAGACCTAAATATGCGATTTTCGATAATCATAATCATATTCATCATTTCACGGGTGTAATGGAACTCACTATTGACCAAGCTCCCATCTGGCCTTATAGCTCAGTGGCAGAGCGTTTGCACCGGAATCGCAAAGGTCATGGGTCCGAATCCCGTCGAGGGCTGAATTTGTTTTCTCAGTCTCAAATTGCAGCTCCTTCAGTTGCTGCATAACTGCGATGATCACTCTTTAAATTAATTTCTTATAATTATGTTAATTTCTTATAATTATGTTCCTTATTTATCAAGTTAAAGTGGCAAAAGTCGATACCCATTTTCAAACCAAACGGCTCGAAAATCATACGAAAATCACACGAAAATCATACGAAAATCATACGAAAATCGTGCGAAAATCATACGAAAATCACACGAAAATCATACGAAAATCATACGAAAATCACACAAAAATCATACGAAAATCATACGAAAATCATACGAAAATCACACAAAAATCATACGAAAATCATACGAAAATCATACCATCCTGGCCATCTGCAGCCAAGACACTTATTTTTACCCTTTGGAGCACTGGCAGAGTGATTCTAAACAAACTGAACCCTTAATTTTGGGTTTCCACTGGTATATATATGTCTTTTGGGCTTTTTAAAGTAACACTAAACATATGTAACTGTTACACGTATACTTATTGAACATTTTTGTTTCCAAGCCACATGTTTTGGACGGATTGGGGAGCCAACCCAAAAATTGAACGAGCAAGACTGGATGGTAGCAATCGCGTCACCTTGGTGAATACCTCTATAGGTTGGCCTAATGGATTAGCTATTGATTTGCACGACCAAAAACTTTACTGGGCGGACGCCAAATTGGATAAAATCGAGGTCATGAATTTGGACGGAAGTGACCGAAAAATAGTTCTGGATGAGAATCTACCACACGTGTTTGGTTTAACTGTGCTTGGTGATCGCCTGTATTGGACAGACTGGAAACAACGGGGCATAGAGAGTTGCAACAAACTAACCGGTGGCGAAAGAAAAACAATCCTTGATAGAATGCCTCGACCAATGGGACTGAAAGCTGTAAATCTCACCATCTTTTACGGTAAGGCGTGGATTCATTTGATGTTTAAATTTGTTTGTGGTGGGTTGTTTGAAGGAGTGCCATGCGTTAATTTTATTCATTCTGAATCGTATTCATTCCTGTTGGACTCTCCTTTCCTTCTTTTTTCTCCGGCCTCTACCTGATGAACAAAGTGTTCAGGACAGATGCCTTCTCTCTTAGAGACTCGCTCAAGCCATTAGAAATTAGGCGCACGAATCTTACGACCGAGGCTGCTTATCAGCATGTTGTGGAATCCCAATCGCACCAGTGTAGGCGTCTTATTCAGAAGACTATAATTTATAAGTATGAACTGAAATCTAAAGCAAAATTTAAAGATGCCGCTCCTCTGTCTAACTCAAACAGACATCTACAATCTTTCATTTCAGTAGCGGCAAGGATTGTCAATGATAAATCCAGACAAAGTTCTTATATGTAGTAATATAACTTATAACAATATTCATATTTTACTGTACATTTTTCAGCTTTTATAGAACGAGCTCTTTCTAGTCATATTGCAAGGAAAAATTAGATGTTAATATGTTATTATGTTGATGTTCCTTTTCGCAGATACTATTGAGTGTAAAGAAGAAACCTGTCGCAATGGTGCAACTTGTATCGAGAGAAAAGACCAGCTTCCCGTGTGTAGGTATGGATATTAGGGGGAGGGGGAGGGTTATTATCCAATAGCACTTCAGCTTCCCGTGTGTAGGTACGGATATTACGGGGAGGGGGAGGGGGTATTATCCGATAGCACTTCAGCTTCCCGTGTGTAGGAACGGACATCACACGGGCACTTATGTCCAGGATTGCAGATAATTAGATGCATGGCAAATTTTGATATCCAACACGAAGTGTCCCGTTAAGTCTAAGTGTTAACTATCTTTTTTGAAATGTAAGGTAAGCATTAGTGTTAGTGTTATTTTTAGGTTAGGGTAAACGCACGTGTTTATCTTTACTTAAAGAGCAGAATTTAGGGGACACTTCGTGACGTTTTTTGTCTGTATTTTTGAAAACAAGTGATGTTGAAGTTGAGTAGAAGAGTAGGAGGACACTTTGTGACGCTTATTAAATTTGCCATGCATCTAATTATCTGCAATCCTGGACATAACTGCACACAGGGGGGGGGGGGGGGGGGGGGAGAGGGAATTGTCCGATAGCACAACAGCTTTCCGTGTATAAGTACGGACATTATTGGGGTGTATAATTTGATGGAACACGAGCTTCTCGTGTGTAGGTACGGACATTTCCTTGGGGTATTATACACAGATTGCAACCTTGTTATCGGGTGAATATTGATGGTCAAGATAAACGAAAGACTTAATGGGTGACTGGCTACCTGAATAACCAACTGACTAACTGACCCGCTAATGACTGACTGAATGACTACCTGACGGATTGGCTGACCAACCGACTGACTGACTGACCGACTGGTTGACTGACTGAGTGACTGACTGACTGACTGCCTAACTAGTTGTCTACCTGCCTGCCTGCCTGACTGACTGACTGACTGACTGACTGACTGACTAACTAGTTGGCTGGCTGGCTGATTGTCAGATGAATAATGGACCAAAGCATACGGACAGACACACACAGCAGAGGCAACAGCCAATCACAAAGCGTAGCAATGCAAAACAAAACCAATTGCAAAATTACTTTGAGCACTTATTTGAAAACTGCTCTAATAGGATTCCTCTAATATGATTAATTCTTCAACAAACTCGTTGCTTTATCGTACTGAAATATATCCAGGACTCTTTATAAACAAGCTTTCGTTTCTGTTCTTTAAGCTGCACGTCAGATTATACAGGAACAAGATGTGAAACAATTATTCCAACCACTCCAACAACAGGATCTGCTCAAGAAACTACAACAACAGAATCTGCTAAAGAAACTTCACCAACAGAGTCTGTTGAAGAACTAACAACAACAGAATCTCCCAAGACTACAAGTAAGACCATAAAGCATTATGCGAGTAGCGTGGTCGAGTGGTCAGGTGGTTAGGGCGCCGGACGTGAAATCTAGAGGTCCCGGGTTAAAATCTTGCTCTGACCATCAGCTGGAGTTGTTTCAAGTAGTCCCGAGTTCAACTTCTCGGCCACGTTTGTAAAATTGGAATTTGCTTAGTTTCTTTCCCCCAGGTGGGAAATATTGCCAGTTTTTCTGGTTTCCTTAATCATGCATTTTTTTACGGAATGCACCAGTGAGAACTTTTCTCACTTATTGTCGAATGCCGTTAATTCACGGGTACAGTAGGGAGCACAGAAAACATTTCAATTGACGGGGTGCCGATATTAAATGGACACTGGACTGCCGAAATAACGATGTTGTGTTTACTTAATTTCCATGTTTTTGAGCAGTTTTTAATTGAGTGTCGTAAAACCAAAACCAAAGTAATTACTCTGACCAACCACAGCAGTCGTAAACAATCCAATGAACCAATCAGAGCTCGAAGCAATTACATGTCGCCGGCGCCAAGCGCGGGAAAACGCGTGCGAGCAAGTCACGATTGGTTTTGGTTTTACTTCTGATTGGTCGAGAAAGTGGTGCGAGATTTTTTAGCTAATCACAAAGCGTAGCAATGCAAAACCAAAGTAATTGTGTAATTAGTTTCGATACTCAATTGAAAACTGCTCTATTACCAAATGCCACCAAATATACTTCTTAATTGGATAAAAAGATTCTCTAGAGCGAAACAGAAGCAGTAGTTTGGAGAAAAAGTGCAGGATTACAAGGATGGAAGTGGATTACGATTCATCAATTTTGATTTCGTGACAGGCGGTAAAGAAGTCATAGTTTCCATTCTGGTAAAATTCTGAGTTTTTTCAAGTCGTTTCTTTTGTCTTTTTAGTTCATATTTTTTTGCGTTCATCACTTTTGCCAATATTTCCTTCCTATTTTAAAGGGACAGTGTGTCCCAGCTGATCATGAAATAACGTGTTGTCATTATATGGCCAGGAGCTTAAGTTTGCTTGATTATCTTAAAATAAGAAGAAAGAATCGCCAAAAGTGATGAACGGAAAAAATATGAACTTAACAGACAAAATAACGACAAAAAAACCTCAAAATTGTACCGGGGTCAATTTAATAAAACTTTTACAAGTGTAGCCATTGTTTCAGAGGTTGAAAACAGTAGCTACACTTGTAAATTACAAGTGTAAAAGTTTTATTGAATTGATCCCAGAATGGAAACTTTGATTTCTTGACCGCCAGTCACTAAATCAAAATTGATGAACTGTAATCCACTTCCATCCTTGTAATCCTGCACGTTTTCTCCAAACTACTGCTTCTGTTATGCTATATATAATCTTTTCATCCAATTCAGTTGTATATTTAGTGGAATTTGGCGATTTAACATGAAAATTTAGTAAGCAAAATTTCGTTCTTTCAGCTGGATAATAAAGCAAGCTTAAAGCAAGCTCCTGGCCATAGTAATGAAAACACGATATATCAGCCGAGACAATGTTCCTTTAAGATAATAAAGTAAGCTCTCAGCATGCTCCTGACCATAGTAATGAAAACACGATATATCAGCCGAGACAATGTTCCTTTAAGATAATAAAGTAAGCTTACAGCAAGCTCCTGACCATAGTAATGAAAACACGATATATCAGCCGAGACAGTGTCCCTTTAAGATAATAAAGCAAGCTTAAAGCAAGCTCCTGGTCATAATCATGAAAACACGATATATCAGCCGAGACAATGTTCCTTTAAGATAATAAAGCAAGCTTAAAGCAAGCTCCTGGTCATAATCATGAAAACACGATATATCAGCCGAGACAGTGTCCCTTTAAGATAATAAAGCAAGCTTAAAGCAAGCTCCTGGCCATAATCATGAAAACACGATATATCAGCCAGGGCACTGTCCCTTTAGACGGATCCTCATGGACCAAAGCAAAAGTACCAATTATAAGGATCTATTACTAAATACTGACATGCCAACATACAGTTTCGACTGTTTGTATTAATTTAACGGATGTTCTTACTAAATAAAATAAGAACATTTAACGCGACAACGACATGATAGAGCCCAAACTGCGGAAAGACAAAATGCAACCGTGGACAGCTGTTTCGACCTGGTTGGGTCTCGTCAGCACGGTGTACATACAAACATACATAAACTTGTAGCAGCAAAAAGATAGAGAAACCAGCGCGAATGCCAACTGTCTACCAAATTGCACGTGGTTATGACCTCAGATGAGCTCAAATTCAAATATTTGCCAACTATCCTACGTACATCAGCAGCATTTTCGTTAGCGGTCCTTTGCTTCTTATTCAATTGTTCTTCTTAAGCGGGTAAATTTTAAAGAAAAATGTATAAGCCTTTCTTTACCCAGAAAGCTGTCATGCACTCCAAAATAACGGGATATTTGTATTAACCGGGGGTCCGTAAAGTAGGGTTTGACTTTATTGAACCGTAATTTACAAGCTCTCTTTCTTTTTTATTTATCCCGTTGTTAGCTTTCAAACCATGCATAGAGGAAGTGCAGTTTCGATGCAATTCAACTGGAAGATGTATTTCTAAGGCGTGGGTTTGTGATGGCGGTAGTGACTGCATAGACGAGTCCGATGAGCGAGGCTGCCAAGATAACTTATGTAAAAGTACCGAGTTTCGATGCAATTCATCTAGAAAATGTATCCCTAAGACATGGGTTTGTGATGGCGAGGATGATTGTAAAGGTGGATCTGACGAGCTCGACTGTACGGCTCCCACGTGTATACCGGGTTACTTTCCTTGTAACCAGTCAAGGTATGTTATTGCTACGGAACGAGCGTAGCGAGTGAGCAGCAACATAATCAGGATTTAAAAGAAATGTATGAGAAAAAAAAATATAAGCTAGGAAAAATCTCGATTTGATCACTTTTTACCAGAATTCACTGCGCCACGAACACATTTTGGGCCAGAATGCACTGCGCCACTGGCTGCGAGATTTGTAATATTTTGGTCCAACATGTCCCAGTCGAAATCTGAACTCAAGTGTCGAAGACTACCGCGAGTTGAGCGAGGACTGTGAGGTATGGCGATAGGACCGTTGGATAGCAAAGATTTTAGAAGATTGTACGGAATAAAAGACAAATTTATTTTGAAATCACTCCGACAGCGGTCGATGTGACTGAACTGAGACGCGAACTCGATACGGCTAGCTAGTAACACAACATACTCATTATCAATAATTCACCTAAATTTTCACACCTTCCTCGTGGTGAACGCGTCCTGTGCTCAACAATATTCTACAGACATTGCAAGAACTTGATGCGTGAATTACAAAACAAAATTAGTCTTAATATCAGCTGGAGTTTTCGTCGATTCATCCCGGTTACATTTGCTTTGCTTCCCCTCAAAAAATGAAAGAGAAAATTCTGTAATACAAGCAAGACGACAAAACAGCATTATAACAACAAATTTACCGCAGCATTTCCTATCTTTTGGATACACTAGTACAATAGTACTATAATCAATTCCTGCAGGGATGGCGGGGGAGAGGGATGAGAATGTTTGGTAATGGTATGTGATCCGCCGAATTAAGCCCTTACCCATTTTCAAACCAAAATATGTAATTTTCCCTATCCGTTTTGTAAACAAAAAAGCTAGATGATTTTATTTTCCTGACCTGACCTGACCCCCAAATCGTTACCTATTTTCAGATCTGACTCTTAAATCGATCAAATCGTGTTGCTCGAATGCCCCATCCAAGGGTCATATTGTACCTTCAAATGCCCTTTCCCCGGGAAACTTAGATTAGCTTGTACATCCCATTTTGTTGCGTTGTCATACTACATGAAGTACATCATGGATGTTAAGCTTGAACTATCGAATTAGTGACGTAAGGCTTCGTCACTTATGTCAATTATCAATCAAGTAAGTTCGAACACGCCTCGTGGAATTAAGGCCCAGTTCAAACGTCGAACTTCACATGTGCCGAACCTAATGCAAATTAGCAAGAACAATAGGTTTTGCTCATTTGCATTAGGTTCGGCACATGTGAAGTTCGACGTTTGAACTGGGCCTAAGGAAGAATTATTTAGAGACGGGAAAACACATGTACACATCGCGGATCTATTTTGATGTTGTTAGGCGGTGTATTCCTGTCAGATGGAAGTGTGATGGTGATTCGGATTGTCCAGACGACTCAGATGAAGATGACTGTAATCTTCCTACTACTACTCCTACTACTAAGACTGTTACGTGTTCAAGCAGTGAGTTCCGATGTGAGGATGGTTCTTGTATACACCAAAGCTGGCGCTGTGATGGTGATCCAGACTGCAAAGATAACTCGGATGAACTGAATTGTCCGACAAACCTTCCAACCCACCCGTGTGCAAGCAGTGACTTCCGATGCGGGAATGGTTCGTGTATACCCCAAAGCTGGCGCTGTGATGGTGATCCAGACTGCAATGATAACTCGGATGAACTGAATTGTCCGACAAACCTTCCAACCCACCCGTGTGCAAGCAGTGACTTCCGATGCGGGAATGGTTCGTGTATACCCCAAAGCTGGCGCTGTGATGGTGATCCAGACTGCAAAGATAACTCGGATGAACTGAATTGTCCGACAAACCTTCCAACCCACCCGTGTGCAAGCAGTGAGTTCCGATGCGCGGATAGTTCGTGTATACCCCAAAGCTGGCGCTGTGATGGTGATCCAGACTGCAATGATAACTCGGATGAACTGAATTGTCCAACAAACCTCCCAACCCACCCCACCCCCCATACTCAATGTAGCGCCAATGAGGTCCAGTGTGGTACAGGCGAATGTATTCTGAAAAGCAAGGAATGCAATGGCGTGGCAGATTGTGACGATCAATCAGATGAAAGAGATTGCTGTGAGTTCTAATACTTACTTTGTATTTTCATGCGGTATAATAACAAACATAATAGCTGCAGCCGAATAAAATTTGTAGAATTGATAGTCTGTTTTGGAGGGTGACGTCAAAGAGCATAATGTGCCAACCCGCGTTTGACACCCGCCGGGTTTTCCTTTTTTTCCCGCGCTTGGCACCAGTTGCATTTTTTTCCCGCGCTTGGCACCAGTTGCATTTTTTTCCCGCGCTTGGCACAAACTCCTTCTTTTCCTGCTCTAAGCCGAAGCAACAGTTGCATTTTTTCTTGCGTTTTGCACCTTCTGTATCATAAGACGAATGAAATTATGGGCATAATTGCGTTTTAGATGACAGTTCGTGTGGATCAAACAAGTACATCTGTGGAAATGGAAAATGCATTGACTTAGATAAGAGATGTGATGCAATTAAGGATTGCTTCTATGGATCTGATGAGGACAATCCTCGGTAGGAAAAAAGATGGCGACTGGTACATTTACCCATAATTCCTAGCGCACAAAAACCTTAACAACGTTCATAAAAATGTAAAGAAAAGTTATAAAATCTTCAAACCTGGTCTACACATTGTCCTTAGTACTGGAACAAATATTGTAAAAATTTGGCTTTCTTTGTGCCTTATGTACTGTGTTAGGTCCGCAAGGTATTGTGGTAAAATGAACAGCCGCCATCTTTTTTCCTACGGTGGATTGTAGTATGTGATTACTTCAGTGTCAACTATTTGTTGGTTAATGGCTGTTGCTGTTGTTGTTCCGATGGTGTAATGTTGGTCTAACATGGCTAAACTTGGAAACTGTGTTGCAGGATTAATGTGGAAACAGATGTTTCCTAGTTTAGCCGGCCACGCTACCCCAGGTATTAACTGTGGTGGTATTTATACTTTGGTGCGCCTGTGGTATTAACTTTGTGGCCTGTGGTTTGCTTGTGGTCACATTGTTAATCAACAACAACCCCCCTTTTCTTTTACAGACGTAGAAACCTGTCAAATCCATGGAGGATGCAGTCAGTATTGTTCATTTAACGAAGGCGTTTACACGTGTGAGTGCGCTGCGGGATATGTGTTAAACGCAGACAACAAGACATGTCAAGCGGAAGGTAAGAGGCTGCATGCGAATTCGAGCTTAATGAAAGGATAGTCCAGCACTTGTCCAAACGATGTCTGTGATTCGCTAAGAAAACAATAGATTTATCCCGCTGGGATAGGGATTAGGGATAGGGGTATTGTTCAAGTGATATATCAATTATATCGTTCGCCAATCAAAGTGTAAGTGATTTTATTAAACGTTAACTCAATCAAGTGCAAACAAAAAGTGCCCAGATAGAATGGCCAATGGAAGCAAGTTTCCGTTTTGTCAGAGCTTTAAAACCCTGTATACTCGTTTGTCTTTCTCCTTTTTAATTTAGGCCCTGAAGGATCCCTTGTAATCGCAACCGGTCAGGACATACGCAGTATCAGCCTCAACTCGCTCACTTACGAAATAGCTGTCCCTGATCGAGGCGTTGGTTTGGACTTCGACTTTGAGCAACAAAATCTCTATTGGAGCAATGTCGTGACCAATACTATTCAGAGGGCGAGCCTAAACAATGAGACCAGCGTTGAAGTGATTGTTCAGGATGGTCTTGATACGCCCGAAGGACTAGCAGTCGACTGGATTAACCGAAAGTTATACTGGATCGATGCAAGCATTCGTAAGATTGAAGTGTCTGACTTGGATGGCAGAAATCGACTTCCGCTTGTGACGTCAGGGCTTGAAAATCCCCGGGATATTGTAGCGAATCCTCTTGAAGGGTGATAATATGAGTTATACCATGTTTGTCCATAACACTCTTGCAAAACCTAGATAATAGGGCCTGCGTTGTTGGCTAATGGGGGTTACCTTACGCTATCGATGAGTCTAAAGGTGGATGCGATATACATGACTTAATTGCCGTTTCCCCAATTTCATTTACCAAGACAAAAAAGGTTGGAAATACTTTGTATAATTTCATCCACAGACTCAAAAGTGAAAACCAGCTTGTACAGCCTAATAAACAACACAACAGGAAAGTACTGCTCAGTAGCTTTCATTTGAATGGTCACAGACTATTACAAACACATCAAAAACGGCCGTTCTGTTTGAGGGTCGAGTCAACATGAGAAAAATAAGAAAGCTTTGTAGTTGTTCTTGTGTTGTTTTCTATTTTGACATACAGCTATAATTACATATAAATGTGTTTTATTCTTACAGATACATGTTTTGGACAGACTGGGGTGCCCCAAAGATCGAAAAATGCGGAATGAATGGAAATAACTCTACTCGACAAGTTATTGTAGAAAAGAATCTTGGTTGGCCAAACGGTCTGGCAATAGACTACATTTTGAACCGAATCTGGTGGGCAGACGCTAAAATGGACTCCATCGAATCCGCTGATTTGAACGGAAATCACCGAAGAATTGTGTACAAAAGCAAAACTCAGGAGCATCCGTTTGGTATTTCTGTTTTTATGGACGATATGTACTGGTCAGATTGGCGACAAAACGCAGTCTTTAAAGCGAATAAGTTTACTGGAGAGGGACGAGTTACAATGGTGTCAAATATACAGTCGGCGATGGACGTCGCAGTGATTCATCAACAGAAGCAGCCACAAGGTTAGTTGAAGGGATGGAGAATCTTTTAACTGAAGACTGTTGGTGAGGAAAACTTCAATTCTGTCCTATTTCTGTTTCGTGACTTCAGCTGACGTCAGAGTTGGTAAAATTTGTTCCAATCCTTTGAATTGTACGAGTTTCTTTTATATTTGGTGTGTCACATGTCCAGAACAAAAATAACTTAAACTCACACTGATTTTACTGATTTTACCTTTTTCGTCTCAGCTATATATAGGACGTGGAGATTCATAACTTGTACTATTCGTTTGAGAAAACGTGCTTATTTTAAAATTTATAAGGGGCAATAATTGCATGTTTTCGTAAATCGATCTCTAACTGTTTATAGGAAAGACAAGTCCATGCTACAGAAGTTGCGAAACATAAAACTGTCAGTGATCCACACAAAAAAATATTTCCAGTATCTTTTTTTGGTCCAAGAGTTAGCAGTTTTCTCTTTTCACCTGTTTCCCTCGGTTTTAAGGACTGGCATGCGTAATACGTCCTCTTGTTCTATGCGGTCGCCGCCATGTTGGATCGATCGAACCCGCTGACCTACATAGTCTAGATCGGCGTCGTTACCAACAGCTTTGTAATTGAGATTCTCCCCCCCCCCCCCCCCCCCCCTTAATGTGTAATTGTGTAATATACGGGTGAAAATATAGTGGGTTACAATTGTTGGGGGGTGGGGGTGGAGCTCCGCCCGAAAGGGCTGCCAGTTAATGCCGCAACATATAAAAAGGTAGCGAAAATTGCTTAAAATTAATTGTGAAGTATTTTCTTTGCACAGGAGCAAATCCATGCCAGTTGAAAGCCAAGTCAAAAGGCTGCAGCCACATCTGTTTATTGGCTCCCAAACATCTTTACCCAGATGGTTACTCGTGCCACTGCCCAGCAGGTTTTACACTTCTGGATGACAACAAGACATGTAATATCACAGGTAATACTAACAAGATCAAAATGTGGATTCTCCTTACTGTATGGCATACGTTTCTTTACCGTTTCTTCTGAGAATTTGTTTGTATATTAGGAAATATTCTTTAGCTGATTCTCTCACTTATCTGCTTGATTTTGAAAGGAGAAATCAAATGTTGAAATTTCTTTTCCCAGATGTTTTTGTGTGCGAAGAAGGCACCTGCCGTAATAATGGAACATGTTTTGAGAACCCGGGAAACGACAAGCCTGTTGTGTGTAGGTACGGACATTACCGGGTGTTATTTAATATATCTACCAGTATTTTCGTATCCACCAAACCAACTCAAAATAGTTAATTAATTTCTGAATATATGGGGAAAACTCGCGCGCAAAATCCAGAAAATGCGTGGAGGTGAATAGCAAATACTTTTCCTAGTCAGCGTGCTTTAAACTACATTGTTTATTGGTTTGGTATATGCTAACTGACTGACTGACTAACTTGCCGACTGACTAAATGATGACTGACTGACTGACTGACCCACCAACCGACTGACTGACTGGTTAACTGACAGACCGACCGACTGACTGACTGACTGATTGATTGACTGACTGACTGACTGACTGACTGACTGATTGACTGACCGACCGACCAACCAACTACTGACTGACTGACTGACTCACTGACTGACTGACCAACAGACTGACTGACTGATTGACTGACTGCATGACTGACTGAATGACTGACCGACCGACGGACTGACCAATCGACTGACTGACAGACCGACTGACTAACTGACTGACTGACTGACCGACTGACTAACTGACTGACTGACTGACTGCCTGATCGACTGACAGACTGACAGACGGACTCTCTGACCGACAGACAGACCAACTGACTGACCAACCGACAGACCGACTGACTGACCGAGTGACTTACTGACTGACAGAATGACTGACCAACCGACCGACCGATCGATCGACAGACCGACTGACTGACCGACTGACTAACTGACTAACTGACTGACCGACTGACTAACCAACTGACCGACTGACCAAGGACTGACTGACTGACAGACTAACTTACCAACCAACGGACAAAATGACTGACCAAGCGACTGACGGACCCACTGACAGACCAACTGACCGACCCATTAATTGATTAATATAATTAATCCTTCGACAGACTCATCGCTTTATCGGTACAGTGATATACCTAGAACTGTTTATAAACAAGCTTTTATTTTTGATCTTTTAGATGTAGGAAAGATTATACAGGGACGAGATGTGAAACATTCATTCAAACCACGCCGCCAATGAATGAAAGTGCTCCTACGACAACAACAACAGAATCTGCTAAAGAAACTACAACAACAGAACCTACTGCAACTACAAGTAAGACCATAAAGCATTCAGTATAGTGTAGCGACTCGTGTGCTCGAATGGGATATAACAGCCATTAGGAGAAATATTAAAAGTTCCCAAAACAATTTGGTGGATCAAAATCGATGTTGTCTTTGTTAACCTTCTCTAAGATGCATCATGCACTCTGGGTGTGCCCTAGAAAATGATTTCCCCGTGCATTTTACCGCGATGTACCTTGCATGATAAGTAAAGCGCATGTTAACACATAGTAATTGCATTACAAATAGCAATTGCAGTACACATGGTAATTGCGTTACACGGTATTTGCTTGGTAACACATGGTAATTGCGTTACACACGGTATTTGCTTGGTAACACATTGTAATTGCGTTACACACGGTAATTGCTTGGTAACACATGGTAATTGCGTCACACATGGTAATTGTGATACACATGGTTATTGCAGTACACATGATAATTGTCTCGGCAACACATGGTAATCCCGTAACACTCTAATCGCGTTACACGTAGTAATCGTGTTACACATGGTAATTGCGTTACACATGATAATTGCTTCGTTAACTCATGGAAATTGGGTTACACATAGTAATCGCGTTACGCATGGTAATTGCGTTACACATAGTTATTGCTTGGTAACACATGGTAATTGTGTTACACATGGTAATTGCGTTACACATAGTTATTGGTTGGTAACACGTGGTAATTGCGTTACACATGGTAATTGTGTTACACATAGTTATTGCTTGGTAACACATAGTAATTGCATTACACATAGTACCACGGTAATTATGCTACATTAAGGAATTTTCATTATCGTTATTATTGCATTTCCAAGCTCTCTTTCTAATTTTTAATTATCCCGTTGTTAGCTTTTAAACCATGCATAGAGGAAGTGCAGTTTCGATGCAATTCAACTGGAAGATGTATCCCTAAGGTGTTTGTTTGTGATGGCGATAATGACTGCACAGACGAGTCCGATGAGCGAGGCTGCCAAGATTACGTATGTAAAAGTAGCGAGTTTCGATGCAACTCAACTGGAAAATGTATTTCTAAGGTATTTGTTTGTGATGGCGAGAGTGACTGCACAGACAAATCGGACGAGCAAGACTGCCCAGATGTTAGCTCCTGCAAGACTAGCGAGTTTCGATGCAGTTCAAATGGAAAATGTGTTCCCAACGATTGGGTCTGTGATGGTGAACCAGACTGTGGTGACCAATCGGACGAAGCTGATTGTTCAACTGTTATCCCGTGTAAACGCAATGAGTTTAAATGTAAATCTAGTGTGGCGCCGACTTGTATATCAAGTAGCTGGACTTGTGATGGTGACGATGATTGTACTGATGGATCTGATGAGTTCAACTGTACGGCTCAAGTCGTGTGTGAACCCGATCAGTTTACCTGTAAAGAGTCAAGGTAGGTTATACCACAGGCTTGCTATCCTGTGTTTGTTCAACTGTTATCCCGTGTAAACGCAATGAGTTTAAATGTAAATCTAGTGTGGCGCCGACTTGTATATCAAGTAGCTGGACTTGTGATGGTGACCATGATTGTACTGATGGATCTGATGAGTTCAACTGTACGGCTCAAGTCGTGTGTGAACCCGGTCAGTTTACCTGTAAAGAGTCAAGGTAGGTTATACCACAGGCATACTATCCTGTGTTTGAGTGGTCCCTGTACGGCTCAAGTCGTGTGTGAACCCGATCAGTTTACCTGTAAAGAGTCAAGGTAGGTTATACCACAGGCATACTATCCTGTGTTTGAGTGGTCCCTGTTCGGCTCAAGTCGTGTGTGAACCCGATCAGTTTACCTGTAAAGAGTCAAGGTAGGTTATACCACAGGCATACTATCCTGTGTTTGAGTGGTCCCTGTACGGCTCAAGTCGTGTGTGAACCCGATCAGTTTACCTGTAAAGAGTCAAGGTAGGTTATACCACAGGCTTACTATCCTGTGTTTGAGTTGTCCTTGTGTTAAACTTGCCTTACCAAATCATTGAACATAAAAAGTGCAGAGCTTTTGTAGTCCTTTGCACTTCAGCCAGTTGGTTCGACCGTGATATCGATCGGAAAAACCACATAATAAAAAACATGTAATTGAGGAAATTTACGCAAATTCTCCCACCCCTTCCCAACGATTCAAATTTCCCGCTCCTAAATAAATTCTATTGTCAATTTTTCGTCTTTGCGCACATGGAAATTAATCGAATGCTCGAATGGTTCCCCGCCCCTTCGCAACAATGCAGTTCGACAAGCACAGGGAAGCCACTTTGATTGAAATATAGTATTGTATATTTACAGGCTTGTACGTTTGTTATCATTGTGTAAGCTCATTTACAGTCATTTATTGCATGGATAGACGCGACAGTGCTGCTGTCTTGTGCAAAGCTGTTTTCAGCGCGTGCTGATCTGAGTTGCTTACAATACTATGGAACCGAACTCGCGGGGAAAACATGGATTATTAGGTATCTTTCTCATCTTATTGGTGCTTTGCACATCTGGGACAGAGCAATGACATTTTCATCCTTAGAGAATAAAGTTCTATTTTATGCAAACGATTGGGTTTCGAATTCAGACTGACTCGTAAGAGGAACCGCAGTGAAAAAGCAGGGGGGGGGGGGGGGGGAAGAGAGTGAAAATCATCAATTCAACGGTTATTTCAAATAATATCCACAATTGTAACAAACCTTGCAAAATATGTGGCGGTGGGGGATATGTTGAATATGGCATTGATCGGTACAAAAATGTTATGCTAATGTGATATATACGAATGATAATTGATATTATTAGGCGGTGTATTCATGAGAGTTGGAAGTGTGATGGTGAGTCGGATTGTCGAGACGACTCAGATGAAGTTGGCTGCACTACTCCTCCTTCTTCTCAGTGTGCAAGCAGCGAGTTCCGATGCGAGGATGGTTCGTGTATACAGCAAAGCTGGCGCTGTGATGGTGATCAAGACTGCAGTGATAACTCGGATGAAATGAATTGTCCATCAAGCCTCCCCACCCACTCCACCCCCCATCCTCAATGTAACACCAATGAGATCCAGTGTGGTTCAGGCGAATGTATTCTGAAAAGCAAGGAATGCGATGGCTTGGCAGATTGTCGCGATCAATCGGACGAAAGAGATTGCTGTAAGTTTTAACACTAAACAAACGTTTCATATATTTTGCGGTGACTGTCGATAAAAAAAGGCCATTTCTAACCTTGGAAGACGAAATATATAGTTGCTTTCGTTAAAGTAAACGAAAACTAGCATCAGGTCGCGTCTCTGATGTGGTTTGCCCTTTCATTTAGCACCAGTCGTGTTATTTCCCGCGATTGATACCGGTTGCAAGGGGTTAACACATAATACTGGCATAATGTCGATCACAATACTATATACTGACGGTTGGAGCATCAATCATAATGCCGGTACCAGTTGCATGATTTCTTGCGCTTAGAACCAGTTCTTTCTCGAACGGTGTTTTGCCGAGTATTTATGGTTTTCTGTCTCCCTAAACAGCAACGAGGAGGCGGTTTTACTCTCTCCCCGGAAATTATTCCACAAAAAGTCCTTTGTACGAATCAAGAAACCCATGATTCATGTTCGTCGGGTCGAATCGCTTTCCCTAACAAAAAGGCTCGTGCCCTTTTGAATTTTACTTTAATATTCTAATGGAATTGATTGCGTTGCGTTTTAGATGACAGCTTATGTGGATCAAAGAAGTATATGTTGCATTTTTTCCTGCGCTAAGCCGAGGCAACAGTTGCATTTTGTCTTCATTTTGCACCGTTTGTATCATAAGATGAATGAAATTATGGGCATAATTACGTTTTAGATGGCAGCTCATGTGGATCAAAGAAGTATATGTGTGGAAATGGAAAATGCATTGACTTGGATAAGAGATGTGATGCAATTAAGGATTGCTTCGATGGATTTGATGAAGAAAATTGTGGTATGTGATTACTTCAGTTGTTATTACTTGTCGTTTTGAAAATACCTGGCAGGCCTATTATTGTTTTTGTTGTTCCGTTAGTGTAAAGGTTCAATGACAAAAAGACTGGAAACTGAGTGTGGAAACATTGTTATACAAGGACATGTTCCTGAGTTAATTCACGTTTGAAACGGATAACATCCCTGGATTAACATTGGGGTGCCTGTGGTATTAACCTTGCTTGTAGTTCAACTGTGAATCAAGGGTTGGCCAGTATACCACCTTTTCTTTTGTAGATGTAGAAACCTGTCAAATCCATGGAGGATGCAGTCAGTATTGTTCATTTAACGAAGGCGTTTACACTTGTGAGTGCGATTTGGGATATGTGTTGAACGCAGACAACAAAACATGTCGAGCTGAAGGTAAGAGGCAAGCGATGATGACGTAAGAAGTTATTTTAGTATCATGTGCGGAAGAACATGGGTGCTCGGAGAAATGAAATTTCTCTTCGAATGTTCTACTCAAGATATCGAGTTGCACAGCAGATGAGAATTCCGTATCATATTTCGTATTTCATGAATTCGACAGTCACATTCGTTGTGATTCGTCAGATGTGATAACTTTGCTTTATATTTAAAAAGAAAATATATCCTTAAAAAAAACGCTAAAACCAGAAACTATACGAGGCGCGATGGCCAAATGGTCAGTGCGATGGACTCCTGATCAAGTGAATGGGGTTAGTTTCTAGAGAAACTGTGGTGCTGCGTAGGTGGGGGTGAAGCACAAGAATTTGGTTTTATCGACTGAGTCGATAAGGTAAATTAGCCACCGTAAAAAGATTCGAGAAAGCTGACGTTTCGAGCGCTAGCCCTTCGTCGGAGCGAATCGAAGGGCTAGCGCTCGAAACGTCAGCTTTCTCGAATCTTTTTACGGTGGCTAATTTACCTTATCGACTCAGTCGATAAAACCAAATTCCTGATCAAGTGGTCCGGTTTCGAGCCCTGATCAGGGTCATTGTGTTGTGTTCTTTGGCAAGACACTTTACTCTCACAGTGCCTCTCTCCACCCAGGTGTATAAATGGGTCCGGCGAATTAAATGCTGGGTGTAACCTTGCGAAGGACTTGCATCCCATTCTAGTCACTTCATGCTCCGGAAACCGGAAAAAGTACCGGCCTGTATGGGCCACTAGGCTCGAACGCAGGCTAGACTTAAGTTGCAGACCAAAAATTGTAAAAATGTGCCGTGAGTTGCGTGCGAATTCGAGTTTAATGAAAGTGATTTTATTCATTTCTGTTTTGCCATAGCTACAAAACCCGGCTAACTCGTTTACCTTTCTCCTTTTAGGCTCTGAAGGATCCCTTGTAATTGCAAACGGTCAGGACATACGCCGTATCAGCCTCAACTCGCTCAGTTACGAAATAGCCATCTCTGATCAAACACGAGTCCTTGGTTTGGACTTCGACTTTGAGCAACAAAATCTCTATTGGAGCGATGTCGTGACCAATACTATTCAGAGGGGGAGCCTAAACAATGAGACCAGCGTTGAAGTGATTGTTAAAGATGATCTTGAGACGCCCGAAGGACTAGCAGTCGACTGGATTAACCAAAAGTTATACTGGATCGATGCAAGCATTCGTAAGATTGAAGTGTCTGACTTGGATGGCAGAAATCGACTTCCGATTGTGACGTCAGGGTTTGAAAATCCCAGGGCTATTGTAGTGAATCCTTTTGAAGGGTAATAATATGTACGTTCTTTACTTGAGCTATATCATGTTTGCCCGAAACACGCATAACTATCTTGCAAAACCTAGATAATAGGGCTTGCACGGTTGGCTAGTGGGAGTTATACCTAGCGGTATAGGTGAGTCTAAAGGTGAATGCGATAAATGACTTAATTGCCCGTACCCCAGACGTACCCCAAATTCCTTTAAGAAGACTAAAAAGAGGTTCCAATAACTTTGTACAACATAATAAACGTCACCACAGGAATTTACGTTACGTTCTTTACAATTTCATGCATCCACAGACTCAAAAGTGAGAACCAGCTTGTACACCATAATAAACAGTACCACAGGAAAGTACAAATCACTCGCTTTCATTTGAATGGTCACAGACTATTACAAACACATCAAAAACGACCGTTCTGTTCAAGGTTCGAGTCAACATGAGAAAAATAAGAAAGCTTCGGAGTTGTTCTTGTGTTGTTTTCTATTTTGACATACAGCTATAATTACTTACAAATGTGTTTTATTCTTACAGATATATGTTTTGGACAGACTGGGGTGCCCCAAAGATCGAAAAATGCGGAATGAATGGAAATGACTCTACCCGACAAATTATTGTGGAAAAGAATCTCGGTTGGCCAAACGGTCTGGCAATAGATTACATTTTAAACCGAATTTGGTGGACAGACGCTAAAAAGGACATAATCGAATCCGCTGATTTGAATGGAAATCACCGAAGAATTGTGTACAAAAGCAAAACTGAGGAGCATCCGTTTGGTATTTCTGTTTTTATGGACGATATGTACTGGTCAGATTGGCGACAAGACGCAGTCTTTAAAGCGAATAAGTTCACTGGAGAGGGACAAGTTGCAATGGTGTCAAATATACAGTCGGCGATGGATGTCACAGTGATTCATCAACAGAAGCAGCCACAAGGTTAGTTGAAGGGATGGAGAATCTTAACTGCAAGACTGTTGATGAGGAAAACTTCAATTCTGCCCTATTTCGGTTTCGTGAGTTCAGATGATATCAGAGTTGGTAAAGTTTGTTCCAATCCTTTAAATTGTACGAGTTTCTTTTATATTTGGTGTGTCACGTGTCCAGAACAAAAATAGCTTAAAACTCGGACTGATTTTACCGTTTTCGTCTCAGCTATATATAGCACGTGGAGATCAATAACTTGAAGCATTCGTTTGAGAAAACGTGTATTATTTTAAAATTTATAAGGGGCAATAATAGCACGGTTTCGTAAATAGATCTCTTAACTGTTCACAGGAAAGGCAAATCCATGCTTCAGAAGTTGCGAAAAATAAAACTGCCAGTGATCCACCCAAATCATATTTCCCGGGTATCCATTTTCAGACCAGGAGTTAGCAGTTTTCTCTTTTCACGTGTTTTCCACGATTTAGGACTGACACTAGTAACGCGTGCGCGTAATACGCGTTCTTGTTCCATGCTGTCGACGCCAGTTCAATCGGCCGTAGTTGAGATTGTCCCCCCTCCCCCTTAATTTGTAATAGGTGAATTGAGAATGTAAATGGTTGAGAGTTGAAGTTCTTCGACACAGCATGAGACGTTAGAGCGCAATGAAGATTCCCGATAGCGGGAGGGCGGTACTCCATATAGTGGGCTATACGGAGGGGGGGGGGGGGGGGGCTGTCAATGCTCGCAATATATAAATACCATACCAACTCAGATGATAACAAATTAATTGTGAAGTATTTTCATTGCACAGGAGCAAATCCATGCCAGTTGAAAGCCAAGTCAAAAGGTTGCAGCCACATCTGTTTATTGGCTCCCAAGCATCTTTACCCAGATGGTTACTCGTGCCACTGCCCAGCAGGTTTTACACTTCTGGATGACAACAAGACATGTAATATCACAGGTGATACTAACAAAATCAAA